>OZ022493.1:902694-1241113 GCA_963989405.1 Trypoxylon attenuatum
CTAGATTTTTTTTTATGGGGTTATATGAAAGACTTAGTTTATTGTGTTCCCGTCGATACCCCCGATGAATTGAGAAATCGCGTTAGATTTACTTTACAGGTCGTCGAGCAAATTACAAATTTTGCAGACATTCGAACGAATTTTCGCCGTCGGTTGGAATTATGTTTACAGCAGGACGGTGGACATTTCCAACACCTGCTGTAACACGGGCGCGTAGCTCCTCGCAGTAGGATAATCCGGTTTATCAAACGTTTTTGCGCAGTTTGCTCCAATCACGATTAAGGTAGTGTTGCGTTTTCTGCTCGGCCTGTCGCGTTAAACACCGCGGACCGGACAACCGTGGTGCGCGTACGCGTTTCGGAGTGTAACATCGGTTTCGAAGAGAATTGGACCAGCGAAGAAGAGGATTGCACCAGCGAAGAAGAGAATTGCACCAGCGAAGAGGAGGATTGCACCAGCTAAGAAGAGGAGGAAACATGTTGCTTTAAATCATCCGTGCACCGGTGCTTCGAAGAGAGAGGCATCCACCCTCTCCAATAGAATTTTTTAAAGAGTGTAAAATTGACTGCCCTTATAAATATTCTAAGTGGAGAGGTTGCGTGCAATTACAGCTTGGAGCTTCAGTCATCGTGAGGTTCCCAAGGTAAGTACCTCACCTCATTACGTTACTTAATTTTATGACGATGCCGTGCATCGAAAGTTTTATTTCGCTACAAGTGTACGCCGCGCGCATTTCTTAACCACAGTGTACATGCGAGGCACGGCGAGCGCGAGACAGCCGTCGCTCAAATCTTGGCAAGACTCGGCGACGATCTTTTGTTTTATCGATTGCTCGACTGCCACCGAACGCAGCTGACCGCTAATTTTACCGTGTCGACTATCCGACGCGAACGCGTGTCGAACAGTGAGTGCTTGCAGGTTATTAACGTGAAATTGTGATGTGAGTGTACTTTGCGTGGAACGCGATCATAGAGACAGGATTTGACAGTGGACAATAGGCAAGAGGAACGTGGAAATGTAAGTGAAAGTGAAAGTGAAAGTGAAATAAATGTGACTGCTCTTCAGGATTTCGGTGTTGTGATTTCAGTGTTAGTGAATTTGAAAGCAAGATTTGGTGCCTATCAGTGCTTGTGTCAGTGTTTGTGGAACAGTGAATGTGCGGATTCTGCCACGCGTTTCATTCCAGGAACACATTGAACCTTTTTATTCACAAATCCCAAAGGGCGAGTTTTGACACGTTCTTTGGGATTTGTGAGTAAGCAGGATAAATGTTGTGCGACGTTCGACGGTTAGTTTCAGCCTGCATCAACTTCGACGGTCCCGACGGAAGAATGAACGCCTGTGAACGTAACGTGCTAACGAAATTCAAGAAGTGGCTGAGGTGATTGCACTGGCCGGTCGACAGGGATGTAACTTGTCGACATTCGCGAGAATTTCGACAAGTTACCCAACAAAGGTAAGGAAGAAACACCGATTTTAACCCGTTTTTTAAAACCCAATATCTCATTAACTAAGCTTTTATCGTCAAATTATTATACTTGTTTTTCGTCTTATTTTTGCCCGTAGAATCACCCCCTCCAGTTTGGCCCACCTGTTACTTTCCACCCTGTATAATCCAATCTCTAGCGGTTTCAGCTCATGGTTAGGTTTATACTCCTTAGGAGCCTTGGTATATGCTTCACGGCCCTGGAAACCAATTGTCTTGCAAGCATTACAGATACGTTCTGGTATCATTCTGTCCGCTACGTGGACGTTAGATGAATCAATAGGAATTTGTGGAAGACCTGATTGTATCTGTACACTCATTACCCACCGTGCTATTTCCTTGAAGGCTCTACTTACTTCATCTACTGACTTTAATAGAATGTCAGTGGCTTCTTTCTTAGTTAGAACTTGAGTTCCTGCAGGTAATTGTTTGAAGCTTGGGCCAATGTGAACGTTGGCTCTGGAGCTCTTCAGGTCTAATTGGGTCTGGTGAGGTACTGTCAGTATCTGAGGACTTGGACTTCTCAGGTATCAGTGCAACAAAGTCTGCACAAAGTCTGCGGGGGGCTATTGCAGGCTCTGCTCGTTTCCCGACGGTCTCGTACAATTTTTATTGGTATGGCCTTTCTTTTTACAAAGAGGACATACCTCCTGTCTCTCAGCGGTACACTGCCAAGTCGGGTGTCCCCACTCACCACAGTTGTAGCAAAAGGCCTTACTCCAATCGCGGGGTGTCGCTGAGTTGGGATTACCATTTGAGTTTGTTGCCGCGCCACTGTTAGAGTCGGTCCTATTACTCTGTTCCTTGAACTTTGTCAAATTCTGTTCAAGGCGTTGTCGAACCAACGGCTTAGAGCCCGTTTTAGATTCCTTGTTGTCCTTACTGGAACGGCTTCCGTACTTTTGGAAGACTTTTAGGTTCGCGGGGGCGCTGTGCTCCTCGTCTTCGTCGTCGATCTTTTCTGAGTCATCCTCGCTGGTTTCCTCCTGAATACAGTGAAATTCTACCATATCCCGTTTCGATCGCAATTCCCTTTGACATTCGATTTACGTACTGCAGATGTAATTCCTCTCACTGACGTAATGGAGGAAGTCTTCGTAGTTATGTATTGGCAAATTAAGAATTTCGAGAGGCAATCGCGGGTTGAATTTAACGAGAATCTGTTTCAGCTGATCTTTAAATGACGAGGGTGCTTCATTTTTTCGAAAATAAATCGCGTTCGACAAGTGAATAGTGGGGAGTGTCCACTTTGCGCGCATTCCACTTTGCGCACATATGGATTTTCGGACACAGTGGAATTTGTCCACGTTGGAAGTTGGACACAGAGGAACGGACACGGTCGAATTTACCCACAGTGCAATCAGGACACATGGAAGTGGAAACTGCACACATCATACATGTATTAGCATGACTGACTTGTGACTATAAAACATGCTGAGTCTCATTCTGCATTATAGTCACAGGTCAGGTCAGTGCCAGATGAGGGAAAGGGGGCGCAAAGGTATAATTTACAAATAATGGCCAATTAGCAATAGTTAATACCACGGATATTCCTGAAAAAAATTCAGTGCGAATCATGCATGGGATTATAGTTAAAGTGTGTACGCAGTACTCTGCAGTCGACTTCCACTTTTCGTGTGAAAAAGGTCCACTGTAAACTCTACATACTGTGCGCAGTTTCCACATTTGATGTGTGCAACTTCCACTCTAAACTACTTCGACTGTGGGCAGTTTCCACGTGCGCAAGTTCCAAAGACGGCCCGTGTCCAAAGTAGTATGTGCGCAAAGTAGACTCATCCGAATAGTGCCACTTCGATAAGTGAAGTGAATAGTGCCACTTCGACAAGTGAAGTGAATAATGCGAGAGACTCATTTCTTTCGACTTTCAGATCGCGTATTTCCCCGAACAGGTCACCGTCTGCCTTCCTAAAACCCCATTGGTAACGGAATGCTTTCACGAACTCTTTCCTTTGTTCTATTGATGAGGTACCAGTTCCGGTGGGCGCCTTCGAAAACGTTTGACAAACAAGGGACTATCAGGTCTTTATTTATCCCGCTTGCATTCAAAAGATCTTTCAAAGTTAATAAGAACTGGTCGGCGTCCTTTTCCGTCCGCGGGAAGTTGACCTTCCAGCCGCTGACTATTCTCCCTATTTTAATAGCCAGATTTGAATCCGTAAAGCTACTATTTGACGGTGAAACGCTAGTCCTTCGATCACGAGCGGTTAGCGCTGACATCGTTGATCTAATTGGTTGGTAATTTTCGTCCGATTCACTTGTTTGCCAATAGAACGCGCCCCTTCTTGTTGTCTGATCAAGTTCCCTAGTTCGTAAAGGATGACTCCGGGAAGGCGATGAATCGCTTTCACTATCGGAAGTTAGCGTTCGATTTGCGTTACGCTGCGACCTCCTCGAACCCGATCTTCGCGACAAGAGGTCTGTAAAATCATTATTCGTGAGATTGTTCAATCTTCAAATCCGGCAGTACTCCATTTTCGGTACTATCCTTTCCTCTAACACTCTCCTGCCATTTGGCAAGAGGTGGATCGTTCTAATCCTTCTGGTTCCCCGGTGGAAATCCCGTTCCGTTTCGTACCGTCTACTACGAACTTCTACTGCTGAATTCACCGTATGTCTATTGTTGAGTCCCGAATCGTCAAAACGTACTCTTCGCGACTCCCCCTCTCCTGATACCTCAGTTCTTCTAGATGTTCCGTACTCGTTGTTCGGATTCGAGTGTTGATTTAACACTAGAAAATTCTGATCTAATCTATTTTCGTGGGGTCCGTAATGGGATTTGTCGACGATTCGCGCTAGACGCGGTCCTCCCCGGCCTCCATCCATTACGGTATCCGCGTAAGCTAATGACAGCCGTTGCCGACGTTCCATTGTCTGCCCTGGGTGGGTCCTAGACGGGCCCCCCTGGCCTAGGTCGGGCATCCCCGATCCACCGATTAAACCACGGTGCTCTATTTCTACTTGACGCTTTGTCAAATTTTGCTCGGGTTCGACTGGTAGACTGGTTCCCCTGAGACTCTTTATCTTTGCGCGACGTTACGGACCGGTTACTGTGTCCTCAATCCCTACGACGTGAGTTCATACTACATTCCTCTTCACCAGAGCCTTCGCTCTCGCAGGAGAGAAAATCGTCAAATCCTCCGTGAACGTTGGCAGCTTAAATGAATTAGACAAATTAGACGCCCCCCCCCCCCCCCCCCCCCCTAGACGGATGGATATGACGCGACGGGTTTCTATTTTCCATTTCTTGTAAGAACTGTTCTAGTGCTATATTATGCCCTGTGCTCGAATTTTGTTTCTGGCCCTGCCCCATGTAATTTTGAATTAAATGGAAAAATTCGAAAAACTTCCGCATGTCCCCCGGGCTATTGATTGATTCAGGATCGGCCTGTAGACCAGGCGCCCCTGCACTTTCGTCGATCGCGCTATTGCCAGTTTCCAGGTCCGGTAAATCCCTTTCCCCTTCCGCTGTGGCCGAAGTCCCCGCTCGAACAGACGCGAACGGAGGCTCACTATTGCCTTCTACAATTAAACGCGCGTCGACATTATTTTCCGATAATCGGCTATCATCTAGTGAACCCGACAGCACCTCCGGAGTCTCTCCTATATTTTGATTAATCCCGGCAGCTCCTACTCCCGTGGTGTCGATCCCGCCCGAGGTTGAGAACGTACCGGATTCCATGATTTTCTGACTATTCTTTGTTCGTCGTCCGGGTTTCCCTTTCGCTTTTACCGGCGGCGTTATAGGCATAATGTTTCCTTACACGGATTGCCAAACTAATTTGCAGAATAGATTATAGTATTTCCAATAATCCCGAAAAAGAAGAAAATTTAACACTTAACACGGCTTTGGTTTATTACCCCTTCAGCGTATCAAGGGACGATCACAATCGCAAGACGCAAATAGAATATAGAAAATTCGACAATATATAGGCTACTGCGACAAAATGAAATTCGGCGTAGTCACGGTTCAATGATATATAATTCCTTATGAAATCGCGACTTAATTTGCACAACTCCACACACACAAGAAGGTTCGATGCGGTAGACAAAATTCGACACAATAGGTCGCTGTCGCAATCGACACAAAATTTCAACACATAATTCCAAACAATATAAAAATGCATAAAATTCAATGATATTTCAGTAATTCTGTACATACAGGGTGAGTCTGTGACCTTGCACCAAACTGAAACCACGTATTTTAGGGGTCAATAGAAGCCTAAAAATCCGGGAACACAAAGTTGAAATCTTAACCCTTTCGGAATTACAGGGGGTTGAAATTTAAAGTTTTAAAAAATCATATCTTCCGACGGCATAATGCTAGCGTCACGGGTCTTTTTCTAGAATATGTGGGAGGGCCGGAACTATGCGCAAAAAAATACAAACCATTTAAAAATTATTATTAAGTCGCATTATTATTGATTTTCTTGCAGTTTCTCGATGAAGCGGCAACATTTTCAGGTACGAAAAAAATCACAGTCATTCTGTGATGCACCCAAGAAAATATCGCGTTATAAAAAGTTTAAAATTTTAATAAATGTGGCCAGGATAAATTATTGAAAGTTTCACCTTTCACAAGCGAAACCTCTTCTGCTTAGTTTTTTGTTTTACTTGCACAAACTCTGCATTGCCGTAGGGGTCGTTTACATTGACCGCTCCGAAATTTGTCAGTCTTCCGGGATGATCAAATCGGGATGTGGTTCTTGGGGGTTCGGAATTAGGTAGATCCGTACCTTGTTCGTCAGTTTCGCAGTCTTCTATCAATGAACGTGCCGCTTTGTGCAGAAAATTTTTATATGTAATCTTTTTTCCGTTCAGAGTTGTATATACTTTAAAGGAGTTAAAAAGTGCACAATTGATGAAGAACATTACGACACGTTTCGTCCATTTTTTTGTTCTCCTAAAAATGGAGTAATTGGACAGATATTGATCTGCGCGATCTACGCCCTTCATATATTTATTCTAAAATACAATATATAATCTATTATTGAAATAGGCTTCTGTATGGGGCAATTTGATGTCCTGCTTCTGTTTCTAGATTCCGCCATTTGTACAGAATGTATTGTCGATATCATGTTTACATTCCTTTTGCCATTATTCCATACTTGTAATAAAATATGGCCATTTCTAAGAAGTTGATGTTGGCCTCTTGAAAGCTTGGCCGTTTGAAGTAATTGAGGAAGACCTCTGTTCTTTCGAATCGTACCGTACACTCGCAATTTATTTTTTAAAAAAATGTTAGCTATTTTGACACTATTATAATAATTATCTTGATATATATAGTGCCACATGTTCTTATACGGTCCAATGACCGATAATACTGTCTCTTCTAATTTTTTTCCATCAGCGCCATACACACAAAAGTTGGATACGTATCCTGTACGAGCTTCAGACAGCACTCTAACCAGTACTCCATATTTTGTAATTTTTGCCAGATTATATGTTTTGATTGACAGTCTACCTCTCCACGGAATTAAACATTCATCTAGAGACAATTGTTGATCTGATTTATATACGTCGTTAAATTTTTCCTTGACATAATCAATGACAGGCTGGACCTTCACCAGCCTATGCGAATTGGGAGAAATATCGTTATTATTACAAAAATGCCAGCTTTGCATTATTTGTAAAAATCTGTTCTTGCTCATAACCTGCGAGAAGAACGGCATTTCTATAAATGGGTCTGTACACCAATAATCGTAGAGAACGTCCTTTTTTACTTCTCCCATGAGAATGATCAGGCCCAAAAATTTATTCATTTTAGTCACCGTGACGTCTTTCCATTTTTTCGTTTTTGATGTAATTTTATATTTTTCCACCATTTCATAATGATATCTATTAGTCTCTCTCACGAAGTGCTCAATCAGGTCACTTCCAATGAATAAATTGACAGTATCCATTACGCTGCCGGAGGAACTTGGCATAATTTTTACGCCAGAGCTGCCATCGAAAGGTTCCAAAATTATACTCTTGTCGTTCGTTGACCATGTATCATTGTTGTCCGCAACATTATATTATTCATGTCCTCGTCTTCTGAATCACTATATATTAGCGGTACAGGACGTCGCTTTCGAATGGCTATGCTACTGCTATCACTTTCGTCATCAGTACTACTTGCTGAACGGCAGTCAAGACAATCTGACAGATCGTCGAGATAAAACTCGCCGAGACTATCCTTTCCATTCATTTCTAAGGGCTAAAGCTTAGAAAAAAGCACTGATTGTCTGAATAAAGAATGTGAAATGCTTGCAGCTTGCTACTTGTCAATCTAACCCAACCAAATCTAACAGAAAGATCAAAAGTCGATTAATCGACGACCGGTCGGTAAGCGCTGGCGAGCAAACGTCGAATAATCGACGCCCGGTCGGTAGGCGCTGAGAACAAAACGTCGATTAATCGACGGCCGGTCGGTAAAGTGTTAAAAAGCTCTGCTTCCCTGCCGATACCTGAAGGTTTATGACTACCCTGATAGCCAGGTGGGCCCAGAGTGGAGGAAACGTTCCGGCAGAAAAGTTCCACGGGTGCCGGCAGTTCCGGTAATTTCTGTTGCCGGAAACAGTATCGGAACTGCCGAAATTCGTGGAAGTTTTCTGTCGCCCACGTTTCCGCCATGCGCGGCGCCAGCGTACCGCCACGCGCGCCGACAGCGTACCGTCACGCGCGCCGACAGAGTACCGCCACGCGTGGCGCCACAGTGTATGGTGGATATTCCGCCACAGTGCTATACTATACTTTTGTACCCCCTACCCCCTCCCATTAATAAAAACTACATTAAATTACAATGAAAATTATTTATTTTTTAAAATTACACATTTTATTATCGATATATCAGTTAAACCTGTCATCTTCGGTAAAGCGATGTCCTGTTCCTCGTTGCTCTTTCCTCGCCATTTGTCGGTGAACCTATAACCTGAAAAAATTGGAAAATGTGGATTAGAATCAGTATACTGTATACATTATAATTAATTTGAGAAAATATTTGGGAGGATTAGGTTCTCCATACTCACCATAAATCCGCTGCTTCTTAGCTCCCTATCTTCTTTCTCTCGGCAGTTGTAGAATCAGGAATATGAAACAAAAAGCACATAATAAAACAAATTAGTATTAATATGATTGCAGAACCACAGCGATGAAATGTTAACTACACATCATATATGATAGAACTGTGTGCAATACTTATCTTCTGCCGCTTGTAAGGAGTCGAAGAGTCAAGAACATGTAAAAGAAAGAGAAATGGAAGAAATTAGTAGCAATATGATTTTAGTATCAGGAGGATGTATTTACAAAACAAATTGCTGCATACCTTAAGTATTACCTGAACTTGCGGCGTGTACTGCACGTGTACAATAACCAGCGAGCAACTCCACAGCGACGCTTCTCGATTGGGCTACTGGGTGGGCCCAGGTAATCCGTTCGGGCCATAAACGAAAAAGTCAACCCGCTAACCGCTTTCCTTCCTAGTTTCTTATCGCTCGAAGTCACACAGTCAATCAGGAAACTGGAAAAAAGAGCAATAAAACAAATTAGTGTCAATATGATTACAGAACCACGGCGATGAAATGTTAACTACACATCATATATGATAGAACTATGTGCAATACTTATCTTCTTTCCCTCCCCATCGGTTGGAGAATCAGAAACATGAGAAGTAACCGCTTTGGTTTTGGATCCCACCTCAGCATCTGTAACAGAACATCCATGAAAATCAATAAAATTTGTAACAATATCATATGTTATTATTTAACAAAATAAATATCAGATAATCAATCAAAAAATTTAAACAAAGATCTTACGTGTTTTCGCTGTGTATAATTACAGCGACAATGTACTCTCCTGCATTGCTCGGATCAAGTACACCTTCTTCCAAATAAGGAATTTTATAACACTTCGCGCGAACTTGTTTTTGAAATCGTAACGCGTTTGCCACTCAAATCGGTGCAACGGTACACCTGAAACGCGGACGACCCGAGCCCAACATTATAAAAATCGCGGACCTGACGGAATTTTCGAACAATGAGTTTAGAGTCCCGACTCGCCTCAACGATATCTGTAACTAAGCATATGGTGCTGTCGTGCAAAATGCAACAACTATCCCTTTCGGTTGTCCCTAAAACTGTGCCACCAGCCGAAAAAGACGTGTTATTAGCAGAAACCGCTGGAACTGATTTTAATGTTGTATATAATTCGGACAATCTATTGGAAAACTGCTGCAAAAATTCACTCGGTTTTCTACAATATTTGCGGAAGATCGGCATATGATTCTCATATGGGAAAGCGGAGAATGAATCGAGGGGACCGAGCTGCCTAACATCATTTGTCAGATGCAGCAAACCATGCACATTATACGAATTAAAGGTCGGCTCATAAAAATTAGGACACCGAAAGACAAACAGTTGGAGGGCCATCTCTGCAAATTGTAATTGACGTTCGGAAGGAGCATGAGAAACGAGAATACGTACCGCGGCATGCAGGAAAAGAAAATGGATATATAAATTTCGTGGAAGAATATTGTGCAACACAACAGGTCCTGTATAGAGTAGGAACTGTCGGAATTCTGTTGCCTTATATTTTCCATAGTTTTCAATAGCCCTGGGGCGTCGAGCGAAATCGGAGGGGCAATAAGATTGAATGCTTTCCAGACGCGACGAAACAAGGGCTACCTGACGCGAATTTAATTCTGCGGATCGCAAGTACTTGCCTCCGATCCAGGCTGATAATAGTTTTCGTACTACCCCTAAACAAACTAAATGCATATATTCAAGTGGGACTTGGGATACGAGTCCTATCGGTAAATCTGCAAGAACGCTAATGCCAGGTTTATGGTAGTCCCTGTTATTGCAAGTAATGTATTCGTTATCTGTCCGTAACTGCGACGACACGTTAAGAAACGCGTACCGACCGCCTATCCGAGTACCCGAGATTTTACATTTCGAACAGGGGTGGCTTGAAGTATGTCCCCGGTGATTTGAAATGAGTGCCCTAGCTGGTGCATCGGCTACGAAACACCTGAGTTCTACCGGAATTTTAGAATTGTTAAATTCTATGCGGCCTTTAGAAAGAATTAATTTTACGTCTTCAACGAAATGCGAGAAAAATTGGTGTGGATCATTACGTTTCGTCGGACCTTTATAGATGCCTATTACAATTGGAGCTGATTTGGGTTGAACATTGCTAATTCTGCACTAAATTGGCCAAGCGTGAAGCGTGTTGGCTCTGTCTAAAACACACCCATCGGTGCTGAAATCTAACACTAATTTTATCAAACCGGTAGCTTTAATTTTATATAAATATTCAACTATTTCGTGTTCCACGCCAAAGTGCACGTATTCGCCCGGTGGAACAGTAATCAGAGGCTCAGGAGTACGCGGGGTTTGCAAAATAGTCCTAACATCTTTTGGAAAATTAGAGAAGCACGGATGTGTACGAATGACATCTAAAATTTGATTCACGTGGGAATGAGGCAAATTAATATCTACAAAGCAGACCGCTAGTCTCTGTAGAAAAGAAATTTCATGCAAAGATACGCGAGATTCGCTTTCAATAGTTGCGCCTGAAGAGGAAGGAAAAGAAGAAAAAGACGAAGTAGAAGATGAAGAAGAAGAAGACGGTAGATCAACGCGAGGGCTAGGAGAAACATTACCGCGCACGTGTTCTCCAATACCCGGAAAACCCTGCTGTAAAGAACCGCGCAGATTACTCAACACTTCCCGACGAATATTCCTACGTTGACGATCTCCCAATTGAGAAAACGACTTACGCGATACCGAGTTCTTCAGCCATTTCAAACCCATTTTTGCAATTTAACGCACTTTTAGCACTTGCTGCCACACCCGATGTAAGTGTCGCAAGAGACTGGCAAGCGATGCTGCCCAAAAGGGGTACCGGGCCCAGGTAATATTATATGGCTCGCCGCTGATTCGCAAAATATGGGATTTCCCCGACCCTTTGGTAGGGATGGCCAGCAACGAGGGTTCAACGAAAAAACTGGACAGTCATTAGTCAGCTAACAGACAACCAACCACGCAGATTTTTACCGCAAGCGAAATAGTGATGGATCCGAGTGCACAACAGGACTTAGACGCAGGCGTTATGGTAAGTCAAATTTCAACTACAACCGGTAAACGAGATGGAGAACGAGCAATTGTCTTAATGCGCATATATTTGTTTACTTACAGTCGCAATCCTTACTGGTGAGGCAGTCAAGGAGGAAGAAGAGGCCAAGAATCATTCTCGAAGATAACACGAACATCGAGACCGATCTGCGGGAGCTGTCCCAGTTTGCAGCAGAGGAAGATGAGGACCTGCAAGTCCAATACTGTGGATAGCCAGTCAACTCAGATTACTTCGGGTGCTATGGTAAGTTAAATTTCAAGTACAACCGGTAAACGAGATGGAGAACAAGCAATTGTCTTAATACGCATATATTTGTTTACTTACAGTCGCAATCCTTACCGGTGAGGCAACCGAGGAGGAAGAAGAGAACAGTAACGTATGCAGAGGATACCAGCTTAGTAGAAACCGATGTGCAGGAGCTTGCACAGTTTGCGACAAACCAAGATGACCTGCAACGTGAATATTTACAGTTACCGGATGCGCAGCCAGATGGATTTTCTTCGGGTGTTATGGTAAGTGAAATTTAAAATAAAACCAGCAAACGAGATAGAAAAGAAGAGATTGTCTGGTAATCTGTTAATACAAATATATTTTTTAACTTACACTCGCTATCCTTACAAGCCCCTCCGAGGGATGATGCTGAGAGCCAAGAGCAGCCTGGTTGCAGCTACGGGCTGCCAAATTTAGAGCCAGAAGCGAACCCAGACATGGCTGTTTTACTCCATTTGATTCAGGAGGGTTTCCAAAAAATAGACAGGAGCCTGCAGGAACGTATGGGAAAACTGGAACGCCAGATGAAAGAGGTACTGCTGTACATTAGAGGGCAGACATCAATAGAGGAAAAGCCTGAATTTCTGCCTGTACAAAGTGTGGCAGAATTGAGGGCAATGGATCAAATGGAGCAGGAGAAATACCAAAAATTGGTGAGTTAAAATCATGATGTGATTCGATATGTGTGATGCATTGAAACGTAAATCGACTTCTTTTTTGCAGATTGCCTTCTTCTGTCACATCGGAGGCTTCAATGTGAGAGAAATGGCGAATTCATGTTGGAAGGAGGCAATGACTCTAGGAGTCGTCAAAGATATTAATTGGCGGGGCACCGAAAACAAATACGCACTACAGGACAGCAAACTTCTTAGTGCCATTTATGGTATAATTTACATTTTATTCTTTTACCTTTCATTTCAGTGTAGCATCCTCATCATAATAATAACCACATTTCTTTTCCAGAAGTAACGTGCCGCTCCAAAGACTTCGTCCGCCCAACGAGAGTCGCATTTGGAAATATTATGAAGGCGACTTTAAAAGCAGCACATGAGCGGCTCCGCAAAAGGATGAAACAGGACAGGCGACAACATCCACCGCCAGATAGGTGGGCTCAGAATTCACCAGAACATGTAAGTAAACGTGATTAAAAACATTTTAATAATATGCACATGTATCCTGATTGTATGTTTAAATTTAACTTTTTCTCTTCTTCTTTCACAGGTTTCGGATGACGACATGTTCAATTAAACTTTGTAATTTTTAGCTGTTAGCGTTAGTCTAGGTTTAAGTTGTATTATTGTTATTTTTAGTTGTTATAGTTAGTTTAGGTTTAAGTTGTATTATTGTTATTTTTAGTTTGTAAAGTTTTATGTTAAGTTTATTAGTTTTACATAGACTATTGTACATCCATATTTTTACTTTTTATATTTCTTACTATTGTTTTTATTTTTGTTTTAAATACTGTTACATACGAAGAATAATAATGATAAAAAGTAGTAAACCACTGTTATTGTACACCTGTTTCTTTTAACCCTTTCCTTCTAAGGTTCAAACGTTATCCACTCACCTTTTAACATCTTTTCCCATCGTTCCACCTTTTTGCATTCTGTACTTGGGTTTTCTTGCTGAACATTTCATTACACTACAATATATTCGCGATACTGGGAAACTGGGTTTGTTAAATTAAATTTAATTTAAGTGTCACGTTGTCACAGCACATGTCATTTTATTTGTACTCTACACTGCTCTACACATTCGCGTATGTATTGCGACGCCGATCCGCCCGCGCCGTCGGCCGTACCCGCCCACGCGGCCGGGATCGTTCGCAATCCGAATCTTTTGGGCGCTACTCAATAATTTCCCCGCGACTGGCCTACCCGCGGTTGGGCGCCAGGCCCCCGGAAGGGCCAATATTTGTAGTTGAAAACGCGAGAGAGGATGTTGGGGCGAATCGCGGAAGGAAATCCAGCTCTAGTTACCCGGCGCGACCAGCTCAGTTCTCGGCCAATCGGGTGCGTGCTAAGCCCGAGGAAAAACGCAGTCTGGCTCGACCGTCGTAGTACGGTGGAGACGGCCGAGTATAGTCTCTGATCCCCTGAAAAATCAAGTATGCCACGAACGCGCAGAAATCCCGCTGAAATGAGCAAGCGCGGATAGAAAGTACGCCAAAAGATATTTATTTCACATAAAAGAACGTAATTCGGTTGTTAGACAAGATGGCCATGGAGGCCGGCCGCCGACTTCCGGTCGGGAACCACGTTGTGTTCGAATCTCTCTCTTCGGCCAATCACAGGCCCGCTCACGCGTCGCGTGTTGCTCGCGGCCAATCAACGGGCCGCTCGCCGCTGCCCGGCTCCACGCTGGCCAATCACCGGTCCGCTCGCCGTTACACGCTTCTAACACGGCCGCACGCTCTTAACAAAGACTTGACTGGTGACCGGGGAGATTACGCACTTGTCCAGACTAGAAGCCCGTCGTGGTCATTTATCAGCTCTGGCCTGTACCCGATGAGGCCTTCGAGGGCCGCCCCCCCCCCCCCCCCCTCGAAGCTGTCGCTCTAGGCTCGCGACTTTGCTTCCCCGGTAAATTATCCCCCAGAACTCTACCACCCTTCGACCACGACGAACTCCTATCCAGACTCTATTTCGAACCGTCCCGAGACCCCACAACGGCCACACACACACCGAAGACGCGCAGAAAGAAAATATGTGCCACTTACCGTCACCGCCCGCCGTTAACCTGCTGCACTCGTCTCCTACCACACTTCACGCGGCCGCACAAACTCTCCCGACTCACTTCGATACGCGGCCGATTCCTACAATCCGCTACCGGTCACTCTTACTGCTGTTCAAACTGAAAATGTCCGTGATAATACTCTAAGCGCTCCGATGTACTTGTCGCCTCGCACGCCGGAAGTCAAGTGTCGCGGGGTAACACGCGGTCGGCGACGCGGACTCGTGACGTCGAGTACGCCGCCTATAATTGGGAGGGTTGCGCTACGAAGGTCCCCCGGCGGCCGACAGGTGGTGGGCCATGTCCCAAGTTGGCATCGATCCGCTGCCTGGATCTTCCGGGTCCTCGTCCTTCTGTCTGCCTCGTTCCATCCGCCGCTAGTTTTCCTGTCAGATTCGGGATGTCGACCGGGTGATCAGTCCGGCCGACATCACCGAACTCTCCCTGCGGCTCAGAATAGACAAGAACGGGGTTAGTCGCGTACATATTTTGGTGGTGCGTGCTTGGCCCTTCGGAACGCGCGCCCCCCCCCCCCGCCCCCCCCCGGCCCGACGTGCGAGGTACATTTCGAAACGCGGAGGTTGGCGGTGACGGAGCGGACGCTTCGTCACAGTATATATACAACATAGTATACTACACAGTATACATAGTATACTATCCGTTCACCATCGTTGACTGTTGCTAGAATTTTAGATAATGTTTTCAGCATAGGCCATAAAACTACCACGCGCGTGGCGAGAACGTGGGACCACCTAGTGGACTTGCCCCTCGGTCTGTACTATCCGTTTACCATCGTTGAACTATTGCAGGAATTTTACACATTTTACATGATGTTTTCAGCATAGGCTATAAAACTACCACGCGCGTGCCGGTAGCGTGGGACCACCCAATCGGCTTACCCTCCTTTGGCTATCAGGGTAGCTAACTGTGCAGCCGATTGCAAGTCGTGGCTTTGACAGAAAGCAGGTGCTTCGACGGTACAGTGTTGCCAGTATTTTGGGACTTTCCGATAATAGGACAATTGAATCCGAATTTAAAATTACACTTCATGCTGGTTGGTGCGAAGCAGCGATGAACAGACGTAAATAGTTTTGCACTTGAATTTTTTTATTCGTCCAGGATTTGTCGTGAATGTTTTCGTTCATCGAGAAATGAGCTCGAATATTTATATTCGTCGAGAAATTGCCGTACACACTGTATTTTTGTCAAGAAATTGTCGTGAATATTTTTATTTGTTGATAAATTTCTGTTGTGCGCGAGGCCTGACTAGTGCCGTGGCCACTATTTGTCAGCTGCGTACGGTTATGATATAGGTAGGGGATCAAGTCACTAGAGAGTAAGAACTCACTCTGGGTACTGGATATCCGGCAGGTTTACTGAAGTGGTCTTCTTACAAGGATCTTACACTCTTGTTTTACTTAAATATCACGCAGCGCTTCGGGCAGCGCTTCCACGGGTAGTATTATTCGTAGTTACTCGGACAGCAGGAGTGCTGTCCAGCCGAAGCCGGACAAAAAGCCGATGAGGTATTGCGGTCCTCGCTATTTATTCCTCGTTGCCCCGTCAGTTTCGGCGAGGGCAACGCATTTGGGGCAGGTAGGTCGTCGCCCAGTTTCGTCAGCGTTGCTGACGCGGCGGTTGCATCAGTTTCATCGGTGGTCGCTTCCGGGTGCTACCGGCGGATATCGTTGCGCGTGCATTTCTTAACTTATAGCTTATTTCCTAATTTCGCTGGGGCCGGTATCCTGTGTACGCTCGCAACATTTCCGTGAATTGTTCCATCCCCCAAGAAATTCTCGCGTACTTCTTTATTACTTTGGTGCAGAAGCGGATGGAATCGTGTCATGCCGAGTACTCGCAAGCTGATTCGAGCAGAGACGAATGGTATTTTGGTTCAAGAGATTTCGCTAGAGTAGAGGGTTAGTCGCCGGTAGTCGTGTTTGGGGGTGTTCCGAACTGTGTACCGTTACACGCGTCGGACCCAGTTTACGACGTTGTTTTCGTCTTCCTGAGCAAGAACACATCTGCGTTCTCCGTTCGCTATTTTAGCGGCTCTCTAGCACTATGATACTTTCCTCTAACGAAAACTCGCGAACGAGAATTAACCATTCACTCATGCAAGCCAAAAACCGTTTGTATCCGCCCGTATTAGCTTGAAAAATATCGGCATCATGCGATTCCAACTGTTCCTGCAACAAATTAATAAAGAAGTATGCGAGAATTTCTTGAGAGATGTAAAGATTCATGGAAATTTACCAACAAATAAATGAATTCACGGCATTTTCATAACGAATATAAATATTCAAGCTAATTTCTCGACGAATAGAGATATTCAAATCCAAAATTCTTCACGATTGCTTATTCCTGCCAAAGACTATTGAACCCATACTTTTAGCCTGCACCCACCAAGAAGGGATGCGGCATCTCCAAGGGTGTCATAAACCCCCACGCAAGGGTAACACGACGAGGGCCTTATTAGGAAGGCCCAAAGACGCTGAGGGACATTCGTTTACTTTACTTCGTTGGCTTCACATGTTTTCGCTTGTTTCGATAGTTTGTCAATACACTGTTCTTGTGCAAGACTCCGTCGTTTATACATATTCGCTCTGTGTATAAGTCACGTTTTGCCCGCCACTGTGTACACCGACCGATATCGGTATTCTCGGTATTTGGCTGACATCAGTGACTCGTTGTTCGGCCCTTTTTGACTCTCGGTCGTCGCATCGCAAGTCGAAGTGCCATTTTTCTCAGTGCTTGGTTCTTCGTTCGAAAATCAGCAAGAGATTTGCTCCGCCTGGATCATTCGACCGCACATCTCGGTAAGTCCGTTTAGATTATCACGTCTCGCTTTTATCAGTTCGCGATTACGGAACGACTTGCCGGTCTTCCATCGCGAACACGTTCTATCGCGACAGCTTTGAACACAATTGGCGCTACTTTATACTTTCTTTATTTCGTAATATTCTTTTTGAATTTTTTAAACGTCATTCTTAGTTTCATTTTAATGAGCTGTTTCTCAATCCTTAACAAATTCGTTAAATTGGTCCGGTATTCTTTGCGTAGGTACGATACTTTCGCTGGACATTGAAAGGATTTACTCTTTCACCCTCGGTATTAAGAGGGTACAAACCTTTGTCGGACAAAAATAAATTAAAAATAAGGATATTTTTAAAAAATATGATAAGTCGTGAGTCAGAACCGGGAAAAATATTTATATTAGTTTACCATCTAAGGCACTGTGATGTCGAGGATGGTCAGGAGGAGAGCGAGTCACGAGGTTAAAAGTTCTATTGCGAAGGTTTATTAAACTGGGTCAAATCTGTGTATGTCTGTAATCTAGAGTTGTTCGAATCTGTCTGGAGTCTTAGTCGTCTCTTGGGTCCGGTCCTTAGGTGCGATAAGCCTTGCGTCCGGGTAGGGGGTGCAGAGTCAGCGGTTTAATAGTCAGCGTCGTAGCGTCCGTTACAGCACATTGTAAATTAATTTCATAATTTGACCGGTCATAGTTGTAACGTTACAGCTGCGAATGTCTGATTGCTTTTTAAAATACTTGCTTTGCGGTACCCATTATAATTCCGACAATTTTTATCTGAAACAGATGAGGCAATTGTTTTGAAACTCGACACTTGAAACTCGAAACTCGAGCTAGTACTCTACGAAGCCGTTTTGCAATAAGATGTTTAGTTGTTTTGGGAGGAACAAAAGTATACTTATCTGAGAACGAAAATTCTCGAATTTCAGCTATTATGAGCTGTGAGATGTCGCCATTTTGTCGCAAATTGAAATTTCCCAAGTCGGGTTTGTAGAGTACTCTCTGTAAGTGTCGAGTTTAAAAAAACTCCCTCATTTGTTTCAGATAAAAATCGCCCGAAATACAATGGGTACCACAAGCAAGTTTTTTCAAAAGCGCCCATACATTCACAGCTGTAACATTGCAACTATTATCGACAAAATTAAGAAATTTATTTACAATGTTCCTTAGACCGTAAACTAATATTGATATTTTTCCCGTTTGTGACCCAAGATTTATTACATTTTAAAAAACTGTCCTTATTTTTAATTTATTTTTATCCTGCAAATGTGTGTACCCCCCTTAAGTATCGGAAGAAAGTTTATAGAAGCCAAACCAAGAATGGTAGTTATATAATAAGGAAGTAACATATTACGAAGTAAAGAAAAAATAAGGTAATGCCGATTAAATTTCAATATTTGTTATATGTATAGTATTGGTTGCTGATTAGTGTTTAACGCTAAAGTGGTCAACCTAACATGTGATAGCGCCTTGTTAATAGAGTATTAAAAATGACTACAAACATCATATTAGAGATTTTATCCGAGAGTTTAACAATTTGTTTAGACGCAGAAAGTAAGTAAAAAAACCGATGTGTTATTTTCGTTCATTTATTGTAGAAATCGTAAACACTTGAGTCACTCGGTTCTTCACAAACCCATCATGCGTGATACTGACGATTCGGTCGATTTAGCTATGGTTGAGGATGACCTCGTACTAGAACGGCTATCATCCGTTGAGATTATCCATGAGGAACCGGTACATAGCTCTGGTGACGCTGATCGGACGGTCAGACAAAGATGGTTCGAAACCGAATGTAAAAGGCGACCATATTTGGATGGTACCTATTTTACCGTTGAATACGAAACTTCTGATCAACACCGTAGTGGAATTGCGGAGGCAGTCTGGAAATTATGTGTCACGCCCCGTAAGATCAGAGGACCATTCAATGTGCCGTCAAATTTTGTAAAACATTTAAAGGTATTATTTTGCAGTCTTCCCACTTTTGTATACAGCTATTACATTTAAGTTCTCTTAGCACGTATTTTTATTTATGACTCGAGTATCCAATTATTTCAACTTCATAGAAACATTCATTCATGAAATTATCGGATTAAACTGTTTGTTACATTTAAAAAATAAATTATAGTGATATTGGTTAATCTTTAATTGCAGCTTACAATTAGTAACGGTAAAGATGTACAAAAGGGGTTTCTTCGTTGATTTCCATAATTTTGGTATGCCGTTAGGAACATAATTTTTTGCATTTTGATTTAAGACATCAATAGAATTATTTCCACCGCAACAAATAAATTATTAAAGTCTGGGGATATGCCACTTCTGTAAAAATACATTTATTTTTCTTTGATATCAGATATAACTTTATAAATCAATTTGTTTTGCCATTTTTGTCCATTTTAGCGCACTCATGAAACGGAAGTCGATGGGTATCTGCAATATAAAAAAATAGAACGGGAAACCGTTGAGAAGAAGACACCAGCCACTTGCGAATTCTCCCAGAGAGTATTTGTAAGGAATGTTACAAATTTATTTTTGCACACAACTGTGCCAGTGAGCTTGATGGAACAGCCATTGTTGAAGTAAATATTTGACGATATGACGGTGAAAGAAGGCAGCAACTCATTAAAAATGATGACGCGAAGAATGCTAGTGCAGGAGATGAAGGCCAAATCATTACGAAATTTTGGAAGAATAAAACTGGAAGTGGAGAAGGATGCCAGCTGTGTATGTACAACGGTGGACATATGGACCAATAACATTCGCCGGGTTATTGGAGTCACCTTGCATTGGATTGAAAATATAACTTACGACCGAAAGTCTGTGGCGATAGCATGCCGACGCTTTCCCGGCACACACGATCATATACGCATCGCCCAGTTATTAGAAGATATACATGTGAGTTTCAATTTACCCCGAAGCAAGATCGTAGCGTGCGTAACTGACAACGCATCGAACCCTGTCGCTGCATTTCGAGAATTTGGTACTGATTTGCCAAGTGATCATTTTTATGGTAAGGTTTCTGAATTTTATTGTAACCAACACTTATGAACTTTTGAGAATAGCCTTATCATTTGTATTTATGCTCTATAGAGGAAGTGGCACTGAACATGGCCACTGATCAGAGAGATCCTAACGGATCAAACACCGCGCACGAGTATTATGAAGAGGACGCCGAAATAACAGAGAATCCGCTCATTTGCGAGCCTATGGGCCGAATTCATGTGCCGCAATTGCCACCACACTTCAGGTGTGCAAGTCACACATTAAGCTTAACGGCAACAACTGACACAATGAAGTGCATAAAAAGTACGCCAGCTTTGCAGAATATGCACGAAGAAGCACTGCCAAAATTTCAATCAGTTTGGAAATTATTGCGTCTGTGCAAACACAGGGAGCGCTTACGGGAAATTCTAAAAGTGGCATTATTACGACCGGTTGCTGTTCGCTGGGACAGTTTTTATAATGCACTATGCCAGTTCGAGAAGCTTCGAGAGAAGATTCCTGAAGCTTGCGACGAGTTCCACATTCAATATCCACCAAGAGATCATGATTATAGTTATACAGGGTGAGTCAGTGACCTTGCACCAAACTGAAACCACGTATTTTGGGGGTCAATAGAAGCCTAAAAGTCCCGGAACACAAAGTTGAAATCTCAACCCTTTCGGAATTACAGGGGGTTGAAGTTTCAAGTTTTAAAAAATCATATCTTCCTACGGGATAATGCTAGCGTCACGGGTCTTTTTCTAGAATATGTGGGAGGGCCGGAGCTATGTGAAAAAAAAATAGAAATCATTTAAAAATTATTATTAAGTCGCATTATTATTGATTTCATTGCACTTTTTCGATGAAGGAGCAACATTTTCAGGTACGAAAAAAATCACAGTCATTCTGTGATGCACCAAAAAAAATATCGCGTTGTGAAAAGTTTAAAATTTTAAGAAATGTGGCCAGGATAAATTATTTAAAGTTTTCCGCTAGCGATTCTCAATCCCGGGTTTACGGCTGCATGTGTCACTGCGGCGGTAGAAGGCTCGAAGTCGGCTCGGGTGTCTGTTTGCCTAGGTTAGTTAGGCCCAGCTTATCTCGGGGGCCTGCTACCGAACACCGCAGTGCGAGAGAGAGGGTGAGTGAGAGTGAGAGAGAGAAAAAAGGGTCAGGTTGATGAACTCTACAATGCTGCCATAAACCTGGGATTGAGAATCTCTAGCGGAAAACTTTAAATAATTTATCCTGGCCACATTTCTTAAAATTTTAAACTTTTCACAACGCGATATTTTTTTTGGTGCATCACAGAATGACTGTGATTTTTTTCGTACCTGAAAATGTTGCTCCTTCATCGAAAAAGTGCAATAAAATCAATAATAATGCGACTTAATAATAATTTTTAAATGATTTCTATTTTTTTTCACATAGCTCCGGCCCTCCCACATATTCTAGAAAAAGACCCGTGACGCTAGCATTATCCCGTAGGAAGATATGATTTTTTAAAACTTGAAACTTCAACCCCCTGTAATTCCGAAAGGGTTGAGATTTCAACTTTGTGTTCCGGGACTTTTAGGCTTCTATTGACCCCCAAAATACGTGGTTTCAGTTTGGTGCAAGGTCACTGACTCACCCTGTATAATGAACTACACGAAATGTCTGGAACCCATATCTGTTGCATGAGAATATTTACAAGGAGACAAAAATATTTATTATGGAGAATTAGTGCCGCTTCTTCTTTCAACGCGAGTCAAATTAAGAAAGTTGATGTTGCTAGACTCCTTGAAAACGTTCGTACCATTATCAAACGGGTTGATCAAATCACTAGAGACACGATTCTCACCATTTTTTGCAATAGAAGAGAAAGGGATAGTTGGAATACTTGTCACAGTTTCCCACCCTAAGTTCAAATTTCGCTGGTTGTGTTGTTACCCTATTGAAACGAAGTTCCGCATAAGGCAAGTGGTAATCGGCAAAATACGGGAGGAAATGGGAAGAAGCGACAGTCCACCTTCACCAGTCCCATCAACATCCAATATAGATAGTGTTCTTGATTTTGGAGAACAGGATACCGAAACAGCATCTTCGTCGGCCGAAAGCAATCCCGAAATCAAAATGTTAAAATATTTAAACGACTCACGGACGGATTTAAATATGTTGGAATCGTATCCGTTGATTAATAATATATTTTTCCAGACAAATACATCTTTACCGGGTTCGGGAGCAGTGGAAAGGCTATTTTCGTCTGCTACACTAATGGATCTGCCGAGATTTAACCGACTCTTGGATGAATTTTTTGAATTTCGAATATTGGGACTGGCAAATAAAAATTACGTATTTAAATATTAGTTTCCTAGTAATTGTAAGATAATCTACTTTCTGTTTGTGTGTGTTGTTGCCGCGCGTTGTTTATTTGTATTAATTATTATTATTCAAACATTCTATTATATTATTATTAAAAGTGTTTTAATAAAATTGCATTGTTAATACTGATGATTTTGTGTTATTGATTCATTCATTCATGTCCTTATTCCTTTCTTTTCTTCACTTTTTCCTAGTACTATTGCATATTTTGCCTATACATATATTTTATATACAGGGTGAGTCAGTGATGGGCGCAATAAATCAAATCACATATTCTGGGGGTCAATAGAAGCCTAATCGTCCGGGAACAATACGTTGAAATCTCAACCCTTCCCGAGATACAGGGGGTTGGAATTTCAAGTTTTAAAAAATCATATCTTCCGACGGGACAATGCTAGTTTTACTGGTCTTTTTCTAGAATGTGTGGGAGGGCCGGCGCTATGTAAAAAAATAGAAACCATGTCAAAATTATTATTAAGTCGCATTATTATTGATTTTCTTGCAGTTTCTCAATGCAGCGGCAACATTTTCAAGCACGAAAAAAATCACAGTCATTCTGTGATACACCCAAGAAAATATGGCGTTATAAAAAGTTTAAAATTTTAATAAATGTGGCCCGGATAAATTATGGAAAGTTTTTTGACCAGAGATTCTCAATCCCAGGTTTGACCAACTGATAGTCCCATTAATACCATGTAACTTTCGTTAAACAATTGTTTCTCTAAATCTAATTGTTTAAGAGATATTTAAAGGAGAAAATTTACAACCCCCGGGGGGTGAACTACCCCCAAAGGCCTTTTGTCATAGGTCGTTGAATTCGCCTTGATCCCAGCATTCAGAATATCGAAAAAAAAGTAGGTCGACCCGTTGAAAAATATTAAGTTAACATTAATAACTAAAAACCATCCTATTGTCAAGACACCCCCCATACCGCCATTCAACGAGCCCCTTCGAACCATGCAACTTTGCCCTCTGCGGATTTCGCGTATCTTCACAATTGACGAAGATATTTCCATTCGACATTCTTGCTGGGACACCCTGTATATTATACGATTACGTTGTAAGTAAGTGGTATTTATTAATCCGCTTGGGGTTACAATCGCCTTACAAACCTTAACCTTCCCCCGCACGCTTTTTCCTTAAGCCTAACCTTATCGTTCTACCTTATCGCTCTCTCTCTCTCTCTCTCTCTCTCTCTCTCTCTCTCTCTCTCTCTCTCTCTCTCTCGTGATTAACGTGCGTTTGAGTGCTCCTTACTTGATTGACTCGAAGTGCGACTACTGGCCGAGGTCAAATTAATAATTGTGTGGAGTGATACGTGGCTTTTTCCTGGTCATTTTGAGTTATAAATCTCCGGCAGTGTGCGTGAAATAGTCTTCTTGTGCGTGTTGATCTTTTTCACGTGCCGAACATAACCGCACCTGTCACGCATCGATCGATCGTGGTGGATCGTGCGCGGAGCTTCTGCTGCACGCTTATTGGTCCTGCCGTTCGACTCCGATCGCGCTCCGGCCCGCTGATTGGCTAGGCGCCTTTCTCCACAGACCGCGGCAGCCTACTGTGTACGCTCCCGCCAGCCGGCACCACCGTAAGCCGCCACGTGCTCACCAACGCAAGCGGCCATCTTGCTCCGCCTTAAGCCGCATACACACGCCGACCATCTCAAAGCCTAAGCCTCGTCCACAGTTCCAACGTGCGGCTCTGCTTTCATCGTGCCTGTGGCTGTCAGCTGCCCTTCAGACCTCTCTTAAACTGCATCGCTCACCAGTATGCAGTGTTATAAGTGCAATAAACCCATCGCCCGCGAGGTAACGAGGTGTACAGCGTGCAAAAATTTATTTCACCCTGGTTGTTCGAAGCCGCATGGTATACTCGGATCTGGGGGAGAGAAGACAACGTGCTCGGGCAAGTTTCAAGCGTAGCGTCCAGCAAGTAATGCTGCGCGCTCCTCCTCCTCTTCACCGGGGCCCAGCACACCCGCCTCCTCTGACCCCTCTCGTACGGCATCCAACACCTCTGCAACGGCCTCGGATAACTCGGCTTCGTCCTTGTCGACGGTTCTAGCTGCTGTGCACGCAGTATCCAGCTCTCTTAGCTTGTTTGAAAGCAGGGTTGGCGAGAACTTCGCATCCCTAAAGAATGACATGCGGCTCCAAATTGCCGACATCTCCTCGGAGCTGAAATCTCTCTCCGTCCGCATTGGGCAAATCGAGGCTAAGACCTCCTCCGCTGATGCAACCGTCACTGCTCTCCAGGCCCGTGAGGGCTCCCGTGACTCCGAACATCGTGCTCTACTTCAGCGTGTTGGTAACCTTGAGGAGGCCCAGAAAACGTATGCAGAGGCTCTGACAACCATGACTTCCACCCGTGCTGCCACCTCCTCAGCCAGCCCTTCGGCGGAGCTGGCCTCTCTGCAAGCGCAAGTCCGAGGACTCCAAGCGGATCGCCGAAGCACCGTGGTGATTATCTCTGGCCTGCCGGAATCTCCACAGGAAGACCTACGCGCCATCAGCGCCAAAGTCTTTCAGACCCTGGGGGCGCCACTCGCTGCCTCTGACATCACCAGCGTGTCGCGAATCAGAGGCAAACCCTCCATTGACCGGCCGCGATTAGTGAATCTCTCACTCCGCTCTCGTGCCGCGAGAGACGCGCTCCTTGCAGCTAAGCGCAAGAAGCGAGAATTTTTCGCTCATGAAGTCGAGGCAGCGGTTGGTTCGTCCAGAATCAATATTAATGAATATCTCCCGCGTAGCACCTGGACGCTTCTCAGGTCTGTTCGCACTATAGCCAGGTCGCGCGGCTACCGCCATGTTTGGCACCGGAGTGGGCTAATACATGTCAAGAGGGATGGAGACAGTCCTGTCATATCCATCTCTCATGAGTCCGAGATCGTGGCTAAGTTGCCATAGGCAGCCGCGCCGAGTTCCTCGCACGTCCTTCCCGCTCGCCCCGTTGCCCCGAGGCGGCAGCAATGTCTTCGCCTGTGCCACCTAAATGCTGGCTCTCTTCCAGCACACTTCGCGGTTTTCCGCGATTCTTTTGCGGCGGCTTCTCCGCCTTATGACATTGTTGCCGTCTCGGAAACTTGGCTGCGGCCGCGTGACGACGCTTTCACCTGCGCATTAGAGGGTTACACCCTGTACCGTGATGACCGCGTGGGGAGACCGGGTGGAGGCGTCGGCCTCTACATCCGGAATCATCTCTCCGCGCGTGTTCTTTCTCCTCCTTCGCTTTCTCTTACTCAGTCCGATCCAGCGGTGGAATTCCTCTTTCTCGAATTGAATATAACTTCTTTTTCTCGCGTCGTCGTCGGGGTTATTTACCGCCCCCCTCATGCCCCCCTTACTCCTCTCGAGCCGATTTTCGCGCAATACATCTGCGAGTACGAACAGAGGTTGATCCTGGGAGACTTCAACACAAATTTGAACGTGGACTCGCCGGACTCCAGCTACCTTCGTTCGCTGCTCCGGGAGTTCAACTTAGTGGTGGCCCCTCACGGGGACACCCACTACACCTCGACTTCGTCTACCAGGATTGATCTCTGTCTCGTCGGTGATAAGGACCGTATCATTTCTGTGGGCCAGCTGGGTAGACCGTTCCTTTCGGGGCACGATCTTATCCAGCTGGTCTACGACTCCAGTGATCCAGGGAGTGAACCGCGTAGAGCCCGCTCCCGGAACATACGTGCCATCGACCCGCCCACCTTGCACGCGTCCCTTGAAGAGCTCACCCTTCGGGTGCTGCACAGCTCCTGGGACGCAGTAGACGGGTTGGTGGCGGTATTTTCCGGTGAGCTTCTTTCTTGTTTGGATGCTCTGGCGCCTTTGCGGGACACTTTCGCAAGGCGCTCCCTGGATTACAGTGGAAATCAGGCAAATGATGAGACTGCGGGATTCTCATCGTCGCGATTATTGTAGGACCAGGAGTTCTAATTCTCTTTCCCAGTACAGGATTTTGCGGAACCAGGTGAAGTCTGCGATTGCCACTGCTCGCCTGGCGTACCTGCGTCAGCTCCTTTCCGGCCTCCGCAATCCTGCCGAGTTGTGGCGAGCTCTTCGCTCCCACAATCTCGTTCCTTCTCCTCGTCGTCCTGCGTCTCTCCCTTCTCACATTACGCCTGATTCCCTTAACTCCTTTTTCCTGTCGGTCCTTCCGGCCTCGGCTCCTAACCCGCCTCTTTTCCTTCTTTTCCCTGGCCGTTTTGACGACGGCCAGTACCACTTACCGCATATCACCCCCCATCTCCTCGAGCGCATCCTTCCCATCAGGCCGTCCATGGTTTTGCCATCGGACGGTCTGCCTCCTCTGTTTTTGTCTCTGTGTTCCCCTACCCTGCTTCCTCTCATTGTCGACGTCCTTAACACCTCTCTGTCTTCCTCTGTTTTCCCTGGTATGTGGAAACGCGCTTGCGTGGTTCCCATACCAAAAATCCAGAACCCTACGGAACCCTCTCATTTTCGTCCAATATCCCTGCTCCCTGAAATGTCCAAACTCCTTGAGAAGGTGGTCCTGCATGAAGTCCAAGACTTTCTGCAACGGTCTGGGCGTATGGACCCCTTCCAACATGGGTTCGTCAAGGGTCGCTCGACCCAGACGGCCCTCCTAACTCTCACTGAGGACGTCAGGCGGGCAGCGGACGAGCGCTGCTTCACCATCCTCGTATGTTTTGACTTCTCGAAGACGTTTGATACGGTCAACCATCGCACACTTATGAATATTCTTCTCGATCTCAACTTCTCTCTTCCCGTGTTGCGATGGTTTTGGTCGTATCTGTCTGACAGAAGTCAAGCCGTGAGGATCGGAGACGAGCTCTCCTCGTGGGAGTCAGTCAACTCCGGGGTTCCGCAGGGCTCCGTACTGGGCCCGTTCTTGTTCATTTTATATTTGCTGGGTATCAACGCCGTGATCCGCCACTGTCGCATCATCAAATATGCGGATGACCTGCAGATTTACCTCCATATTCCTCACCACGAGGTTGAGGAGGGGATCTGCAGAGTCAATGAGGACATCTCCCGCATAGTGGCGTGGTCGAAGGACCACGATCTCGCGTTGAACCCAGCGAAGACCCAATGTATGATTTTAGGTACGTCGCGCGCGCTAAATGGCCTTGATTTGACCTCCCTCCCTGCCGCATCCGTGGCAGGTGAATCTATTCCTTACTCGAACGTGGTTAAGTCTCTCGGTGTCCACCTCCAGAGCAATCTGGGGTGGCACGAGCAAGTCGTCGTGACTTGTAGTAAAGTCTACGGCGTTCTCTCGTCCCTTCACAGGAACCGACACGCACTTACCCGTTCGCTTAGGGCCAGCCTCGTCAGGAGCGTGATATTTCCCCATTTTGATTATTGTTGTCTGTTGTACGTCGGCATGAGTGTTGTCGATGAGGTGAGACTGCAGCGGGCCATGAATGCTTGTGTCCGTTTCATCTTCGGGGTGCGGCGTGATGTTCACATCACTCCGTACTACGAACGACTGGGATGGCTCAAGGTTCGCCAGCGTCGTCTGTACTTCCTCGGCTCCTTCATGTTCGACGTGCACCATGGTAGGGTTCCTGTTTCACTAGCAGCACTGTTTGAGCGAATTTCGGACAGTGGTGCAAGGAGTTCGCCGCGTTCGCGACCGTTGCCTAGATCTTATATTACCCCGCTGCATCGGACTGCTATTAGAGCTAATTCTCTGGCGGTACAGGGTGCTAACTTCTGGCACTCTTTGCCCTTGCTCCTCCGCGACGCGCAATCCGTCGAGTCGTTCAGACCCGGGCTTCGTCGGGCTCTTTTGTCTGGCGAAGTCACGGGCTGAGCGGCTCGGCGGCCGACATGTTCGCATCTTTACGCCTGAGGAGCGTCCAGGTCTCAGCGGGATCAGCGGGGCACTCGGCCCTTCTTTCCTTTCCTCACGGTTTAGATATATATATATTTTATTTTATATATTATATATTTTATACTTCATATATTTTATATATTTTTATATCTTTATATCTTTATATCTTTATATTATTTTGCATATTTTGTATCTTTTTGTTGAGGTGTGGATGGAAGGATGCCTGTTGTTGCTTAGCTCGTATGAATGTCCCATCACCTCGTGCACATTTTCTTGTATATATCATAATGTCATTGTAAAACCTCCATTTTCACGTGTGTACGGTGTGGGTGATTGTGTGGCGGGCCATGAATGAGTGAGGTGCGAGAGCATTTAGGTTAAGTGTTTATTTTATTTTATACTTTGTTGTATATATTTTATACTCTGTGTGTATCGTGCTTAGGGGGCATGAGCCCCAGCACGGAAATAATAAAAAATCAAATCAAATCTCTCTCTCTCTCTCTCTCGCAAGTACGCCTCCTCCTCCTACCCCGCTCCTCCTCCCGGCTTCCAGTTCCTCATTCACACCCGCACTCACCCTCTTACCACCTCTCTCTCCCTCTGCATCCTCCACCCTTTCCCTCTCTACCCTCCCCCTTCTCTTCGCCACATCCTTTAACCACCCTTCACCCTTCCCCTCCGCCCCCAATATCTCCCCACTATATCTCTCCCCCCTCATACCCCCTCTCCGCCACCCCGCCAGCACATCTCTCCCACACGTGCTCCCACGATTCCTCCTCTCCTCCGCACATCCTGCACCTCCTCCTTTCCTCGCCATCCCAGTACCTGCCTGCCCTCATTTCAGTCCCCAGCCTGCTCCTTAGCAATCTCCTCCACCTACTATCCCCCCGTCCCTCCTACAGATACCACGGTACCCCTTCCCCTTTTGTCTCTTTATACCAGGTGTTGCTTCGCGAGCCCCGAATCCTCACCTATCTTTCCTCCTTCTGCCTCTCCCTCTCCCTTTCCTCCACCTCCTCTCAAGCCCACCCCCTCCAACCAGCTCTCCTCTCCATTTCATCCTTCTCCACCCCTAGTTCTCTTAAACCCGCTAAGCTCTCCTTCTGCCACCTAGACTTGCGCCTATTCCCGCCACCCCCACACTTCCGCCCCATACTCTACCACCGGTCTCACCAACCTGTCCCCTAACCATATTCTCTTTTGCCATTCCTTCTCGTACCGCCTTTTTCCTATCCCCCACACCTGCCCCATTACCGCCGCCGCACTTCTCACCCTGTCCCTTATCTGGCCTTCCTGCGATCCATTTCTCCTCACCACGTACCCCAGGTATTTGTACTCCCTCACTTCCTCTACCTTCTAGCCTTTCCATGCCCATGCTATCTCTTTCATTCTCCTTCCTCCCTTCCTACACCTCATCATCTTACTTTTCTCCACGTTCAGCACCAGCCTTTTTCTGTCCAAATACCCTGCCAGCGTCTGCAGCATCCTTTCCATCCCCACCTCTTCCGTCGCCAATAGCACCATATCACCATCCAGCCGCATACACTAATACGTATACCTTCAGACCCCCAACCCACACTCCTCCCACAGTTCCTCCTCCAAGTCCGACAACGCGATGTTGAAAAGGACCGGGCTCAAAGGAGACCCCTGCCCAACCCCCCTCACCATCCAAAACCTCTCTCACATCTCTCCCCCTCCCCACCTTCACCCTGCTCCACATTTCGCCCAAAACCGCACCGCCTACTCAACCCGCCTTTTCCTGCCTTTCGACTGCTCTCCTAACCTCACCGTCCCCTTTCTTCTCGACCACTTTCCTGCACCCTCCTATCTCCCCGCTCCTTCCTCTTTATCATCCACCGTTCTACAGGACTCCCTTTCCCTCCCTTCCAAACCCTTCCCCCGAATACCCTCCCTTCACTCTCACACTCCAACTCTCTCACCACACGCTACACACTCGTCCACCCTCTATCCACACCGGAAACGGAAGCCTACGATTACGTTGTATTTCAGTTATATATTAATTCTAATACTTCGTAGTTTAATTTAATAATTCGAACTATCAGTTAATTACATTATTATTTGATATAATTGTAAAGTGTAATTAAATAGTAGTATAATTAAAATACAATGTAATCAAATTACGAGTAAGTGTCCTGAAGAGATGATGTAAATTTGAATATACACGAATACACATGATTCGTATACAATATCATGTCTCTACGCCTGCTCCATAATATTGTGTTTATGTTATTCACCCATTCTGGACACTTAATACGTAATTTTAAATCAATTTTAAATTCGGATACAATTTCACTATATTTTGTAATTATACTTCACCTTCAATCACGAATTGCATTGTAATTTCACACGTTCCCGCTAATGATGATATTTACATTCTTTCTTGAAAGGCGGGACTCGGTTTCGCGGTAAGCTTAGTGGACCGGGGCGGCATTGTCGCTGTTTTACATATTGCGTAGCGTCACATTATAAAATCATAAATACATAAAGAAAAAGTGAAATAAAACAAAATAAAATAACCTCATTCTGAATGACCTATTTTCTGAACACAATGTTACAGGCTAGCCGTGCGAGACCGTTTTTTATCCGTTTGGGAACGGAGAACGTGCTCACTCCTAAGCCTTTAAGGGTATGCGAGCCCCAATCAATGGTCGCCAATTCGAATAAGCCTGAGATTAATTAAGTACCAAACACATTTCACTGCGCTGGTGTCAATGAGCACTATTGGCAAAATAATACCTTTCAGGCTGATTCCCCTTGACGGTCGAAGCTGATTGATACAGGAATTGGATCAGGGTAGGAAAAACACAGCTTAAGGTACCGCCAGGCTACGCAAAGCGCCATGTCTCTCTCAAGTCTAACGTGCTTTTGGACTGGTAAACCTACTTATAGAATTCTTCTATAAACTACCCAATTGTTCCCTGATTCGCGAGGGTGGCAGTCCGGAGGCCAGTTCTACCAGGTGTATAGTCAGATTTTTAATTGAGGTCTAAACACATCTCACTGCGGTAATGTCAATGAGACCTATTGGCACAACAATGTTAATCTGATAATACCCAGGTCGATTCGAAGGTGCCCAGAAAGGAAAAAGGTTTAGGATGGCTAAAGGTAAAAGCTTGGGGTACCACCAGGCTGCGCAGGCCGCCAAGTCTCTCCCAAGAGTTATATTACCCCGGATAGGAATACTTGAGCGGCTAAATATTCCTGCACTGAATGTGGGTTCTATGCACGATGTCGCTTTTAGTGTTGTTCTCTATGATAGGTGGTAATTGAATGTAGAAAAAGGAGTAATTGACACGAAAAATAAGATAACTATATTGAAATAATTGAAAAGAATAAAGTATACAATCGTGTTAAGCGTATGTTCGTTTGTTACAAAATACCTTTGTGTAATCCTCGTCTGTTCGTATAGATATGGCTCGCGGCGTAATTGAATGCGTATAAGAGTAATTGCAACTAATGCAATGATTTGGCCGAAAGTAACGAATACGATCTTCCTTAGAATAACGCCGGATTCCAGCGTCTAAGATTTGAATGATTAGGAATGCTTTGAAAGTGCCTAGCACGATCTACTTCAAGAAGGGCAGAGCTCCGGCCTTCGATGGAGGATCAAAGACTGAACTCCGGAGAGAACTAGCGCTGTCGATCCTCAGAAGGGCAGAACTTCGCCATTCGCTAGTTTGGGGTAAAAAGTGCCGTAAACCCTTCGGATTTACCTACACAAGCCCTAGGATGTAGCTGTATGACTCAAGCGCGTCTTGCGTGCAGCTGTATATGAATCACGGCAGTAAGAGCTGCATGGGAATGTTTACAGGACTGGGAGATTACGTTGGGTGCGGTTTGAGCTTGACACTGAGATTTTAGTTGAATGCTAGAATATTCTCAATTTTTAAAGTGGAAAAATTGCGTGCGTAAAATACGGACGTAACAACAATTTCATCGGGCGAAAGTACTGTCCGATATCCGTATCGGGGAAAATTTGCTTGCGATATTTTTATTGAGGAAAAATATTGTCCGTTCTCGTTTTGGCTCCATGCCGCTCGAATCTGCTCGAGTTCACTCCATTCCGCTTGAATCTGCTCGAGTTCGCTCCATTCCGTTTGAATCTCCTCGAGTTCGCTCCATTCCGCTCCATTCCGCACGAATCTGCTCGAGTTCGCTCCATTCCGCTCGAATCTGCTTAAGACAGCTCCATTCCGCTTGAATCTGCTCCAGTCCGCTCCAATCCGCTCGAATCTGCTCGAGTTCGCTCCATTCCGCTCAAATCTGCTCGACTTCGCTCCATTCTGCTCGAATCTGTTCGAGTTCGCTCCATTCCGCTCGAATCTGCTCGAGTCCGCTCCATTCCGCTCAAATCTGTTCGAGTTCACTCCATTCCGCTTGAATCTGCTCGAGTCCGCTCCATTCCTCTCGAATCTGCTCGAGTTCGCTCCATTCCGCTCGAATCTGTTCGAGTTCGATCCATTCCGCTTGAATCTGCTCGAGTCCGCTCCATTCCGCACGAATCTGCTCGAGTTCGCTCCATTCCGCCCGAATCTGGGCGAACCCGCTCCATTTCGCTCGATTGATCCGCTTGAGTCTGGCATTTTCTTCGCGAATAACTGAAGTAATTCTATTAATCTGTAATCCAATTACTTAAGTAATCGAGTAATTTCATAATTCCATTCCCCATTACTTCGATATTCAAGTAATTCTTTTTATTTGTACTCCGATTACTCAAAGGATCGAGTAATTTCCTAATCCCATTCCCCATTACTTCAGTATTTAAGTAATTCTTTCTTTCTGTAATCCGATTACTCAAGTAATCGAGTAAATTTATAATCTAATTCCCCATTACTTTCGTATTAAAGTAATTCTTTTTACTTGTACTCCGATTACTGAAGTAATCGAGTAATTTTATAATTCCATTCCCCATTCCTTCAGTATTCAAGTAATTCTTTTTATGTGTAATCCGATTACTCAAGTGATCGAGTAATTTTATTCCCCATTACTTCGGTATTTAAGTAATTTTAAAGCCCAGGTAAAGAATTACTCAAGTATTTATGTAATTTGATTTTATAAATAATATTTCCACCATGGAATTTTGTATTCGGTAACGGGAAATTACTTTTTTGCACAACCCTGCTTGGGAAAACGAGAAGAGGAAGGGTACTATCATCATATCAAATCCGCGCAATTTCGTCCAAGCAGTTGGTAAATTCCGAAATGGACGGGATTCGCAGACCAAACACATAATAATGAAGAACAAGTACACCGTTCCCGAGGAACTCTGCCCTCATAAGAAACAAACCAACTCCACCATATGGACCACAGACATTGTGCCCACCCTCGACGACGACACGGTGGAATCCTGCCAGGGGAAATTATCAAGAGGCCAAGGCGGGGATGAATACGTTTCATCCCTTAAAAACGGACAGCGCTTCCGAAAACGCATAGTCCACTCTCAGACCACCTTCGAGTACCTATCGACAACCTCAAAATATCCTGGTTCGTACCAGAAGATCAGCATCTCGAATGGGAACCATACCTAGATGTGATGGTGTGCATTAAAGGAAGGACGTACGTCCATTTTAGGACTCGCGAAATCCTCTGCAAGAGATGTTTTCACCGGAAGGGTAGACCGAACGATTACCTGCTAACTCATGTCCACTTTGGCTACTATTCACGGTCAGAACCAATGCAGTGCTTCCGATGCAAATTAAAACTGCCTGTCAGCAAAGTTAGACCAATTCGATACTGTACCCCTGTAAGAAGGTGATGAGGGAGCATTATGACAATCTCAACGAGTGGGGACGTTTACTCCACAATTACATGTTCGTCTACTCCGCGGGGCCGTCGAGAAATATCCACATCCCCGTCCACATGGAGACAAATTGGCCGTACGAGTTCGATTCGACAGCATCACAGGACGAGACCGACGACGACTCAAGCGGAGTATCCTCATCAGAGGAATCGTAAACGACCATCACCTGCCAACTAGAAGGATGACCAGTGCGCGCGATCTTATCTAACCAGCAACCAGAGCTATTAATAAGTAAGTTAAGTACACCCACTACACACCTACACTGCGTTCTACACACACCCCTCGTCTGTCTTTCTCCGTTTTACGCTTTAAAAATTAACAAAGAAACACGTTTCAAAAATTTTAATAAAAAAAAATACTGCGTGTTGGTGGCTTCCGGTTCCGGTACGGTGAGAGAGTGGTCGAGTGATAGCGTGTGACGCGAGATTTGGAGTGTGTAAGTGAACGAGAGGGATTTAGGCAGAAGGTTGTGTAAAGGGAGAGGGAGGGAGAGCGGTGGAAGGGTGGAAGCTAAGGGGTAAAGAGTGGCGACAGGGTTGGGTACAGAATAGCGAGCAGGAAGATAGGGGACGGTTAGGTTAGGAGAGCTACTGAGAGAAGGAAAAGGCGGGCTGAGAAGGCGGCGCAGGCGCAGACGGCGTCACCGACGGGAAGAGAAGGTGAAAGTAGATAGTAGATAGAGGGCAGACTCAGTAAGGTGCAGGTAAAGCAGAGAGTAGGTAAGGTAGGAGACGAGTGTGAAAGATGGCAGAAACGGAAGGAGGGAAGAAGGGTAGGCCGACGGCAGTGGAAGGATTAAAAAAGTGGGGCAGAGAGAGGAGCGCAAGCTTAGGAAATCTGGAGGAGATGTGGAAGAGAAAGAGAGAGGAGAATGAGGATAAAACCGGGATGGGTCAGGTGGAGGAGGAGTTAGAACGGAAGAGGGCGTTTGGAAAAAGCAGGAAGACGGAGAGGTCCCCGACGGACGAACGAGCGCAAGAGGGAATGAACCTGGAAGGGATGATGAAGGGAATGATGAGGGAGATATCCAGAGGACTGGAGGAAATAAAGAGTGAAATAAGAGGGGAGCTGGGGGAGGTGAGAGGGGAAATAGGGAAATTAAAGGAGGAAATAGGCAGGGAAGTAAGAAGGGAATTAGAGAAAGTAAGGGAGGAGTTGAGGGAGATGGGAAAGGAAATGAAGGATACGGAGGAAAGAGTGGAGATAGTGGAAAATAATGCGGTGAGGGAGGAGAGGATACAAAAGTTGGAAAAGAGGATAGAAAAGGTGGAAGAGGGAGGAGGCAGGAGCGGTGAGAAGGGTCAGGAGAGGAGAGAAGATAGGATGGAGGGGAGGCTGGGGCAAGTAGAAAGGATGATGGAGATGAGAGAGAGAGAAGAAAGGAAGAAGAATGTGATTATGAGAGGGCTGAAGGTGAGACGGGAAGGGATAAGGGAAGCGGTGGAACAGATAATGAGAGAGATAGGGGTAGAGGGGGGAATAGAGGAGGTGAGGGGGATCGGAGGGGATAGGGGAGACACAGAGGCAAGAATGGCTCTGGTGAGATTGAAGACGCGGGAGAAGAAATGGGAGGTGATGGACAAGAAGAAGGGTCTTAGAGGGAGGGAGATTTGGATTGAGGAGGATCTGACGTTTTCGAAGAGAAAGATTCAATGGAGGATAGGGCAGAAGGCGGAGGAAGAGAGAAGGAAAGGAAGAAGGGTGTGGATAGGAAGAGGTAAGGTGAGAGTAGGAGATAGTTGGTGGTTTTGGGATGAAGGCGAAGGGAGGATGGTGGAAAAGAGGGTGGGAGCGACGGGGTTACGGGGTGGGGAAAAAGAGAAGGAGTGGCCGGGGGAAGAGCAGGGACGGAGGGAAGCGGGAAAAGGGTAGTGGCAGGGCGAACGGGGAATGGTGTCGGGGAAGGTAAGAGAGAGGAGGGGAAAGGAGGTGGTGGGACGGTCATCTTCTGGAATGTAGCTGGGCTGGGAAATAAAGACAAGGAATTCTGGGATGTAATCAGGGAGGGAGACGCGGTGATAATGTTGGAGACGTGGGTGGAGGAGAAGGGGTGGGCAAGGTGGCGGGAGAGGCTCCCGAAGGGATACAAATGGGATACAAGGTGGGAGTGTCTGAAGGACGGTGACGCGGAGGGAGAGGAAGAGGAGGAGGGTTGGATGGGAAGGGTGGTGACGCTGGCAGGCGAAAAATGGGAAATAGCGGGGGTATATGTAAGTGGAGATGTGGAGAGAAAGGCGGAAAGGGTAAGAGAGTGGGCAGAGGAAAGGACGGGAGATGTGACAAGGATGATAGGTGGGGATTTCAATGCGAGAACAGGCAGGCTGGGGGGGGGGGGGTAAAAGGAGTAGAGGAGGAGTACGGGAGGGAATCAAACGATGGGAAGGTAAATAAGGAGGGGAGGATATTGGTGGAGGCGTTGAATGGGACGGATTGGAGCTCATGGAACGGAGGAGTGAGAGGGGATGAGTACGGTGAATACACATATACCGGGGGAAGGGGGAACACAGTGATTGATTATGTGCTAGGGGGAGAGGACGCATGGGAAAGACTGGAGAGTTTGGCGGTAGGAGAAGCGATCCTCTCGGATCACCACCACCTGGTGGTTAAAATAGGAGCAAGGGAGGGGGAGAGGAGGAAGGAAAAGGAGAGGAAGAGTAAGAGGCAGGGTAGAGTGGGATGGACAGAAAGGATGAAGGAAAAGTTCAAGGAGGAAATGGAAACGAGGGATTGGGGAGAGGAGGAGGGGATAGACAAGGAGATTGAGGAGAAATGTAAGGCAATTGCGAAGACAAGAGATGAGTGTTGGAAGGAGGTAGGCGGGGAAAGAATGAGAAGGGGTTGGTGGGATGACGAGTGCAGGGAAAAGAAAAAACGGGCGAGGGAAACACTAAGGAAATGGAGGAAGGGAAGGGGAGACGAGGAAGAATACAAAAGGGAGGTAAGAGAATACAAGAAGATGTGCGAAGGAAAAAAGGAGGAAGAGAAAAGGAGGTTAGAGAAGGAGGTAGAAGAGGCGCGGAGGGAGGGAGATGTATGGAAGATAATTAACAGGGAAAGGAAGAGGAAAAGGAAACTAGGGGAAAATATAGAGGAAACGGAGTGGGGAGAATACTTTAGGACGCTGCTGGGAGGGGTGGAGCAAAGGGCAATTTGGCGGGCGGGGCGGGTAGGGAGGAGGATGAGGAGACAGGGATTACAGGAGAAGAAGTACGAAAGGTGGTGGAGGGTTTGAAGGACAACAAGGCGGGAGGGGAGGATGGAATCACGAATGAAGTTTGGTGATACGGAGGAGAAGAAGTGAGGAAGTGGATAGTCAGGTGCTGCAATAAGGTGTGGGAGGGAGGAGGATGGCCGGAGAGCTGGAAAGGGGGGACCGTGGTGCCAGTGTGGAAGAGGGGGACAGGGGAGAGGGTCGAGGACTTCAGGAGAGTAACCTTGATGCCGACGCTATACAAAGTGTACGCGGCGGTGTTGGCGGAAAGGTTGCGGAAGGAAGCGGAGGAGAAGGGAGCAATACCGCAATGCCAAACCGGGTTCAGGAAGGAGATGGGGACGATGGACCAGGTGTACGTCCTGAACTACATAATCAACAGGCAGGTAGAGAAGGGAGGGGGCGGGAAGCTAGTGCTGTTCTTCGTAGACCTGAAGGCGGCGTTTGACATGTTGGACAGAAAAGAGCTGGTGGGGGCGATGAGGAGGAGAGGGATAAGCGAGGGCTTGGTGGGCAGGGTGGAGGAGATACTGGGAGAAACGTGGAGCAGGGTGAAAGTGGGAGGATCAGTGGGGGAGAAGTTTTGGATGGTGAGGGGCGTCAGGCAGGGCTGTCCGATGAGCCCAATACTTTTCAATTTGGCCACTTCGGACTTGGAGGATGAGTTGAGGGTGGAGGGGTGGGGAGGGGTGAGAATAGGGGGACAGAAGGTTCATGTATTGATGTACGCGGACGACCTGGTGCTGTTGGCGGAGGAGGAGGTAGGCATGCTAAGGATGATAAAGACATTAGAGGGCTATCTGGATAAGAAGAGGTTGGTGCTGAACGCAGAGAAGAGCAAGATAATGAGGTGTAGGAAGGGTGGAGGAAGAATGAAGGAAGTGGCGTGGACTTGGAAGGGGCGGAAATTAGAAGAAGTGAGGGAATACAAATACCTGGGGTACATAATAAGAAGGAATGGATCGCAGGAGGGCCAGATAAGGGATAGGGTGAGAAAAGCAGCGACGGTGATGGGGCAAGTGTGGGGGATAGGGAAAAGGCGGTACGGGAAGGAGTGGGAAAGGAGGATATGGATGGGGGACAGGCTGGTAAAACCAGTTTTAGAGTATGGAGCAGAAGTGTGGGGGTGGAGGGAATGGGTTCAGGCGGAGGCTGTACAGGAGAGATTCCTGAGATGGGTTATGGGGGTGGAGAGGTGGACGCCGGGCTACATGATCAGGGAAGAAGTACAGAAGGAAAAAGTGAGGACATGGGCGTATAAAAGGGCGTGGGCATATGAGAGGAAACTGGAAGAGGGAGGGGGAAATGAGTGGGCCAGAAGGTGTTGGGTGGAGATTAGGGAAAGAGCGATAGGGGGGGACAGACTGTCCAGGTGGGAGACGGAAAGGTTAGAGGGATTAAGGGAGTTAGGAGTGGAGAAGGAAGAGATGGAGAGGAGAGCTGGACTGAGGGGGTGGGATTGGGAGGAGGTGGAAAAAAGGGAAAGAGAGAGGCAGAGGGAGGAAAGGTGGGAAAGGATACGGAGCTCGAGAAGTAACAGATGGTATAAGGAGATCAAAGGGGAAGGAGTGCCGAGCTACCTGAAGGAAGGATGGGGAGAGAGTAGATGGAGGAGGTTATTAAGGTGGAGGCTGGGGAATGAAGTGAGGGAAAGCAGATACTGGGAGGAGGAGGAGAGGAAGAGTTGTAGGGTATGTTGCCGGGAGGAGGAATCGTGGGAGCACGTCTGGGAGAGATGTAATTATGGGGGAGGGGGAAAGGGCGAGTGGAAGGAGAAGGTGGTGGAGATATTAGGGGAACAGGGAAAGGGAGAGGGTTGGTTAAGGGAAATGGAGGAGAATAGGAGGAGGGCAGAGAAAGAAAGAGGGGAAAGGTCGGAGAGGGGGGGAGAAGATGCGAGAGTGAGAGAAGGAGTGAGTGTGGAACCGGAAGCCGAGGATGAGGGTAAGGAGGAGGGAGGCGCGCTAGCGAGGGAGAGAGAGAGGGAGAGAGAGAGAGAAAGAGAGCGAGCGGCTAGGGAGCGGCGAGGAGGGCGAGTAGGTTAAGTTTTAGAATTAAGGCAGTAGGTTAAGGTTAGGAGTAAGAGCGAAGCGTGCGGATAGTTATTAAGGAGAGTGTTAAATGTGAATTGTAACCCTGAGGGGATCGATTGAAATACATACATACATACATACTGCGTGTTGGTACAACCTTAATAACAACATTTATTTATATTTTGTAACTATTTATTGAGGTTGTACCAACACGAAGTATTTTTTTTTATTAAAATTTGAACATTTCCGAAGAAAATGCCGGTTCGCACAGCCTGGTATCTTTATTAGTTTCTGAGTTACAAATTTTTAAAGAAAAATTGATCCAAACCGTGAACGGTTGTCGCTAGCCGCGACGCGTCGCGGCGCGCTCTATCGCGCGCCCGGCCGGTTCTTCCCAGTTATAAAAATTTATTGCTCCGGAACTATAATAGTTACCAACCTGAACTTTGTGGCATTCTTTTTAGTAGACTACAGAGCATCTGAGATATCAATTTTAAAAGGATCGGTGCTCCACTTCACTATTTTATTTAAATATTGAAAGTTTATTTATATTTTACAACTATTTATTTACGTTGTAACGGCACGAAGTATTTTTTTTTATTAAAATTTGAACATTTCGGCGTAAAACCCCGGGTCGCACATCCTGGTATCTTTATTAGTTTTCGAGTTATGAATTTTTGAAAAAAAGTTGATCCCAAACTTTGCAGTTAAATAACTTAAAAACTAATAACGATATCGAGGAACGGAAAAAGCATTTTACAGGATTCGACAAGGGCTATAAATCTGTGAAGTTTAAAAAAAATCGGGGACCAAGTGTGAATCGAGTGTGATCATTTGGCGTGGAATCGCTCATATTATTTCTTAGTCGTCATTTACACCGGTGGACATTATTTTAATTTTCAGAATCGGTTATCTCAGTTTCAAATATAATACTATTTTTATGCTTTGTATTCATTCTGAAAGGGCCTAAACTGTTTTCGTAAATACATTTTCAAATAAAAACCTAACCTGAAAATTCAAATTTTTAGTACTAAAAAATTATACCTTAAGCCTGTACTGGACACGTGCTTGACCAAAATGGCCTTCGTCGGCTGAAACAAGGGAGCAATTCGGGGATGTGGGCGCCAAATACCCTCCGATACTGCATTTATAATTTCTCCGAATCTGGAAGATAGAGTTCCCTGTATTGATTTTCCCTCGCTGAATCCTTCGGCCGCCAGCAGCCTTCCCTCTCGCTCCCACTCGTGGCTCCGGTGTATGGCTGGCGGCTCAGCTAGGTGTTCTCTCGTTCTCTCCCTGTCTCTCTCCCGGTTCATCCGCTGTTATGGGCCACCGGGCTCGATCGGGTGATCAATCCGACCGTTCCCGGCGCCCATATTCCTGTGGATCTTAAACATACAGGCGGGTTAATCTCAATTACGAGTAGGTGGCGCTAGCTTTCCCTTACGGAGTCGGGCGTGCGACAATTTCTTACGGGGACAGAGCAGGGTTCCTTTTGGTAACGTGCATTTCCGAAATGCAACGTTACAGTGTAAAACAGTAAACGATTGCCTCTATGTTTGTAATTCATTGCGCAATGGATGAGCCTCCTTTGCACACATTCCACGTTGGACACGGCCGTTTTTGGAACTTGCGCACGTGGAAACAGCGCACAGTAGAAACTGCCCACAGTCGAAATAGTGTGTAGCGGAAGTTGCACATATCAAACTGTGGAAGCTGCGCACAGTATGTACACTTCACAGTGGACCTTTACTACACGAAAAGTGGAAGTCGGCTGCAAAGTACTGCATACACACACCTTAACTTTAATCATCCATATTTCGTACTGAAGTTTTTCGGGTATATCCGTGGTATTAACTATTGCTAATTGCCCATTATTTGTAAATTATACGTTCGCCCCCCCTTTCCCTCATCTGGCACTGACCTGACCTGTGACTGTAAAGCAGAATGAGACTTATTACGTTTTATAGTCACAAGTGAGTCATGCTAATACATGTATGATGTGTGCAGTTTCCACTGCCATGTGTCCTGATTCCACTATGGGCAACTTCAAACGTGGGCAAATTCCACTGTGTCCGAAAATCCACATGTGCGCAAAGTGGACACTACCTGCGCAATACGTTGGGATGTGGCTTCAACAAAGAGCAGTTGTAAAAAGTTTTAAGAGGTGATTAATCCAATATGTCAATAAAATCAACGGAAAATGTTCTGCCGATATCAAAAAGCATTACCATCGACTATAGATGGCACTTGTATACGGGCCATTCCACGTGAAAACGATCACTTTTGGCGGGAGGTCCTCCGATTTTGTTTAAATTGTAGCATGGTGTAGGTTTTGCAAAATAATGATAGGTTTAATTCATCATTTCGCTGAAATCAGAAACGTTAAAAAAATACGGGATGTTAAAAATCGCGAAAAAGTGCATTATTACCAAAACGTGACTCCATAAACGAATTAATATCTCAGAAATCATGGCACTTATCGCGAAGGTTTTTTTAAAAACTATAAGAGAAAGAACCGCCCTTTCCGAATATATTTTTGGTTTTGCCATACCAACCATTTTTCAACCTGAAAATTGTTAATTAATTTTTATTTTAGAGAAACGACAACGTGCTCACGCTTTTAAAAATCTGATAAATAATATGTTGTTAGTTGGACTTTTCTCGATCTCTGTAGTAAATTTCATTTTGTTCATTTCATAATTTAGGTTAGGGTGGGGCTTCAAAGGGGGTCAAGTACGGTCTCAAGCGCTGCGCGATTGGGAATTGACCCTCGCATCGGGTCCATACCACACATATATTGTTGATTCTAATGAATAAGTGGATTGTGGGTGCGTTTTTAGGATTGCTGTTTATCGTATTATTATCTAGTGTTACCAAATAATTTATAATTTAATAATTCATAACCAATTTAATAATGGGTGATTCGTTGAGTCTTACCATGGTTTATACGACGTATTCCGGGCACTAATGCAAGCCTAAAAGTCCAGTAGCAGAATGGCGAAATCTCAACCCTATCGGAATTACAGGGGGTTGAAATTTCAAGTTTACTTACTTAATCTACTCGCCACTCGTTTCAAGTATAGCACAGAGGCCCGCAAAAGTGACACACATTTTGTTCGGTAAATCATTCTACTAGCACGCCATCGACAGCAAAGTCAACATTCGCAAATTCCTCGTCATTTCGGCACGGATTGAAGTGGGGCTAGGCTCATTCGAAAGGGGAGGCCACGATGCATGATTGCCAACCTAAAGCGTTCGTCTAAACGCTCATTTGTAGAAATACGGAATAACATTCTAATCCGTATATGTAGTCTCTTTTCTAACACTCACATTACAAGAAATGGATTGAATTCTGCTACAATTATTAGTTATAACCAACCATTGTGTCCTTCCCCTTTCAAACGAGCCCAGCCGCAGTTCAATCGGTGCTGAAATAACGAAGAATTCGCGAATTGTCTGAGGTTCTATTTTTGTGGGTAAACTCACCGCCCTGCTATTATCGCGAGTTCCCCCTTAATTTCTAAGGCCTATTTATTCACAACGGAATTCAGTAGCAAGTTCTCGAGAACTCAGCCCCAACGACATCAGGCCTACTACTGCCGCTGAGAAAAAATGCTGTCAGAAAAGTGTGGTGGAGCTCCAGGACCGAGTAATTTTTAATCATACTGTTTCCGTTTTTTTAAGTTTCTCCAACCCCCCACCGCCCCCTCGCATTATCGAGTTGGGAAGTTTGATTCTTGAACTTTTCTAATTTCAGACTCTCACATCTGTTAGCGGTTTGAGATTTCGGCATTTTGGTTCTGGACTGCTGGGCTTGTATTGGCACATAAAATAGGTGGTTAAAAGTATTCCATAAGTCGCTGACTCACTCTCTATAATGTATATTTTGCTGGTTGAGTCCTTTCAGTCGTCGCTAGTAAAATGCGTACTATCCGAGCAATGGAAATTGGTAAGCCATATTACCATACAGACTATTCTAAGAACAACACTAGACTCTACCGAGTCGCAAATGCAACAAGTTGTATGTGTCTGTGTAGACAATTATATCGATTAGCAGAGAATCTCATGAATTTTAAGTATTCCGCTTTTCTATGACGACCGCGCAAGCGCCAGCTACACATCTGATGGGCAATCTATTCGCCTGTGTTTTCGCTGTTCGCACTCAGTTCTCCCTCTGATATCGCGAGAGGTTTACAATGGTTCAGGTGTACGAATCAAACTTGCTGCATTTCGAGTTTAATGAAACTGATTATAGTCTGCAACTTAACCGTTGGTTTTTGAAGCCCATCGGTGCATGGCCACGATCAAAAAGGGCGTCACTTCTTGAGAAAATCCTTTCAACCAGCATAATAATTGGCTGCTATGGTTTTATTGCATTTACTATCGTGCCAGCTATTTTGTATATGCTCCTAGAGGAACAGAATGTGCAAAAGAAGCTGAAAGTTGTTGGTCCATTGTGGCATTGGGTAACCGGTGGTCTCAATTATTCGTTCCTGTTGATGCATAGGAAAGAAATTCAAAAATGCGTGGATCACATGCAAATTGACTGGACTGCCACCAAGAGAGTGAAGCACCGTGAGGTGATGATGCACTATGCGAAGCTTGGGCGTTACGCTGCTGCATTTTGTGCGGTATTCATGCACTTCGGAGTTTTCTCTTATAGCATTATTATGGGTGCGACCACGATGGAACTTCAAGATGGAAATAATACTGTGACTCTTCATTTGTTACCGTGTCCCTCGTACAAAAAGTTTGTCAACACTAACACTAGACCGGCGAATGAGTTAGTCCTTGCAGCACAATTCATCTCGTGTTTTATCGTAAATTCCGTCACTGTTGGGGCGTGCAGTTTAGCTGCTGTATTTACAATGCATGCCTGTGGTCAATTAAATGTATTAAAGATGCGGCTTGATCAGTTCGTACGCAGAGAAATACAACTGGATAACTCCAGCAAGAATGGTATACCGATGATTGTGGAACAGCACCTAAGGGTCTTACGGTAGGCCAATCAAATATAACGCTTACTAAAGAAATTCGGACACTGCAATACTGTTAGAATTCGCAGCTCTGTTTATCTGCCAGATTTGAACGTTGATCTGCCTGAATTGATCTGCCCGTTTTAGACTGATTCTCGTGAGAGCGAAATTAGATCAAACTATATAGAAATTGGTAAAGCTACATCGAATTATTATTATCCGATTCTTTAACCAAATATAGAAATTTTGTTAGGCCTACGCAAATCATGTGAGTCAACATACCAATAATTAATTTAAATCGTATACATTTAGCAAATACTCCAGAAAAGTTACACAGCATTTGTGTTTTGTATCTTGTTCCTCTTGAAAACTTAGAAGATATTCACCTACGGAAAACTTAAAGGATGGAGTTTGAAATACTTTCATTGCTGAAGTACTGTTTATACAGGGTGAAAGGCCACTAATTCGAGAAACTTCAGGAGGTGATTCTATGGCCCAAAATAAGACAAAAAACGTATGGTAATTTGCGAACAACGGCCTTGTTTACGAGACACTGACGATTAAAAATTGAACATTTAAAAATTCATATCTCCGGACTAGATAATATAAAAATCATGGGCTTTTTTCTAGAGCCTGTGGAACGACCAGAGCAGTCAGGAAAAAATAGAAATGGTATGAAAATTATTGTTAAGCCCCATTATTATTCGTTTATCTTGGTTTAGCATGCAGTGTCTGTAAGAAAGATGGTATGTACGGGTACCTGAAAAAATCAGGGTCATTCTCTGATGCACCTTCAAAAACATCCAATCATAAAAGCTTAGGTTTTTGAATAAATGTCGGCATGAAATATTATCAAAGTTTACGCTGTAGTGTAGTTCAACCACAGATATATGACGGTATATGTCTGTAGCGGCAGTAAGAGACCCGAAATCGTTGGGTCTATAAGTGGACCAGTAAGGCTATTGGAACCCGAGCTCGTAGTAAACAGGCGTTAGGTAGTAAGAAAGAGACAGGAAGCTAAGTTTGACGAAGTCTACAACCGCAGACCATAAAACTGGCTGAGCTACAGTGCAGCGTAATCTTTGATAATTTTTCTCGCCGACATTTATTATAAAAAACTAAAATTTTATGATTGGATGTTTATGACCGTGCATCAGGGAATGTCCTTGATTTTCTCAGGTACCCGTACATACCAACTTTCGTACAGAAACTGCATACAAAACACAGAAAAACGAAAAATAATGTGGCTTCTAGAAAAAGGCCCATGATCTTACATTATCTAGTGGGGAGATATGAATATTTAAATGTTCAATTTTTAATCGTCAATATCTTGTACACAAGGCTGTTCGCAAATTACGATACTTTTTTTCGTCTTATTTTGGGCCATAGAATCACCTCCTAAAGTTCCTCGTGTTAGTGATTTCACCCTGTATGCATAATTATAGACATATTACTTACGTACGCGCATAATGTGCTCAACTATTCTACATTACACAATGTCACGTGAAGTTCGACCACGAGAACTACTTGCCCTGACTAGCGGAATTTCACGCGGACGAAAGCGAATTTACTTCCGGCTTGGGGTCACCTTTTTCAATCTCGACAGGCGGTATCGCGAACTGAGCGCCAGGCACAAACGTGCTCAGCAATAACTGTCGCTTTCAATTCATTTTTCTAAATCTCGATATTTCTGTTACCTTCCCGCGACGGGATACTAATCGAAAGTTTTTCCCAAGCCGAGCGAAAGAGCCAGAAGGGTCTCAGGGGCCTGCGACCTACGCGAGGGTGAGTATTTGAGAGGACCTTTCGTGGTCGAAATGTGAGAAATCAATAAACGCAATCAATTAACTTGAAATCGACAGCCAGTACAATTTTATTTCGTGCTTGCCTCAAGGGCGGACTCACAAAACGCGAGATTTTCGACTCTCGATATTACTGAAACGGCGAGCTCACAATTTATCCAAAATCGCTCACAATACTTTTACCCGACGAGAGAGAACCGAAAATTGAAATACTTACGCTGGGCGCGATTGGTTGAGCCTCAAGCAACAATACAGTATGAGGCAGGTCAATGCAACAAGATAAAAGAGCTAATTGGTGCCGCCCACCATTCTCGTCAGGACGTTATAATCTAGTAGAAAATTGATCCGGAACTGATTGTCAGCCGAAACAGCCCTCTCGGCCTTTCCTTTCCTTTGATATCTGGTTCTGCTTCCCATTCCCAAAACTTTCGGTACTTCGCCACGGTACGTCGTGACACCACGTAGCACTAGTATCGAGTAACGCGACGCTAGATCATCGTCATTCTCGTTAATCGCCGCGCATGCTAATTTGGGTTTTTGCCTCACTACATCAGTGAGCTACAGCAACGCTAACGCCGCGTGTTCGACCTCTGCTGCAAATTTCGCGTTCCCCCATGGTGGTCAAGATTGACATACTTGTTCGTTGGACGCAATCATGGCCTCCTCGGAATCTGACACTCACCCAGATTCCTACTCTTTCCTGCACTAGTTCCGGTCCAGCGGGATCGACAGTCTTTTCGAGCCCCTAAACAGCGATCCCCCTGGAATCGAGGGGTCCACTCGCCGACTCCTCCGACGAGGCGTTGGTGACTTGGAACACGAAATTCAGTATTAGATACTGTTTACGTTCCTGCAAAGGCCCCGAGATGTACCCAATGTCGCCATAATTCGGCCGGGAACATGCTTTTTTGGCAAAACCGCAACGTCACAACATACTGTATACTATATTGTCTCACGCTCTAACACTTTTCACTCATATTTACAGTCCAAGACTATTCATTATTTTCACTTATAATTGAAATATTGAACCGTCTTATTTAAGCAAAAATACTAATCAATCGTCGTTTTCCACTAAAATGCTAATTAATATTGCAATACGTATGTATTCTGTTTGCTAGAAAGATGCAGCAAGCCAAGTCATTCTTGTAATTCACGACGTTTGAAGACATCTACAATACAGGGTGATTCTCGCGCCTCCGGACATCAAAGCCGTATCGCAGAGTAAACGTCAAGGTGATATGCCCATTCACGCATAGGCTAGACCTTATGTGTAGTCATCGATTTAAGGACCCTCCGCAGTGGCCAGTAGCCCAAAAGTTCACTAAGCCATAGTCCGAGTCCTAGCTCTAGCCTGTGAGTGACTGGAAATTTGCCGCGACGTTTACTCTGCGGTACGGCTTTGATGTCCCCAGGCGCAAGAATCACCCTGTGTTGTATGTACAGGATCTATTGAAATTATATGTATGATTCGTAAGAAAACGCGCGAAATTGACCTTGCCTGGTTTTTTCGAAGTCAAATTTGTTTTTGATCACAGTGTCTTCTGCTCCCCGAAACTCCAAGACTGATATATGGTATGAATATCCCTGGCAGTCATACGAAATGACCGCTGTTCTAGATATTATAAATTGTAATTAATATGATTTGTACAAAGGTGTCCGCTAATTCAAACTGAATTACTCAGGGCAAGCGGTATCAGTATACAGGGTGAGTTAGTGTTTGTGCGGTGTATGCGTGAGAGAGCGATACTAATGGATGCGTGAGTGGAGGGGGAGACCCCGTGTAAGAGGTTGACGACAGCAGTTCGCGGATCACCTGCGCCCAATAAAGACATAACGAGCAACGAGTTATTGTCACCCACCCGGAATTCCCGAAGACATCACAGTTTGAGTTTCACTTGAGCTAACGTGAGGAATCTCCGTGGGATTTGAATCACAGCTCTTGTGTTGACGTGATACAGCGTGTTTCGCGCGCTGCGCAAGATCAGACACATACCGCAGACTAAACGTCGCCTCGAAATAGTATTCACAGATAGACCAACGCGTATGTGTTAGTAGACCCGTCGGCAGCCGTTCGCTGGGAAGGCTGCTTGTGTCGGTGACTGGTGTCCTCAGCGGGCCCGACCTATCCGCTTGGAACCGTACCTGACTCCCTTTGGAGCTCCACAATGACCACAATTATGAAAAGAACTAAACAAAATTTTTTATAGAGATCGAGAAAAGTCTAACTAACAACATATTTTTTTTTCAGATTTTTAAAAGCGTGAGCACGTCGCCGTTTTTGTAAAATAAAAATTAATTAACAATTTTCAGGTAGAAGAATTGTTGCTATAACAAAAACAAAAATATATTCAGAAAGGGCGGTTCTTTCTCGTATAGTTTAAAAAAAGCTACCGGAAAACTTCGCGATTAGAGCCGTAGTTTCGGAGATATTAATTCATTTATGGGGTCAAGTTTTGGCAAAAATGCACTTTCTCGCGATTTTCAACATCCCGTATTTTTTTAACGTTTTTTATTTCAGCGAAATGATGAATTAAACTTACCATTATTTTGCAAAAACTACAGCATACTACAATTTAAACAAAATCGGAGGACCTGCTGCCAAAAGTGATCGTTTTCACGTGGAATGGCCCATAAGTGATATGCATTGTACGAGCATAATTAATGATAATATAATGTAATATAATGTGTATATAGGTATGAGTATAGGTATAGGTGTTGAGTATAATATAATGTTATATAATAATACAATGTTAAGTATAATATAATATAATATAATATAATGTAGTATTGTGGTATATAGTAGTGTAGTATTGCATAATATGTATATTTATAGTTGGTTTTGCGGGGGAGGGGGTCGTTTTCTATCCCCCGTGGGGCAGTTATTTCCGAAAATTATAGCCCAATAGGACCGGACCGCGGTTAGTCAGCAGGTGTCACAATTGATGGCCGGGTGCTCGATTTTCGCCAAGGGTATTGCGCACTGCTCGCACCTTTGCGGGGGCCAGTCTCCCGTCAATTCCCCGTGGAATTGTCCCCTCGCAGTCGGGATTTCCTCGTTGTGGGTGCAGAGTCCGCAGTACAGTTTCCCGGGCCTATCCGGGTGAGCCCAGACCTAGGTGCATCTTAGTTTCTGTACGGCTTGCAGGACCGGTGCACCTTGGCGCGTGTTCTTTGGATTTAGCTTAATGGGCCTTTCTCGTTTGATTAACATTATCATATGCGCTTTTCGGCGAACTGCCCTTATCGATGGTGTCCAGTTCGGTGCCACTGAGGCTGGCGTATCGTTGTTACGGTTCATACTCGTGAGAATCGGTGAACATAGGTGAGAATTTTGTTTTTTGGGGTATCTAGTCTATTCGCGTTCGTAGCAGTTATCTGTTTCGTTAGTCGATGAAGTGTTTTAGTCGATTAGCATGTACTTTTAGGGATCGTCGGCCCATTCTGATTGTATAATTAACAGGTGGATGCTCTTCTATTATTTCATACGGTCCTATCCATTAGGATTCTAATTTTTTGGTGCGACCTCTTCGAACTGTTGGGTCGTGTAGTAAAATCATATCGCCCGTGCGATATCGGGTCGCCTTCGCATGGGTATCATATTCCGCCTTCGCGTGGAGCGCCGCTTCGTGACTGCTCTGTTTAGCTACTTGGTATGATGCTCTAATTCGTTCGCGTAATTCTTGTGCATAGTCTTCGTACGTATGAAGAGTATTCGACGGTATTGTTGAAGCGGTAGGCAGACGTGCCTGGCGCCCGTATACTAACTCGAACGGGGTGAGTCCGGTAGCTGTGTGTGGGCTAGTATTATGAACAAACATCGCGTAGGGTATCCATGTGTCCCGGTCCGTCTGTTATGAGTTCGTGGAATGTCGCAAATATTCCGCAAGGGTTCGATGTGATCCTTCGAGCGCGCCGTTTGTTCGAGGGTGATAAGCGGTAGTTTGGATTTTATCGATTTTTAGTAGTTTGCACACTTTTTTCAATATATTGCTTGGGAAATTAGTCCCTTGGTCGGTTAGATTTATATCTGGAGTTCCGTATTCGCATATTTAGTAGCGAACACTTCAGCTACTGTATGAGCTTCTTGATTAGTTAGAGGTAGCGCCTTCCTGAACAAAGTTAGCAGGTCTTGGAAGCTCAGTATGTATCTGTTGCCGTGTTCGGTCTCTGTTAAAGGTCCTACTATGTCTAACGCGCATTTCTAGAACGCGGTATTTGGTGTATCAGTTATCACCAACGGTACTTTTTCTGGGCGATGTAATTTATTCTTTTGGCACAGCTCGCATTTGGCTACCTAATCTTTTACGTATTGCGTAATTCCAGCTCAATTATGTCGTTGTCTAATTCGTCCTATTGTTCTTTCTATTCCTTGCTGTCATCCCGTGAGGTCATGGTGGTATTCGCGTACTATCGCTGCCTTTTCCTCTTCGCTGTATTCCTTGAGTTCTGCTGTCTGTTGCGTCACTGTGTATATGCTTCTGCTAAGTGCATGAGCGTTCGTATTCATTTCTCCTGCCTTGTGTACTATTTCGTATTCGTATTCTCCGAGCTTGAGGCGCCATCGCATTAATCGTGATCCTGGGTCCTTTACGTTAAATAGCCATGCTAGAGGCTTATAATCCGATATTATTTTAAATTTGTTTCCATATAGGTACGCTCTGTATTGTTTAGCTGCCCATACAATTGCGAGTAATTCTTTCTCCGTGGTGTTGTAATTTCTTTCAGCTTTATTTAATACGCGGCTCGCGTAAACTATCGGCCGGTTCTTACCTATTTTGCGTTGCGATAATATTGGTCCTATTGCAAAATCGGAAGTGTCCGTCGTTAATACGAATTCCTTTTCAATGTCGGGATAAATTAACAGGGGTGTCGTCGTGAGGGTAGTTTATAGTGTTTGAAACGCGTGGTCCTGTTCGTCGGTCCACTCAAATTTAGTATCTCTTACCGTTAATTTAGTTAGGGGCTTTGCGAATTTGGAGAAGTCTTTATTGAATCGGCGGTAATATCTGGCCAATCCGAGAAACGATTGGATTCCTTTTACATTATGTGGCGCGGGGAAATTTGCCACGGCGTTAATGTTGTCTTCGGTGATTACGTGGCCTAGATAGTTTACTTCTTTTCTTAGAAATTCGCATTTATTTGGCTGTAATTTTCGGTTGTACTTGCGTAAAATTGAGATAACATCGGGTAAAGCGGCATTGCGTTCGTCTAGACTTCCTCCGTGGATTACTATGTCGTCGAGATATACGCAACATTTGATACCTTGTAGTCCCGGTAAGATAGTGTTCATTAGTCGCTGGATGTTTGCAGATGCGTTCTTCAGTTCGAAAGGCACTTTTTTAAGTTCGTAGTGTCCATATGGTGTGGAAAACACAGTTTTGCACGGTCTTCTACGGCCATAGCTACTTGATAATATCCTGAAGCGAGGTCTAACGTTGTGCAATATTTGGTTTTTCCTAGTTGATCCAGGATGCCGGTGATATTTGGTAGAGGGAATGAGTCTCCTATTGTTACATCGTTTAACTTTCGGACGTCTCCTACGATTCGAAATTTTTTGTTTGCATTTGCATCGCCTTTCTTTGGCACTACTAAAACTAGCGCATTCCATTAACTATTGCTAAGTCGTACAGTTCCGTTGGCTAACATTAGGTGAACTTGTTGGTTTATTTCTTGTTTGCATTTTTCTGGCAATCTGTATGGTCTCGAATTAATAGGCGCAGACTTACCAGTCGTGTAAATTTTGTGTGATACGGCAATCGTGTACGTTAGCGGTTCGCCTTCTAAGTCGAATACATCGGCATAAGCGCTACAAACGTTTACTAGTGAATCCCGTTCTTCTTTACTTAAGTGTTTATCGCGTAGTTGGTTTAGTACTCGTCCAATTCAGCTATCGCGTTTGGCCATTTCCGTGGGGGTGAGTTGGCGAATCGGCTGTACTTTTGTCTCCGATTATACCTCTTCGAGTTCAATCGCCGGGGGATGGAAGTTTACGCCGTTATCGCCGGTGGTAAGAATGATGACGATGCATCGGCCGTTCCGCGGCCTTGTCAGGTGTCGGAACCCGTCGTGCGTACTACTTGTGATTTCTACTATAGTTTCCAAACGTGGCGGTAAATGAATCATTGCATTCGCGTAATATGTTTTCCAAACAATTGGTCCAAAGCGTAGCTCGCCTCTAGCGCAGTCTAGTTTAGCGCCGTGTCCGCGAATAAAATTAATTTCCAGTATTCCTTCGTATTCGATAGGGAAATCGTTAGTCAGCACGTGTAGGGGCTGCGTGATTATTTCGGAGCCTATTCCGATATGGCCCTATATTTCTCCGGGGAGTGTCCACTTTGCACACGTTCCACTTTGCGCACATGCGGATTTTCGGACACAGTGGAATTTGCCCACGTTGGAAGTTGGACACAGTGAAATCAGGACACGGTCGAACTTGCCCACAGTGGAATCAGGACACATGGCAGTGGAAACTGCACACATCGTACATACAGGGTGAGTCAATGACCTTGCACCAAACTGAAACCACGTATTTTGGGGGTCAATAGAAGCCTAAAAGTCCCGGAACACAAAGTTGAAATCTCAACCCTTTCGGAATTACAGGGAGTTGAAATTTTAAGTTTCAAAAAATCATATCTTCCGACAGGATAATACTAGAATCACGGGTCTTTTTCTAGAATGTGTGGGAGGGCCCGAGGTACCTGGAAAAAAATATAAACGACGTGAAAATTATTATTAAGCCACATTATTATTGATTTTCTCTAAACGGGCAAATTTCACGTTCATAGAAGAACTACAAGAAAATCAATAATAATGTGGCTTAATAATAATTTTCACATCGTTTCTATTTTTTTCCAGGTACCCTGGGCCCTCTCACACATTCTAGAAAAAGACCCGTGACTCTAGTATTATCCTGTCGGAAGATATGATTTTTTGAAACTTAAAATTTCAACCCCCTGTAATTCCGAAAGGGTTGAGATTTCAACGTTGTGTTCCGGGACTTTTAGGCTTCTATTGACCCCCAAAATACGTGGTTTCAGTTTGGTGCAAGGTCACTGACTCACCCTGTATATTAGCATGACTGACTTGTGACTATAAAACGTAATAAGTCTCATTCTGCTTCACAGTCACAGGTCAGGTCAGTGCCAGATGAGGGGCAGGGGGCGCAACTGTAAAACGTGATAAGTCTCGTTATGCTTTACAGTCACAGGTCAGGTCAGTGCCAGATTTGGGGAAGGGCGCGCAATCGTATAATTTACAAATAATGGTCAATTGGCAATTGTTAATACCACGGATACACCTGAAAAAACTTCAGTACGAATTATGGATGTTTAGAATGAAGGTGTATACGCTGTACTCTGCAGCCGACTTCCACTTTTCGTGTAGTAAAGGTCCACTGTGAAGTCTACATATTGTGCGCAGTTTCCACAATTTGATGTGTGCAACTTCCACTACACACCATTTCGACTGTGGGCAGTTTCCACTGTGCGCTGTTTCCACGTGCGCAAGTTCCAAAAACGGCCGTGTCCAAAGTGGAATGTGTGCAAAGGAGACTCATCCTTTCTCCGAGGGTTTTTAATGAGTTGCCGGTGGCTCCTAGTATTTCTATTTCCTTCCTCCACATGGGTTCTTCGTTACGCAGGTGGCGGATTTTAATTAGACTTATTGGAGCTCCTGTACTATCTATTAGCATTGGCACGGTTCCGTCTTAGGTTTCTGTCGTAGGAAGGAAAAAATCGCAGCGACATTTTTTTTTTAATTAAAGGGGAAGCTTTGGGCTTTCGAATGCCATAACCCGCTTGGTCGGAAAAAATGCACGAAAAACCGTAACGCTCGTTTATTTACTTATTTTAGTGGAACAGAAAATGCCCCCCGATTTCTTCAGACCCGTATCTACTCACGTGCGTGCAGAAACTGCATTGTCGACCACGAAAAACGGGTATTAATAGCAATAAATTTCGTCCGTTTCTATTTACCATTTTAACAATCCCCCCCCACATACGCACACGCGCGGGCAAGAAAACTCTGCGCGTTTCACATTATGTCAGGCGATATGAATTTGCACTGTTAAAATTTCTGTTTTGAAAATTGACTGGAGTTGAATGGATATTAGTGGACTTGGCGGCGTGGTTAGAGCGCAGAAGTTGGCTGTGAGATTTGTAGAGCTGACTTTATTAACAAGTGGTCGCCCACGTGGATCGTAAATACACGTGGTGGAAAATAGGAGTCTACAGCCTTATCAGAGAGGTGGATCGTAAAGCCAAACTCCGAGTCCGGTAGGAGATGCACTACACTGAGCGGTTCACTTTCACAGAGCGTACAACTAAACGAAGTCGTTCAAGTGTTAACACTAGTTAAAACCTGAACTGGTTGATTAAGGGGGAAGACACGTTATCTCGTTTTAAGATTTAAAACGTCGATGCTGCACGCAACGGGGACTGTCAGAATCGTTTTATCGTTAGAGGCTGTAGCTCCGCGAGAAAAACTAGATGATAGTAGCTTAGATTTCTGAAGGACAAATAGATGCTAGGCTATGCATTGACGCACATAACCAATACACATAAAAACGGGAACACTACACATTGCTACACACAGCCAAACTAGTACTTCAGATTGGCTGTATTAGTGATGTCTGTGATGGGGCTAGGGTCGCGCTGTTTGCATTATGGCATACCTTTCTTCCACTAAACTGGCGAGATATCAGCCGTATTCAAAAACAATTTTCGGTCGCTTTCTTGCTTTCCTTTTACCTAAGCTATCGCGCTTAGCCATGTTGGTATTGAAAGTAAATTATTAATTTGCAAAAACTTGGAATTTACGTTCTAATGTTTCATTTTTATCAGGGAAACCTAAGTAATATGTCAGTGTAATTTTCAGTGACAGCAAATGGCAACTGAAAAATTTTGAAATCAAATTGGTAGCAGTCATACGGATTTTGAACCTCGATACTTGATACTCTTCCCCTTGCAGCCGCGGCATGTTTACGCATAAACACGCCCTCGATGAAGTAGCCATCGAGATTGTCGGCGAGAGTCAAAGGTCAAAATCCGTTTTACTATTACCAATTCGATTTTTAAAGCTTTGTAGTTGCGATTTGTTATCACTCACAACTACACTGACCTACTACTGAGGGTTTTCTGATAAAAATAAAACATTACAAAGTTAATTCCAAGTGTTTGAAAATTAATAATTTAATTTGAATAACAACATGTACGAATTGTAAAATGAAACATTTTAACTTAGGAATTGCCAAAGTCATGGCGAAGCATTCTTTAGCGGGATACAAACAGTCGCAAGTTAGGAGCAGCGCGATAGCTTAGGCAAAAGGAAAGTAAGAAAGCGGGGGAAAACTCTTTAGATTTCGCGGAGAGCGGGATCACTGCTATAGCGGTCTTTGCCTGGTTCATGCGAAAGAAAAGGATCGCGCTATGCTGTCAGCGAGTACCGAACGTCTCGCTTCCAGCCGCTTCACCCAATCGAAGGCTTTCGCAGGTATTTCTAATGCCAAATATTTATTTTAAGAGATATTGAGCTCGGTAAGGGCGCATTCGAAAGGTAAGGTTTCGGGCTTTGGGGCTCTCCGAGCCGATTTTTGAAATTCGGTCCATGTTTGAAAATATTAGTGTTAGAAGATGAAGAACATCGGCGATTCAAAGTTTCACATTCCAAGTAGATTTCCGTCAATCTGGAACAAAATTTCAAAAATCCCCTTCCAGAGCCGGAAAGCCTGAAACCTTACCCTTCGAATGCGCCCTTACCGAGCTCAACATCTCCTGAAATAAAGATTTGGCATTATAAATATCTACGAAAGCCTTCGATCGAGTGAAGCGGCTGGAAACAAGACGCTCGGTTCTTGCTGGAAGCATAGAGCGATACTTTTCTTTTGTACGCTCTGTGCGGAAAGCGAGATCGCTGTAATAATTTGGGCCGGAGGCCGGAGACCCTTGAATCAAGAGAGCAGGGTCTGATGGTCCCCGCTCCCCGGGACCAGCGATCGAATACGGACAATGGTCGTTCTTCCAAGGCTCCACCTCATAAATTGTAGCCGAACTTAATTTGACGTATTTTCGGGTAAGGTAGAGACAAAATGGCTGAAATCTATGGTCTATGACTGCCAATCGTAGTTCTCATGTGAAATATTTATTTCACGAGATATTGAGTTCGGCAAAGGGTCATTGTAGAGGTAAGGGTTCAGGCTTTCTGGCTCTCGAAGCGGATTGCGTAATTTTTGTTCCAGATTGACGCAAATCGGCTTGAAATATGTACTCTGAATCGCCGATGGTCTTCAACTTCAAACATTAACATTTTCAAATATGGACCAAAGGCCGTTGCCGGGTAAGCATGTAAACATTGGTCCCGTGCCTTTTGAGTCACCAATTTAAAGAGATGTTTGTGTCATAGGAAGACAATTTGTCACCAATTTTTAACCCTCTATCTCAAACGGTATTCGAGTAAAAAATGAATTTCTAAGAATGTGTTAAAAAATCATATCTTGGGAACAGACTGAGCTACGGGATTTTTAAGAAAACGAAAATGTAGGGTTCTTGACGGGCAATTAGAAAAAATGGTCTGGATTTGTAGCATTAAAGGATCAATGCAAAAATCAATGTTTTCGGTTATATTATTTGTTTTCACTATCTTAAACCCACGGAACAATCACCAAACTGTTTTCACAGTTTCTGTGGGCCATCCCCTAACGGGAGTGTCCACTTTGCGCACACATGGATTTTCGGACACAGTGGAATTTGCCCACGTTGGAAGTTGGACAGAGTGGAATCAGGACACATTGGATATAGGCCACAGTGGAATCAGGACACATGGCAGTGGAAACTGCACACATTATACATGTATTAGCATGACTGACTTGTGACTATAAAACGTAATAAGTATCATTCTGCTTTACAGTCACAGGTCAGGTCAGTGCCAGATGAGGTGAAGGGGCGCAAACGTATAATTTACAAATCATGGCCAATTGGCAATAGTTAATACCGCGGATATACCTGAAAAAAAGTTCAGTACGAATTTTGCATGATTAGAGTTAAGGTGTGTACGCAATACTCTGCAGCCGACTTCCACTTTTCGTGTGGTAAATGTGGGTAGATTCCAATGTGGGCACTTTCCACTGTGCGCTGTTTCCACGTGCGCAAGTTCCAAAAATCGCCTGTGTCCAAAGTGGAATGTACGCAAAGGAGACCATGCCCCTTAACACCTGAATTGTTGCCAAAACTCCCAGAAAGGTACGCCATAGTTTAAAAAAGTAATAAAGAATTATATATTTAATTTCTCGATTATTTCGCGATGAACAATTACCAAACTTGTTTCTCGCTTTCTTTGGACCACCCCCTAACACCTCAATTTTTGCCAAAACTCCCAGAAAGGTACGTCTTAGTTAAAAAAATTAATATAGAATTATATATTTAATTTCTCGAATATTACGCAATGAACATTTACCAAACTTTTTTCTCGCTTTCTTTGGACCATCCCCTGACACCTCAATTTTTGCCAAAATTCCCAGAAAGGTACGTCATAGTTAAAAAATTAATATAGCATTATATATTTTATTTCTCGAACATTACGCGATATACATTTACAATTAACGACTGAAGAATCAAACCAGTCTCGGTTAATTACCAAAATTCGATAGCCAGTTGAAGCAGTTCATGGGATCCTTAAGCAAAAATATCAACTACTTGATCAGAAGTTGGATAACAAGATGCTTTCAAACAGTGGAAGTTATTTGAAAATTGCTGCTTTCCTGCACAATCGATTTGGAAAACGACGGCAATCTGATCAAAATTACACCGAGGAGATTTGCGCCAGAATACTCCACCCGAAGTCTACAGAAAATACGTTGGCGACTGAAGTAGAGCAACAGGGATGGCTGAGGCGAAAACTACCATTTGCTGCAGTCTCATCAAATGATATCAACGATTTTCCTGAGATGACAGAAAAGGACCTGAAAATTCTGTTTACAGGTTCTTACCAATATAAACAGGCAATTTCGTACTTGGTCGAAATGACGAAGGAAGATGACTCCACCGATCTACAGTATGTAAAAGACAAATCGAACATATTAAAAGTGCAAGTCCAATCGGGTCACATCATCTCAAGAGTTTACAAATACTTCGTTGAGTATGTACAAAACTCCATAGGATAGTCAAAAATCCTAAGGCATTTTTGTGACTGTGCAAATGGCAGGAAAATTGTTGGTTGTTGTTCCCATATGGCAGCAGTCATTTATTATTTATCTCAAGCAAGATATTTGTCAAGAATTCCGAGACCGGCCCACATTCTGAGTAAGATATTTAAGAAAGACAAAGAAACTGCCGTAATCCAAGATGACAGTGATGAAGACTAGTTTTTCTTATAAATTCTTGAAAATATATATTTTATTTGCAAATTAAATAAATACTTGTACAGTTTATCTCCCAACCGTAGTTAAGTTGATGTTGTGTATTAGTTTGTTGAATATTGAAGTGAATAATAGAATCAAACAGATAAGAATAGAGAATTGAGAGAATTTTCCTAAAAATCGAGGTGTTAGGGGATGGTCCAAGGAAAGCGAGAAAAAAGTTTGGTAATTGTTCATCGCGTAATATTCGAGAAATTAAATATATAATTCTTAATTAATTTTTTTAACTATGGCGTACCTTTCTGGGAGATTTTGCAAAAATTGAGGTGTTAGGGGATGGTCCACAGAAAGCGTGAAAAAAGGTTGGTGATTGTTCCGTGGGTTTAAGATAGTGAAAAAAAATAATATAACCAAAAACATTGATTGTTGCAATGATCCTTTAATGCTAGAAATCCAGACCATTTGCTTCTAATTGCCCGTCAAAAACCGTACATTTTCGTTTATTTAAATATCCCGCAGCTCATTCCGTTACCAAGATATGATTTTTGAACACATTTTTAGAAATTCATTTTTTACTCGAATACCGTTCGAGATAGAGGGTTAAAAATTGGTGACAAATTGTCTTTCTATGATACAAACATCTCCTTAAATTGGCGACTCAAAAGGCGCGGGGGCTGTTTTTACATGCTTACCCGGCTACGGCCTTTCAAAAATCTGCTTGGATACCCGAAAAGCCTGAAACTTTACCTATACAAAGAGCCTTTGCCGAGCTCAATATCTCGTGAAATACAGGGTGAGTCAGTGACCTTGCACTAAACTGAAACCACGTATTTTGGGGGTCAGTAGAAGCCTAAAAGTCCGGGAACACAAAGTTGAAATCTCAACCCTTTCGGAAATACAGTGGGTTGAAATTTCAAGTTTTAAAAAACCATATCTTCCGATGGGATAATGCTAGAGCCACGGATCGTTTTCTAGAATGTGTGGGAGACCCCGAGGTACCTGGAAAAAAATAGAGACGATGTGAAAATTGTTATTAAGCCACATTATTATTGATTTTCTTGCAGTTTTTCTATGAACGGGCAACATTTTCAGGTATGAAAAAATTCAGAGACATTCCGTGATGCACCAGAAAAAATATACCGTGATAAAAAGTTTCGAATTTTAAAAAATGTTGCCAGGATAAAATATTGAAAGTTTTTCGCTAGAGATTCTCAATCCCGGGTTTATGGCTGCATGTGTCACTACGGCAGTAGAAGGCTCGAAGTGGGCTTGGAAGAAAATCAATAATAATGGGGCTTAATAATAATTTTAACATCGTTTCTATTTTTTTCCACGTACCTCGGGCCCTCCCACACATTCCAGAAAAAGACCTGTGACTCTAGCATTATCCCGTCGGAAGATATGATCTTTTAAAACTTGAAATTTCACCCCCCTGTAATTCCGAAAGGGTTGAGATTTCAACTTTGTGTTCCCGGACTTTGAGGCTTCTACTGACCCCCAAAATACGTGGTTTCAATTTGGTGCAAGGTCACTGAGTCACCCTGTATATGGCGCTCCTGTCGGCCCGTGTCTACCCCTTAAGAGTAGGTTAAATGACGGAACAACAATGTGTGTTCACGAGATGTCTCTTCGAGACGTCTTGATGAGCTGCGCAGACGCGAACTAATTGGCGCATCGATCAGCACACATGGTTGATCGATGGCGCCCTATCGGGAGTAATTAGCAACTAGAGTTGATACAAAGGTCGATACAAGGTAAAACAGGATTCTTAACCTGACGGTGCGTCGGAGCTCTCATCGCGTTCAACTGGTTCCGCAACAATTTCAGACGCTAATAGCTGTGAAAATGTTGAGATTTCGCCACTCTGCTACTGGACTTTTACATAGAACACGTGGTAGAAGTAACACCAGGAGTCACTGACTTACCCTGTAACCTCTAAAATCAAGCTGGGGTCTGGGAAAAAGTAGGGCAAACCTTTCTGTTTCCCAGGAAAGGCCTAGAAGATATTGAAACATGGGCATGAACCAGACGCAGCGAGTATGCAGCTTCATATGTGTCTCAATGGTGAATGTGATCGCGGTGGAGCTCATGATAGGTTATCTAAGATAAGCGCATTTTTGGGGATTGAACAGCCTGAACGGAACGAATACGGTGGCCCGACTTTTAAGACAAGGAAGGCAAAAGAATCGCCAACGTAAGTAAAATATGTATAAAAGAACCATCTGGTACAAAAATTAGCATTTTAAAATGCCCCAACTTCAATATCGTCTTCGAGTTGCAACTTATGGTTTCTTTTGCGATAGCGATCCCTTTGAGAAACAAAGGATGGTGCAATCTTACTGTTCGGGGTTCTCGCTCCACGTAGTCATAATTAATTTTAATTGGTATTGGGCAGCTTACTCGCATGTAGATCGTACACCTTGTTTGTTCCGATAGCTTCGAGTAGTGGAGTGTAGGTGTGGACTGTATATTCTTGTAGTTGATGTTTTTAGTGAGTAGACGATCTCGTTGTCAATCGCCAGAGGTTTATTTATATATTGCCGGATTGATAATTGTACAAGGTGTGAGCAGAGAGAACGTGACGCTTCGAGAGCTTGAGAGTAAGTGCTACAATCTTAAGACTAATTTCCTGCTTCGTTTCGAAGATCAAAATTGGTGGCGCAGTATGTCGTTTCCTAAAAACTGTGGAAGGGCGAAGGATGTGCTAGAGGGTGGAGATTGTCCTTAGCGTTGACGTTGATTGGAATTAGAAATTAGAGGCTCCACCCTGAAGGAGCTAGTTGGAAGTGGCATCCTTGAATACCTGGTAGGTACGCGTGTCCTAAGCGCGCGGTCCGCGGGTTGACCTGGCGGTGAGACCCAACATAGCCATTTATGGCCCTGTTTACGTGTCTTGGTGCAGGGACACAGCTGCAAGAGCTTAAGTTAATAAACCAAAATTTCCCGACATAAAATCATTCGCACCAATTCGCAGGTAATAGCTAGAAACGGTATTAAATAAGTTTTTCTTTAAGTCTGAGTGAAGAATAGAGTAATTCAGTACCTTCGTACTGAACATTGTTGTTAGTTTTAGTTTTCGCTGCGCGATCGGTAATCGTGAATGATGGGACGCGGAATTCCGCTCGGAAGGTTGGCAGATCGCGATCGGTGCTGTTTCCTAATTGCGACTTACCCAACGCGTGTTACCCCCCCCCCCCCCCCCCCCGCCCGCCGGGTGAAACCTCGATCCTCCTCACCTCGAAAACCACCCCATTGCAAAAACATCCCCATACTCCCATCCTATCGGCAACCCTGAACCATGCGACTTTGGTGTAAACAATGTTTGGCTATCTATAAAATTGATGAGTGTATTTAAGACATAGGTAGACATAGATATCGGCTCGCTCTGCATTTTCTTCATTATTGTAAGTTATTTGCATTATTTACTGATTCCCACTGGTTATTTACCCCTAGGCATTGCGTGATATCCGTGCGAAACATAATTATTGCGGTACTTATATGAAAAATATATTGCAGCTCGCGACTTGCATGAAAAACACCTATATTTGTTATATAATGACCGTTTTCGGTTAGATGTGCAAAATTGCGGAAAATAAGAAAAATGAACTTCGCTTCGCTAAGGATCAATCTTTATTTTGTATATGATGAAAATCCGGTATAACGATGTATACTGTACAAAAACTCGAAAAATAACGAAAAACGGGCATTTTCGTAACTAATTATTAATGGAAATCGCCTAATTAACAAATTCTTTGAATCAGAAAAATATGTAACGTTGAGCTGGTGAACGGATGTTGACGATAGCCCGTATTTAAAAAAAATTAGAAATTTCATATGTCCATAATAATTGCATCTGAAATTTAACATTGGACCAAAAAAGACTTTAGTACCGCTAGATGCTGAAAATAACACAGTGTGCGTCGGTCCGTCACGCGAGGACCACGCGGGAACACCAACGGTGAGTCGCATGCCTTTCTCATTTCGCTTGATTTCGCAAGGGAGACCTCTGTTCCTTCGAGTTAATTATTGTGTTCGCGAATCCGGGGAATTTACACCGCCCCGAGCGCATAGAACAATTCGGCCTTCAAAAAATCTGTCAAGGTCAATTTTGTTGCGTCGCGACGGCAACTGTTACCTGCTAAATTAATATTGGATAAGATTTTCGATACGAACGATTTTACGAGTGACTATGAATGATTGCGATCGCAACCTTGACCCGGATGCTGGTCTGCAAGGATGCTCTCGGGAGTTCCCACTGTTGAACTCTTATGTGTGACTCAATGAAGTGAGCCCGAATGATGGCTGCGTATGAAATGAGTGACAAACCCAAAACGATGGCTGATGTTGCGTTAAGGCCCGAACGTCGGACCAAGTGCGATGAGCCCGAACGTTGGCTGAGTGCGGTTATCCCGATGTTGGATACTGAAACGCGGCGATGGTGATTCGCACCGATCAGACGCCCATCTCAAATACCGAACCTTAAACTTCGTTTCGATTGCCGAACGGTTAGTCTGTTCAGGCCGTACAGAGGAACAATTCCGTATCAACGAATCGCTCCTTGATGCCAGAATTGAGTGACTGGTTACGGTGACCGATGTTCTTCTCTGCAACGATGGAACAAGAGTGCTGATTGATTCCAGTGCTGATTGGTCGTTTAGTTTTTCCAATCAGCGTTCGCCCTAAATGGGCCCAACCCCGCTTGGTGTGTCCGAAGTACGCCCTTCTGAAGCGGGGTGGGAGTGCGTCGACGTCGGTGGTAATGAGTCCCGAATTTAGCCGGTCTTGGAGTTTCCCTCGCGGGTATGCTGCGTTTGGCGCACGTGTTTCGCAGATGGGCTATGTCTCGAACGGTGAATCCGGCTCGCCCGAGCTATTGTTTGTTCGCCTGACCGTGCCCCTTCTTCAGGTAGCTTCTTCGCGACGACTATATCGAAACTAAATAGGCATGAGTTTCCGTCGGACGGAACAATTTTACGGCATATTTTTTAATGGATCTTCGCCGATCGCGAGGTAGAGAATCACGATTTGTAGATCATGACATGTAATTTCGATACACCCTGCACATGTTGAGAACGCTGAAGGCATATTTTTTATTGCTGTATATGATATACGAATCCAAGTTCTTTTTCTTCAGTTTCATCTCTCACATCGAGGAAGTGATGACGCAAATATGTTTTGTGGAGCTATTAGGGTGTACAGTGGACATATGCATGCTTGGCTATTACTCAGTCACGGTATGATAAATCCAAGATGGTGAATACGTTGACACATGCTGCAACGCATTCTTGAAACTCAAGATATTGACCGTTAACAATAGCTTTATAAACGTATTCTACAGAAAGCTACAAGGTGTTCCGCCCGCCGTCAAACTTTAAAGGCATGCCGCAGACTAAACGTCGCGTCAAATATCTATCTACGAACAGACTAAGGCTGACGTGTTAGTGGACCCGCCGGCTACTATCCGCTGTCAGGTTGCTTGTGTGAGTCACTGGTGTCAGCGAGTGGGCTCGTCGTACCTGTGAGCGACTTCGTCTGGCTTAGTGACTGTTGCAGCGGTTGCAGCCGTAGAGCTGATGCCCTCCGTAAGACAGGACGTGAATTTTTTAGTCAATTAGAAGGACTGTTAGCTGGAGCTATGTAGATCTACATGTGCTGTGTGAAGCCTGTCCAACAAGACAACCCAACATTTTTAATTGTACAATACAGAAAAACACCACAAGTGAAAACACACATACTACATTTAAAATACACATTTCCACCCCCACATACACCAAACATACAACACAAATACACATGAGGTACAACTCCGACCGTGCAACCTCCTCGTGTTGTACCTCACGTTATTCTAATGCCGGCGACTCACGTTTCGTTCAAAGTGTCGTAACTTCGCATAAAGAAATCGTAGCCACCTATTTCTTTAAAAAAATTGATGCGGAAGCTTCAGGCTAGACAACTCTGTGAACCGCGTCCTCCCAAAATTGGGGCGCTAAATTGGGTGATTCTTACAAATGGCGCCCCAAGTATGCCGGTGGTGGACATTTTTTGAATGATGATTTCGTCATTTCAGACATTTTTCTTGCTGATAAAATTAATTAATTAAACCATTTTTCTTAGTGTCGATACACCTCTGCTTATACCTGCTTATTTAGCCTTACATTTTCAATGTAAGGCCTATTGTGGGATTTCAATCATTTTTTTCAATACATTTCTATCTAATTTGCACTAGAAATCAAGCTGAAAAAATACGATTGATTCTCCTCGACACGATACACGTTCTAAAACTAGTAAAGTTCACGCAATTAGCATTGCCTACTTTGGAAATACGAATTTATAAATTGAAACTCTTGACAATCATATTCTCGAAAGAACTGAGAGTTCGCAAACTGTTTATTCGACTTTTCGGATTACGTTGATGCACAGAATATGTGGGCGAACGTTCTCCGCCAGTTACCGAAACATCCTATTTTCGAATTAATATCAAATATGAGCGATTCCACACCAAATGATCACAGTCGATTCACACTTGGTCCCCGATTTTGTTTAAACTTCACAGATTTGTAGCCCTTGTCGAATCCTGTAAAATGCTTTTTTCCGTTCCTCGATATCGTTATTAGTTTTTAAGTTATTTAACTGCAAAGTTTGGGATCAACTTCTTTTCAAAAATTCATAACTCGAAAACTAATAAAGATACCAGGATGTGCGACTCGGCGTTTTACGCGGAAATGTTCAAATTTAAATAAAAAAAATACTTCGTGCCGATACAACGTAAATAAATAGTTGTAAAATATAAATAAACTTTTAATATTTAAATAAAATAGTGAAGTGGAGCACCGATCCTTTTAAAATTAATATCTCAGATGCTCTGTAGTCTACTAAAGAGAATGCCACAAAGTTCAGGTTAGTAACTATTATAGTTCCGGAACAATAAATTTTTATAACTGGGAAGAACCGGCCGGGCGCTAGATAGAGCGCGCCGCGACAACCGTTCACGCTTTGGATCAATTTTTGTTTAAAAATTCGTAACTCAGAAACTAATAAAGATACCAGGCTGGGCGAACCGGCATTTTCGTCGGAAATGTTCAAATTTTAATAAAAAAAAATACTTCGTGTTGGTACAACCTCAATAAATAGTTACAAAATATAAATAAATGTTGTTATTAAGGTTGTACCAACGCGAAGTATTTTTTTTATTAAGATTTGAACATTTCCGTGTAAAACGCCGGGTCGCACATCCTGGTATCTGTATTAGTTTCCGAGTTATGAATTTTTGAAAAAAAGTTGATCCCAAACTTTGCAGTTAATTAACTTAAAAACTAATAACGATATCGAGGAACGGAAAAACGCATTTTACAGGATTCGACAAGGGCTACAAATGTGTGAAGTTTAAAAAAAATCAGGGACCAAGTGTGAATCGACTGTGATCATTTGGCGTGGAATCGCTCATATATTGTATGTAATATTTAATTTTTCATGATTACAGCTAAATGATTTTTAGAAGTCAGTAATTATGAAAGTGGTATAAGTCCATTTACAACCCGTAAATATACATTATTTTATTCAATGACAGAGGTTCGAGTGTTAGACAAGAAGCGAAGCGAAATTTGGAAGGTAGACAAGTAAACGAATACGCGACAGAGATTCAAGTGATAGACGAGGAGAAGATTCAGGAGGTAGACAAGGACACAAGTAAATAAACGACAGAGGTACAGATGATAGACAAGGAAAGTCCGGGAGGTAGTCGATAAACAAGGAGACAACTATTCGGGCAAAGACAAGGAAACAGATAGGAGCAAAGGTACAGACATTGAACAATGACAGTCTTCGGAACTCGAGAGCTAGACAAATAAACCAATAGGAGTGAACAGCCGAGGTCCTAGTGGTAGAAAAGAGAGAGGAAGACTGCCGACAGTAAAGAAATCTGGTTGAGTTGCGGCGAAAAGAAGAAAAACTGATATATATAGCCAACCACCCAGCGAATCTTCCCGTCAAAATAATTAGTTTCTAAATTCGATAATTCGCAAACTAGCGCACGGATTTGTACTATTCTGAACTCAATTGACTCAGAAAAATCCAATCTTGCGATTAGCATCATTAGTTTATTGCATAGATCGATTAAAAGTGAGATATCGACTAAACAAATTCTGGTATACCGACAAAATACATGGGCTCTGTTCTTTTTCGGGTAAAAAGTTGAGGCCGCGCGCGAGCGGTGTGCCGTTCAGCTTATTCTTGGCGCGAGGCGCGGCCGCGCCACTGGATCAGTTCTATCCTTTTGGACTTGGCCCGCAATAAAATCTTATCCCTTTGTTTGGAGCTCTCGTCCGCTCCCCCTAGTATTAGTTAGTTTATTTATTTGACCGTAGCTGATAGAGTTTAGAGTTAGTTCGCTGGGAACGTCGGCAGATCGCGATCGATGTTGGCTTCCGCTTGCGACTCACCTGCCGCGTGTTACCCACCCGCGGGGAACCCGCAATCCGTCTTGACGGAATTACTCGCTCGCGCCACCCCTTGCGGGTGCGCGAATCGGCAGGAAGCCGATTCGAGCACTAACGGTTGAACTGTTGGAAGAGAGAGCCGCACCTACCGAGATCGCGATCGCATCGATTCGTAACGCGCCCGCGAAAAGTACGTGTGAGTTTGCTTGAGACAAGGAGAAGTGCTTGCCGTCGAGTTGCAAACTGCTGCCGCTCGCTTGCTCTCGGTACCACACCGAGGCCTGGACACGGGACCTACGCGCGGACCCGCGGGGATCAACCACGGTGAGTCGCACCCACTACTTGTACGTTGCTTTTGAGTTCGCGAGGGAGACCTCTGGTCCTTCGAGGCATTATCGTTGAATTTCGCGAATCCGGGGGAATTTAAACCGCCCCCGAGCACCCTTACTAATATCCAGTACATTAACTTCATACTTATGTAAGTCAACAGATTATTATTATTGTATTTATGTAAATAAGTAAAATACAAAACAAGGTGGGGTTGGAGGTGATGGAGGATAAAAGGAGGTAGCGGAGGGCGGAAGTAGGGGTGGAGGTGCAAGCCGGACAGGAGGTGGAGGTGGAGGTGGAGGCCAAGCAAAAGGAGGAGAAGAGATGGTTGAGATGGGGGTCAAGCAGAAGGAGGGGAAGAGATGATTGAGGTGGAGGAGGAGGTCGGGTAGGAGGAAGAGAAGTAGAAGTACGGGAGGAGGGGAAATTGGTAGCCGCGATAAAGGCGGGTGAGTAGAGGGAGGAGGAGGTGATGAGGTGATTGAGGAGATTGCGGAGGTTGAGGAGGTTGAGGAGGTTGAGGAAGCCAGGGAGGTAGATGAGAAGGAAGTTGTGATACGAAAAGCACGAAAAGGAGATGGAAGAGTAGAGGAGGAGTGGAGGAGGAGGTCGGCGATAGAGAGGAGAAGGGTGAAGAGGAGTAGGATGATTGAAGGGGTGGAAAGGGCGGAGTTATGGACGAGGGGCAGAGGACGAGAGAAACGGAGACGGAGACGGGGACGACACTTCTTTAACTTTTAGCTATGTTAGAGGTCTATTATCTCCACGATGGATAAACAAATTGTTTATAATAATTATGGAAATTTGTCGCCTGGGCATGGACTTTCAGGAATTGTTTACAAAAATTTCGAAAATTAATTCGTTTATGGCGTTTTAACATTGAAACGACAAGAGTAACTTCTGTCTCTGGAATAGATTTAAGGTCTGTCTTCTTGTACTTGGCCCGAGACAAGACCTTGTCCCTTGATAATGCAATCCAATGGTAAATCTTAGTAGTCCTTCGCCGGCAGACTTCTTCGTGAGGGGATATCTGAAGAACCGTGTGTATGTGAACAATCCCCGGACGATAGAAGAATTAACAGTATGGAAAGAAGATTTCAGAAATGAATGAACGTCGGAGTGGAACATTTCCAACATTTTCTGTAAGAAAAAGTAAGACTTTCATTGTAAAGAAATGATTCATTAGGTTTTACGGGAATTTAAATTGACGGTTTCGGGTCTTCGCCTTACGCACGTCATCAAGTCATACGGCATTGCCCGTTGCAACTTCTTGAAGAAACAGCTCATCGACACTAGTCACCTACCGAAGCAGCCTTCGCAGCGGGCGGTAGCTGATGGGTCCACTAACACATCAGCCTTAGCCTGTGCGTGAATGGAAATTTGCCGCGGAGTTTAGTCTGCAGCATGCCTTTGAAATTTCATGGCGGGCGAAACACCCTGTACTTATGCGCCTTAATCTCCAACATTTTATTTTTCATACTGTTCTTGTAATTTAATATTGCTGATTCACATGTCTTGCGTACGTGTTAATTTCAGGAATGGAACGATCGGGACGTGAAAACTTTGTTCACTTATTGCGTTATATTCATATCTATGTCATTCAACATTTTTACTTTTTGCTACATAAGCGAAGTCCTTACAGAACAGGTAAAACATTAAATGTCATAAGTTAAGGAATTCTTAATGTAATTCCAAGAATGCGATAACGGATGAGACAGCTGAAAACCTTTCATATAAATACTATAAGTATTACATGTTCCTTAGTTTGATAATTAGATATCATTTTCCTACGAATATTCGAAATTGCGTTGTAAGTTTGCTACAATTTGTGGTCAAACAATACGTGTTGAATGCAATTATCATCTGGTTATTATACATTTCGCACAAAAATTGAAGGATCAGTTTCCTCAGGTCGAAAATTTGATAAAATTACAGCTACGCAAACTTCGACAAATTTTCGATAATTGAATTCAATTGTATGTATGTACAGGGTGAGGCACTTCGGAGTCACATTTCAAATAATTTGGTCAGCTTTGAAGATACGCGAAAACTGTTTAGATGATAGCTGGATGGTTGAAAGGGGCGCGTAAGATGGCGGTATGGGGATGTGTTTTCAATGGGGTGTTTTTTATTTATTAATGTTAACTTGTTTTTTTTTAACGGGTCGGCCTACTTTTTTTGATATTCTCAATACTGATGTCAAGACCAATTCAACGAGCTATGGCAAAAGCTGATTGGGGGTTATTCAGCCCCCGGGGGATTGCGATTTTGTAATTGAAATATCTCATGAACTATAAGGTACAGAGAAAATTTTCTTAAATGAAAGTTGCATGGTACAAATGGGACTTTCGTCTCCTGTTAATTATTTTTTTTTCTAATTGCAATTATTTTTATACGTTTTTATAAACAATTACGTTGTTATGAATGGAAAACGATTTTTTTGATTCCATCGTGAAGCAGGCTCGCAAGACAAATCCACCCATCCGCATCATTAGATCATACTAGGCCCATCCCAAAAAAGTACCGAAATCTACCCCCTTATATAACAAAGTAATAATGCGGAATAGAGAAAAATGTAATAAAGCAAAGTAGCGCTACTCAAGGAATAGTTTGGAAGGGCATCCAAAAATTCACGAAAATTTCATTTGTTTAAACATTTTGTTCAACATAAATTTTTTGTTTATGAAATTAACAATTTATTGCAAACAGCTCAATGGAGGAGCTCACGCCGAATACGGGAAGCCCGCACACATGACGAATAATCGTAAAAATAAGGGAAGTACAAAGTCAAGCGGTACATACTACTTAGTAATATGGACCGCATAAGTGAATAATAATTCCCTTATTTTTACGTTTCTGGACCATGTGTGCGGGCTTCCCGTATTCGGAGTGAGCTCCTCTATTGAGCTGTTTGCAATAAATTGTTAATTTCATAAACAAAAAATTTAAGTTGAATAAATTGTTTGAAGAAATGAAATTTTCGTGAATTTTTGGATGCCCTTCGAAAGCATTTTTTGAGTTGCGCTACTTTCCCTTATTACATTTTTCTCTATTCCGCATTATTACTTTGTTATCTAAGGAGGTAGTTTTCGGTACTTTTTTGGGATGGGTTTAGTATGATCTAATTATGCGGATGAGTGAATCTGTTTTGCGATCCTGCATCACGATGGAGTCAAAAAAAATAGTTTTCCATTCATAAAAACGTAATTGTTTATAAAAATGTATAAGGTTATCCGTTTCCGGTGCGATTGACAGAAGTTGCGAAAGCGAGTTTGTCTGAATGGAAAGTGAAGGCCGTGGGGATCCGAGGGAGAAAGGAAAGCGAAAAATGGCGGAGCGACGGGAGGAGGAGACGTAGGGAGCAAGAAGAGGAAAAGGGTCGAGGACGGTGGCAGGAGGTTGGGTAAGAAGGCACAAGAGAGAAGAAAGAAAGTGTGAAGTTAGGCGAAAAAGTGAGGAAAACGAGCGAAAGTGAAGGAAAGCAGTGCCACCTAGGCGGGGAAGGTGTAAGATTAGATCGGCAAGGTCGGGAAAGAAGGGAGGAGAGGACCGGAGGCTGAACGATCGGAAGGTCAGGAAGGATGGCGGCAGATGCGAAGGTAGCCTCTAAGGAGGTAGAGGACAGGAAAAAGGGAGGCCGCCAAGTGCAGTAAGATTGACAAAGGAGAAGAGTGACAGCCAAGGGAATTTGGTGACGATGTTCGGAGGGAAGAGAAAAGAAAGCGGAAGTGAGGGGACAGAAGATGGCGAGGAATGAGTCTGTCAGAAACGTAAGAAAACGAGGAGGAGTCCAAAGGAGGGGTAGAAGGGGGAGGGGAAGGAAGCCATCAGAGAAATATGCAGAGAATTAGGGAAGGAGCTGATGGAAGGGTTCACAAAGGAAATAAAGGAATTGAGAGAAGACATGAAGCAAGGAGAAGAGGAGTGGTACAAGAAGAGGCGCAGAACTGAAGAAGTGATTAGGACAGTAGATGTGAGGTGCATGGAAAAAATGGAGGAAAGGATGGACGAGATGTGGAGGAAGGCGGACAGCAGGTTAAGAGGGCCGGGGGAAGGAAGAGCAGAAGGGGGGACAGAGGCGGAAAGAGAGCTAGAGCAGGGGCTGAGGGAAAAGATAGAGATTGTAGAGAACCCGCGGGGGGGGGGGTGGGAGAGAGAGAAAGGAAGGAATAATGTAATAATCAGGGGGGTGAAAGTGGCAAAGTGGGGAGAGAAGGAAGGGGTAGAGAGAATAATGAGGGAAATAGGAGCAAGAGTGGAGATAATGGAGATAAGAAGAATAAAAAAGGACGAAGAAAATGCGGGAAAGGAAGTATGGTTGGTAAGGCTAGGGTCATGGGAGCAGAAGAGAGAAGTGATGGGAGAGAAGGAGAAATTAAGCGGACGGGAGAAGAGGGTAGAAGGAACGCGGGGCAGGGGGTAGAGAGGGGCAGGGAAAAGAGGACAGTAATAGAGAAGGCAAGGCGGGGGAGGGAGGAGCAGTGGCGAATAAGGTTCCGGAATGTAGCGAAGAACAAGGATAGGGACTTCTGGGAGGGCCCAAGGGATTGGGAGGCGATAGTGCTGGTGGAAACGTGACTGGAAGAGAAAGACTCGGGAAAGGAGAAAGAAAAGACTACCCAGAGGGTATGATTGGATCGTGGCATGGGGAACGAAGAGGAACAAGAAGGGAAAAGCCATGGGGGGCATTGTAATGGGGGTGAGGAAAGAAACGGTGATAAAGTGGGAGGAGGAACGGGGAGAGGAAACAGAGGGGGTATTGGTGAGGACAATTAAAATAGGGGGTGTGATATGTAGGGTGGTAGGAGTGTATTTCAGGGATAAGGTAGGAGAAAGAATGCAAGCGCTGAGGGAATGGGGAGACAGGGGGGAAAATGGAATACGAGCGACAGTGGGTAGGGATTTCAACGCGAGATCGAGGGAGATGGGAGGGATTTTGGAGGGAGAGAAGGAAAGAGGAGAAAGGAAGTTGAGGGATAAGAAGGTGAATAAGGGGGAGTGTCCACTTTGCGCACATGTGGATTTTTTGACACAGTGGAATTTTCCCACGTTGGAAGTTGGACACAGTGGAATTAGGACACATTGGATATAGGCCACAATGGAACCAGAACACGGTCGAACTTGTCCACAGTGGAATCAGGACACATGGTAGTGGAAACTGCACACATCATACATCTATTAGCATGACTGACTTGTGACTATGAAACGTAGTAAGTCTCATTCTGCTTTACAGTCACAGATCAGGTCAGTGCCAGGTGGGGGGAGGGGGGTGCACACGTATAATTTACAAATAATGGCCAATTGGCAATAGATAATACCGCGGATATACCTGAAAAAAACTTCAGTACGAATTATGCGTGATTAGAGTTAAGACGTGTACGCAGTACTACAGCCGACTTCCACTTTTCGTGTGGTAAAGGTCCACTATGAACTCTACAGACTGTGCGCAGTTTCCCCATTTGATGTGTGCAACTTCCACTCTACACTATTTCAATTGTGGACAGTTTTCACTGTGCGCTCTTTCCACGTGTGCAAGTTCCAAAAACGGCCCGTGTCCAAAGTGGAATGTGCGCAAAGGAGACTCATCCGAATGAGGAACGGAGGCGGCTATTGGAGTTTATCAGGGAGGTGGGGTGGTTAATGATGAATGGAAGCACAAAAGGGGATGAAGTGGGAGAATGCACGTATATAGGCGCCAGAGGGGAGACCGTAATCGACTACGTGTCGGGGGACGAGGAGGTAGGGGGGGGGGGGGGGGGGGAATAGAGGAGTTGGTGTTATGGGACAACGTGGACGCGGACCATCTTCCTGTAATAGTGGAACTGAAGGGGCAAACAGGGACTCAGAGCAGAAGAAGACAGGGCAGGGACGGAGGACGGATGAGAAGACGCTGGACAAGGGAAGTTTGGGCAAAGTTGAGGAAGGAGATAAGATGGAAGGAGATAAGGAGATAGGGGGAAAGGGCTGGGGTAGGAAATGAAGGAGATAGGAGGGGAACTCCAGGATGCCTTGAAGAGAGCAGAAGGGGAGAACAGTAAGGCCAATAGGAAAGGTTGGTAGGACGAGGAATGCGGAAAAAAGAAAAAGGCGGTGAGCAAGGCTCTGAGGAAGTGGAGAGAAGGCAGAAAAGAAAAAGAGGAATTTAGAAAGCAGAAGGGGGAATACAGAGATATGTGCAAAGACAAGAAAAGAGAGGAGAGAGAGAGAGAGAGAGGGAACCACGACGGAAAAAGACGTGTGGGAGATAGTGAATAGCAGGAAAAAGAAGAGGGGAGTAAATGAGGGGATTGGGATGTAGGATTGGAACGACCACTTCAGAGTACTGCTAGGAGGTAGGGTGGAGAGAAAATCGGGAGGGTGGAACATCAAGAGCGTGACGAAAAGACAGAGGCGCTAGGGAGAGGGGAGTGGCGAAGGGTAGTGGGGAAGATGAAAGGCGGAAAGGCACCGGGGAGCGACGGGATAATGAATGAGGTGTGGAGTTTGGAGGGGGAGCGGTAGAAGAGTGGGCGAGAAGGATGTGCAATAGGGTGTGGGCAAGGGTGGCCGGAGGAGTGGAAGGAGGGATGGATAGTGCCAATAGCGAAGGAACGGGGGACAGGAGGCTCACGTGAAAGAAAGGGTGGGAAAGGCGGCGGCGGTATGGAGACAGGCGTGGACTATTGGGAAGGGGACGTTTGGGACGGACTGGAAGAGGAGGATATGGATGTTTGATAGGCTAGTGTGGACGGTGATGGGATACGCAGCGGAGCTATGGGGGTGGAAGGAGAGAAAGCAGGCGGAAGCAGCGCAGGAAACAGCGGTAAGGTGGATCTTGGGCATGGATAGGACAACACCGGAATACATTGTGAGGGAGGAGGTGGACAGGGAGAAGCTGAGGATAAGGGCAGTAGAAAGGGCCTGGAATTACGAAAGGAAATTAGAGGAGGGAGAAGGGAGCGAGATTGCGAAGAAATGCCTGGAGGAAATAAAAAGCAGAGCGAAGAAGGAGGCGAGCTTGTCCGGTTAGGAGGGAGACAGGAGAGATTTTAGGCGGAATGGTGAAGGAAGCGGGGAGAAGGAGGGAAATGTTGGGGAAGACGAGGAAAAAGAGGATTTTCAGGAGGAAGCGTCGGGGGGTAGGGGGGTCAGATTTTAACAGGTGGTACAGGGTGATCAGAACTGATGGGGTAGCGGGATACCTGTGGAAGAACTGGGGGGAAAGCAGGTGGCAGAGGGTGGCGAAGTTTGGACCGCGAGGCGCGATAAGGGGGCTGGGTACTGGGAGAACGAGGAGGATAGGACGTGCAGGATGTGTGCGGGAGAGAGGGAAACCTGGGAACATATATGGGAATGGTGCGGTAGAGGGGAGGAAGAGAGAGCGTGCTGGCAGGAAGTGGTGGGGAAGGTTTTGGTAGAGGACGGGGAAGAGGAATGGTGGATGAGAGAAATAGAGGAGAGGGGTCGGGGGGAGTATCAGCGGACGGGGCAAGGAGTGAGTGCTAAATGAAAGAGGAAGCGGAAGCCACCAGGAATGGATGAGGATGAGTGAGCGAATGAAGGAGAGCAAAGAGGACGAGTGTGGAGAATGGAGGGATGGCACAGAGTGAGAGGAAGAGAGGGGATACAAGGCGTGCGACAGAAGCGGGAAACGGATAGGACAACGAATGCAGGGAAGGCGAAAGAGAGAGAAGCGACTGGTAGGCGAAGTAGGGAATACAGTCAAAAGTGGCAGAATGGAACATGAGAGGGGAAGGTCGGAATGGAATGGGGCAGAGGGTGCAAGCGCGAGCGGGACTAGAGAAAAGAAGGCGGCGGACATAAGTTTTAGGGATAGGATAGTACATAAGGCGCAAATATGACCGTAGTCTTAAGTTTTAAATGCATCTGTAAACCAGAGGGGAGGCTGTGTAAACCCAAAGGGATGCATTGAATAAACATACATAAAAATGTATAAAAATAATTGCAATTCGAAAAAATAATTAACAAGAGACGAAAGCCCCATTTGTGCCATGCAACTTTCATTTAAGAAAATTTTCTCTATACCTTATAGTTCATAAGATATTTCAATTACAAAATCTCCATCCCCCGGGGATGAAATTACCCCCAATCAGCTTTTACCATAGCTCGTTGAATTCTGCTTGACATCAGCATTCAGATTAGCAAAAGAAAAGTAGGTCAACCCGTTTAAAAAAATCAAGTTGACATTAATAACTATAAAACACTCTATTGAAAAAACATCCCCATACCGCCATCTTACGCGCCCCTTCGAACCATCCAACTTCCATCTAAATAGTTTTGGCGCATCTTTAGAACTGACCAAATTATTTCAGATGTGACTCCGAAGTGCCTCATCCTGTATAGTCAGAACTACATTAATTTTGACATCTTATTAAGTGCTGTGTATGGATATTGTATTAATTATTATTTTTAACAGTGCAAAAAGGTGGGAGAAACGGCTTACATGACTGAATGGTACTATTTACCGCCCAAAACTGCTCTTGACTTCATATTAATTATCTCAAGGTCGAGCGTGGTAGTGAAGATTACTGCCGGAAAACTGGTCCAATTGTCTGTTGCTACGTTTGGTGACGTGAGTAACAAATTCCAATATTACTAATTTCTTATTTGATTCCTTTATAGCGCCGCTAAACGATGTACTCGACTATGGACTCACATTTTACTATAGAACTATAGACAATTTCGTTTGCATGGTGCACTAAATTCTAAATTTCATTGGAAACGTGTTCGCAAATTGCCATACAAGTTTTACTCTGATACAAACAAATGCAATTAATGTTATACGGTGAATAACTGAAAAGTACTATTAACAATATGTGCCTTAGAGATACTTTGAAGAATCGGGAATTGTAATAGTTGCAAGATTTTCTTGGTAATACAGGATTCGTCACCCGATTCTGTAACTTTCAATCGCTGTTATATCCAGTGAGATACGTAGGCATGAAAGAAATTGTTATATGATAATAGTGGGTCTTAATCATGAAATTGAATTATACTTTCTATTAGTATATGTGACGGAGCGCGCTATGCTCATCGTCGACACGGTAGGATCGCGCTATAGCAATTGCCATTGTTTGGGAGACACTCTGTAGTGTACAGAGTCAGTCAAGACAATCTTTCAGCCATCTTCATCCCCTCATTATCAAGACTGAATCATGACCGACGCAAACTAAACCACGAATCAATCACACATCTTCGCACTCCTATTGGCTTGGCATCTTGGTCATTGTCTGCTTTTGTTAAGAATTTTATGCACATCAAATAGCAGCGTTAGCCGCAATTATGCTCCAAGTCGAGAGTTACCTGATTGCATTAATCTCAGTCTCCAGAAATTCTCTGAGAAACGGGAATAATTGCACTAGAATTCACGTACTTTGAGTTATTATATTTTTTCACAAACGTTGTGACCGTTCCTTCATCGACTTGTGCATCTACGAATGCATACTGTGTTTTATAACAACACCAGTTTGGTCCTTCACTCGCGATTCATCAGCGCAAATTCCTAAGAATCCTAAACCATGAAGACCCTTCGATGTAGTTAATTGCACGGTCCAACAGGAAAAAAAATTTCTCATACCCACAAAGTGATTCTTATAAGTGATTTTGGCGTCCTAAATACGAATCAGTTAGGATAATTGACAATTATTTAGAATAGCTGCGTCCTTACCGACTCGGCTGAAATTTTAATATATTGTAGATTTCGATTCGTAGATTTAAGATTCGCTAGAAAAAATTGTCGCTCTCGTTACATTCTTGATATATTATCATTTATTGGAAAATTACTACATATTATGCGTACTCTATAGAATAGTGTCCCCCTCACCGATTTTCATGAATTGTTGTTATATTTTATGGTTTGATACGTAGGTTATATGTATGCAGTGCGACATACTTTACTTTGTCCGACCCTACTCTGGCCCCTTACTGGGCATGTGCTATGAAAAAAGCTACGGTGCACGAGCTGAAAGGGCCCATACGCGGTACGTGGGCGCCAGACACCTTGCGATATCACAATTTATCAACGATTCCCCGCAAACGTGATTTCAAGCCCCCGTCCCGGTCATCGACCGGTTGAATACCCCTCGAACTCGCTCAGATCTCTGTCGGAGTAGTAGGCCCGGGCGAAGCCTGGAGGAACAACAGGCTGCGTCTGGTAACGGTTTACGGTTAATTACGGGCCACAATATATTTGGCAATACATAATATAAAGGCGTATAATGCATGCAAAATGCTAAGTACGGTGGCCGGCTCGGCGCGGGAGATAACTGTTATTATGGCGGTAACGCGAATGAGATTCAACAATAAATAAATAAATAAATAAACAAATAAATAAATAAATACATCAATAACTCTCGACACAATAGAATTCGCTCTTGCGCCCAGTACGCCATTCAAATTTCTTAATCCTACGGCTTGGTTCCCGGAGCCCCCTGCACATCGTGGCCGGATGGCGTGCCTCCGGGTGCATTCCGCTGTGGACCACGTGCACTGTCCTAATGCCCCCAGGTCCCGATTAGCCCTACCCGATTACACCAGGCAGTTGTAGCGACCCGATGCGCGCTTTCCGCTCCTCCATCCCAACGACCCTTCGCGCACCAAAACACTCACGACTACTCATGCCCAACACAAACAGTTACTAACCAAGTATGCCAAGTCAAGGAAAGGTATCCACCTACCTTCTGCCAAAAGCATCGTCCACTTTCGTCTTTCCTCTCGCTACGGTTCGTCCACACACTGGTCCTCGCTACGGTTCGTCCACACACTGGTCCTCGCTATCTTTCGTCCAGTCTCACCCGCGCACACAACTCAGATATTGTTCATACAAGCTATCGAAAATTCTCTGATATTTTCAACACTTCCACCCGTTCAAATGCCCGAAAACCAAGCCCGGCATGTGGTTTCAACAAAGATCTGCAAGCACGTGGGCGGCCCAAGCGGGTAATTCGCGCCCTATCGATTTTCCTCGACGGCGCTAGATGGAATCCCCTGATTTTATTTTGTCGCTCATAGATCCTTGGCAGTCAACTGGTACCCCGACCTCCGCTCTCCCCCTCCGCCGAGAAAGTCGGATCAGCTGTCTCCTCGCCACGGTGTTATCCTATGGGTTTTCTTACTCGGTGGGCTAGTTGCCGAGTCCGATCAGGATTAGCACCCACACCCCCTGTTCACCTCAAACACGTACAACAGTCGTTAATACATTGGGGTGCCGCTAGTTTTCCTGATGGCCGGCGAGTTGTGCGGGCGTGTTCCCGGCAGCTTTGCCAAGGTTACTTCGTATTTGGTAATGTGCCCAAAAATGCAACGTTACAGTAGATACGTAAGAAACAATTATCCCAATATTTTGAGTATGAGCTCCTAAATACATTTTATGTACATTTGTAGTTCTTCTGACATGTATGATAGATAATTTTGCCTCCTATTGGTATTCTCATCATAAGTGTTACCCCTTTTATGATCACAAATGATGTCAGTACGCTGCTCATGATCAGGGGTGGACGGTGGGCACATACACGTGATAAGAATTACAGAAGTACATGAAATGCAATCCCCCCTCAATCATCTTGTACTGACTTGACCTGCGACTGCAAAACATGACCAAATTTATCCAGAGATACTACTGTTCTTTAAAAATCGAGTATATTGTAAGGTTCGACTGAAATCTTCGTTCCGACTCACCGTCGCTATAGGAGACACCAGTCTCGTACACATTCTCATATGTGCATCCTTATGAACGCCACGCCCGGCTTATGCCCATATGTGGTCACACCTCCTACGCCTCGCCTAGGAAAACCGAAGGGCTCCACTTTTTCCGCGTAATTTGTATGACCCCTGACTATTTAAACCTTTTACATCCTCTCTTTACATCAGGCAATTTTTCTTCTTTCAAATCCAAAACTGCTCTAGAATTGAGCGACACGAGCCACATAGAGTCACATTTTCGTGCCTGAAAACAGTTTTTTAGAGCTCTAGCTTCGCTTCGAGCCAACCACCACCATATTCCATTACCTACACACACTCGGAAGACCGTGGCTAAATCAGTTAACACCGCGGTCTAGGAAACCCTGTTCCCGCACTTGTGTGGGAAAGCCATAGCGTCTTCTCCACTTTCAAGGCAGATTTTTGAGTATATAAGTTAACCGGAAATCTAACGCGGGGACACAGTTTTTTACCCACCTTCCGAAAGGCGAAGCTGTGCCTATTTAGTAGTATATCGAGTTCTCCTTCTTCGAAGTAAAACCAAGACATATAAAGTATGGGGTTACTCTGAGCAAAATGGTGCTACAGCCACCTTCGATCATATAGTATCCTGAGTTCGTTTATCAGTCGAAGTAAAATTGGTAAGTGCGTACAGACAAGGGAAACACGAAAGAAGGTATTGTCACAAGCCACACATAAGTAGATAGGGCTATAGCGATTCCGGACCACTTCAGACCACCGGTCGTGCTATAGTACGAGCCATGCTGGGCAACCTGATGACGCGCAAGGTCTTACACCACACGGTCACCTGCAATAGCACAGGCAATAGCATAGGCAATGCTAGTCGACCGAACCACAAGGTCATGCGCTACAAGGTCACATGTCGACCGAAACATAAGGTTATGCAGCACAAGGTCTAGTCCAACGGGCCACGCACAGGGTCATGCGCCGCAAAACCGCATGCAATAGCACGAACCAAGATGTTACGAATCGGGCGGAGAGAGATCGGTTTGAAATCGCGAAATTGGTTATAAATCGATCGATCAATCGATTAGCTAGCATTGGTTTACATTATTATCGGCTTACATTATTCGGTCTTAGTGTCGCGCAAGAGTAGGGAGGAGAACAGACGAGTGAAGAGTTGTGCAGCCGCCGCACAGTGTGGCGTTTGGTCAATCTAGCGGTACTTAAAGATGGCGGCCGTAATGCTAAACTTTAGACGCGATTATCACTGATCTAGGAATTTTCTAATTTTTTTTTAATACTGCTATCACCAAGATCCATTTAGTAGCCAAAGTCTGAATTTTTCGTGTTTTTTCGAGTTTTCGTAGACCATATTCTGTTATATTGGATTTTCAGGATATACAAAATAAAGGTGTATCCTTGGGGAACCCGAAATGTTTTTTTTTATTTTGCGCAAATTTGTGGATCAAACCGAAAAAATTATTTTATGATAAATTGAGGAGTTTGTCTTGTAAACCGCGAATTTCAATGTATTTTTCGTGTAAATACTGCAGTAATTATGTTTACGTTGGGCGTGGATAATACGCAATGCCTAGGGATAAAGTACAAAGAGCAATCGGCAAATAATGTGAATAAGTGCAATAATAAAGAAAATACATCGCGATCCCATAGCTACGTCAACCTCAAATATTTCCGTCAATTTTCTAGATAGCCGGAAATTGTTTAGAGCAAAGTTGTATGGTTCGGACGGGCTCATAGGATGGGCGTATGGGGGTGTTTTTCCAATGGGGTGGTTTTTAGTTGTTAATATTAAGTTCATTTTATTAAACGGATCCACTTACTTTTTCTTCGATATTCTCGATGCTGAGGCGAAGACGAATTGAACGAGCTATAACAAAAGGTGATTTGGGGGGATGGGCGGTCGTCTCGGGGGGGGGGGGGGGTGTAAATGTTTATCGTCAACTACTGACAAAACCATGAGACTTAGAGAAAACTTTATTCAACGGAAGTTAAACTGTTTGAATCACACCATCTCGCTCCGCTGAAAAATTAAAAGAAAAATAAATATTATTATGTTTTTGTTTATACAATGGTTTTTTGATAGTGAAACCGAATTTTGTTTAAATTTCATAAAACACCGTCGTGAACCCATCTGTTCTTTTGTCATTCGAGATGGTAAAATTGCACATTTTTTAAGGTGAGGTCTCGAATTTCTTACATACTATACTACATAATCCCAGGAATTTTGTTCCGCAGGATTTGATGAAGTCACGATAATTTTCGTTGCGTATTAAGCGTTTTGGTAGGTAATATGAAGTAAAATATTACTGTTATGAACGTCTAATGTAATAACAGTAAATATATACATTGTCACGTGAAATCCGCTCCTGTTGCGCGAAACTGCCCCGGCTAGCGGGACTTCACGCGAACAAAGAATTCCGTGTACTCGGCTTGGGGAAAACGCGGATCAAATTTTCTCGTCGATACTCCTCTAGGCGCCAGGCACTCGCGTGCCACGGGATTCCTCCCGCTTTCAATTTGTATTCCTATAATCGCGATATAACTGGTTTTACGCGACAGAGTCTCGACCACGCACAAAAAAACGAATTTTTCCCCCAAGTCGAAATTACTCGCAACACCAACGGAATCAGCGGGTGGGGTCGGTTACTCCAGAGGATCGAAAGGAATAGATAAGGCGGAATATCAACAAATTTACACCACAGGTTTTCTGTCTCCGAGAGTCGGCACAATTTATTAAATACGACCTCGCCCTAAGGCGGAATTACACGCGAAAGATCCTACAATCTCAACTCCCGGAACGGAGACACGCTCGCAATTGCGATGACAATTTCGTTTCAAATCTCGCAAACCGATACGGAGAGGGAGCCGAGGCGTTGAGTTTAATTGAACGCGGCCGATCGAGTGGATCAAACACAATAATACAAATTTCCAATATCCGCGCAATAAATCTCGCAAAGCGAAAGGGCTACTGTGCATCTGTGCACCTCACCATAATTGCTGGTCTCGGCGGCGCACTATGGGGTATTGGACCCGTAAACGCGGTAAAAAACATTTTTGGATTGTAACGCTATATTTATACGCTCTGATGCGATGTTATATTATTATTAGGTATATGTAGAATGTTACTGCAGTATAGGCATAATAAAAAATTAATAATAATGTTAATTTATTCATAATTATATGTTTTATTTTTTCTAAATTCTCTACTTAATCACTATTTTCGTCGTGATCATCCTCTGACGTATCATAGGATATTAATAATTCGAGTGTCTCCTTGGAAAATGGCTTTGATTGCCTGATGCTTCTCTTTTTGTGAATGCTTGATATCAGTGGGTCCGATTTCAGCAATAACCTGTTTAAGCATAAAGAAAAAATATTAGTAATCTGAAATTTTAATTAATACAATGTTATTACAACGAATTGTAAAATTTTTATATTAAGTTACCTATTTAATACGTCTTCAACGCATTTCTCCCTCGAGCATTTTCGGGCGTGATGTAAACGGTTGTGTTTAAAACTCTTGTTCTGTGCTTTTATGGCTTCCTCCGACAGTTGCCCAATGGGCAATAGAACATGCTTAATAATCTCTACGCTATGCCTCAAAACCTTGTGTACAGTTGGACTCATGGGATGCCATGAGTATAACTCTACATATAATTTAGCAGTTTCGAGATTGAATTTTTCAAATTTATCTAAATTAAGTCGAAATCCGCTTGACATTGCTTCTAAGATGACTTTGAACCTTTTTATGGAAGGTACAAAATATTAATATTGTGTTACCTTAATTTTGAATTATATAAAGTTTTATAAAATGTTAAGAGTTGGCAATACCTCACTATTAGTCGCTTATCCAAATTAGTTATCGTAGCCGATAGGTCCGGGTCATCAAAGAATCTTCTGCTAGTGTTTCCGTCGTTCGTATTTCCTAAAATAATGAATTGCAAATGATTTTAACACATAATTTTTTATAAAAAGCAGAGAGAACAATAAAAATTTACAAAATCATTACCGTATCCCTGCTTTGGCATATCTATTAACAAACCCAGATGTTTTTTAAATTCTTTCTGTATGAATGCCTTTCGCTCCTTCAAAATGTTTTCATCTGCTTCCGATTTTATTTGCCATTTCTTTATTGGGAGCCTATAAGCAATATGCAGTAAATTCTCGAACATTTTTATCCGTGCGTGCAAGATCGAAATGCCAAATTTGATTGATTCTGGATTTTTGTTGACAACTTCCAGTAATTTGTTGAAGTCCTTGGATGTGAGTCCGCAAATATAGCACCTCATCGTTGAGGTTGTCCCAGTGAGTGCATTACAAGTTTTGCCATTAATCATTGTTAGCAGCATTGTGTAATTGATCGAGACTGCGGTGCCTTCAATTGTGCAATTTCTTAAATTGTTTATTTGCTCTTGAATGCAAGTAATTTCCTCTTGGATCGTATCTGTGGTTTCCTGAACGAACCGTAAACGAATTGGTCGAGAAAACCGTGTTGAAGATGGATATGGATTTTGCCATATGATCTTCTTAGCAGAAATTAATTGCAGAGGCACTAACGATCTTTGTAGCAAATAATGATCCGAATGCGTATCAGTCTCAAATTTTTGTTTATATTCTTGTTGCTGCGAACCGTCAAACCCCCATTTTAGAATGAGTTCTAGATGGACGCATTCATCATCAGTCAATGTTTTTGTCACGTCTTCTAAATACAGGGTGAGTCAGTGACCTTGCACCAAACTGAAACCACGTATTTTAGGGGTCAATAGAAGCATAAAAGCCCGGGAACACAAAGTTGAAATCTCAACCCTTTCGGAATTACAGGGGATTGAAGTTTCAAGTTTTAAAAAATCATATCTTCCTACGGGATAATGCTAGCGTCACGGGTCTTTTTCTAGAATATGTGGGAGGGCCGGAGCTATGTGAAAAAAAATAGAAATCATTTAAAAATTATTATTAAGTCGCATTATTATTGATTTTATTGCACTTTTTCGATGAAGCAGCAACATTTTCAGGTACGAAAAAAATCACAGTCATTCTGTGATGATCCCAAAAAAATATCGCGTTGTGAAAAGTTTAAAATTTTAAGAAATGTGGCCAGGATAAATTATTTAAAGTTTTCCGCTAGCGATTCTCAATCCCAGGTTTATGAGATGAGGTATACCATTTTTTGGCTACCGTGTTGTTGATGTCTCGCGTAAAAAAGCTTTCTTACACGAAGTATTGGTCAAAGAACAAATTTTTGAAAACTGATATTTTTCATCATATTATGCCTCGAGACAGATTTTTAATTTTGATGCAGTGTCTACATTTCAGCAATGCCGGAGTATCATCTACAGATAAATTGTATAAAATTCGCGAACTATATGATATATTTCGAGTGTCTTTAAAATCTAATTTCTACCCTTTTCAAAATATTTGTATCGATGAAAGTTTGTTATTGTTCAAGGGTCGCTTATCGTTCAAGCAATTTATTCCATCCAAACGCAGTAGATTTGGCATAAAGTCCTTCGTTGCTTACGACTGTAAAACGGCGTATATTTTGAACATACTGGTATATGCAGGTTTGGAAACAGAAGTTTCTGCATATCATCCAAATTTGGGTAAGTCCGGTGATATAGCCATGACGCTTATGAATAATTGGTATACGCTGATAATTGGTATACGAGTCCAACTTTATTTAGCATCTTACACTTGAACCAAACGAACAGTTGTGGTACTGTAAGAGAAAACCGAAAATATGTTCCATGTATTCCAAACAAATTACAAAGAGGAGAAATATCATTTCGTTCGACTGATACTTTATTATGTATGAAATGGCAGGATAAAAGAGAAGTTTGGATGTTGACTAGTTTGCATTCCGTTGATATTGTAGAGACAGAGAACCTTGATTACCGAACAAAGTCACCGATAAAAAAACCGTCGTGTATTTTAGACTACAATCGTTCTATGGGTGCTGTCGATAAGACTGACATGGTCATTAGTACTATTGGGTGCATAAGAAAAAGTTATAAATGGTATAAAAAATTCTTTTTTCACTTGTTAGATGTAAGTATTTGGAATTCGTATGTACTATATAAATGCAAATCAGGCAAAAAGATATCGTTCGCGGCATTTCATTTATTACTAATAAAAGAAATATTTGGAAAATATTTACGAACAGCAGGAGCTTACCAAACCAATAGAAATTCTGAGGATCCATTACGTCTTATTGAAAGGCATTTTCCCAGCACATACGTTAATCCGACTTCAAGAAAAAAAAATCCTGCTCGAAAATGTGTAGTATGTGCCAAACACAAAATTCGCCGAGAAAGTAGATACGAATGCAAAGAATGTGATGTAGGTTTATGCGTTGACCCGTGCTTTAGAATATACCACACAGAAATGGACTATTAATTTTTTTCTATTATATTTTCATTATTTTTAGTCGTTCATAATGTAAAATTGTTTGTGATTCTTTTTTTCCTTGATGTTTAATTAGCCATTGTTATAGTAAAATTGTGTAGGTTAATTTATGAAAATTAAAATACCATAAAGAGCTACTAAAAATGACCGAGTAATGGATATTTTAAATTTATCTTCAATGATTGCTTTTTAAGTCCTACAAATGATATCAAATCTCCGGGTATGTTTTGATCACTGGTCCGCGCGGCGCAGCGACCGACATGCGTATAACACGCCGTATATGTTGATGGACTACTCACAGGCCGCGCCGCAGTGAAAGGGTTAACTTCCGTTGAATAAAGTTTTCTCTAAGTCTCATGGTTTTGTCAGTATTTGACGATAAACATTTACACCCCCCCCCCCCCCCCCCCCGCGACGACCGCCCCTCCCCCCAAATCACCTTTTGTTATAGCTCGTTCAATTCGTCTTCGCCTCAGCATCGAGAATATCGAAGAAAAAGTAAGTGGACCCGTTTAATAAAATGAACTTAATATTAACAACTAAAAACCACCCCATTGGAAAAACACCCCCATACGCCCATCCTATGAGCCCGTCCGAAAAATACAACTTTGCTCTAAACAATTTAACTCGCGGTTTACAAGACAAACTTCTCAATTTATCATAGAATAATTGTTTTCGGTTTGATCTGCAAATTTGCGCAAAATAAAAAAAAATTATTTTGTATAAAGTATTTTTTTTATTAAAATTTGAACATTTCCGCGTAAAACCCCGGGTCGCACATCCTGGTATCTTTATTAGTTTTCGAGTTATGAATTTTTGAAAAAAAGTTGATCCCAAACTTTGCAGTTAAATAACTTAAAAACTAATAACGATATCGAGGAACGGGAAAAAGCATTTTACAGGATTCGACAAGGGCTACAAATCTGTGAAGTTTAAAAAAAATCGGGGACCAAGTATGAATCGACTGTGATCATTTGGCGTGGAATCGCTCATATCCTGAAAATCCAATATAACAGAATATGGTCTACGAAAACTCGAAAAAACATGAAAAATTCAGATTTTGGTAACTAATTATTACTGTAAATGGCTTAATTAACGAGTTTTGGGAAGAAAAAAATAGGTAACATTGAGCTGGTGAATGGATCTTGATGATAGCAGTATTAAAAAAAAATTAGAAAATTCCTAGATCAGTGATAATTGCGTCTAAAGTTTAGCATTACGGGCGCCATCTTTAAGTACTGCTAGATTGGCCAAACGCCACACTGTGCGCCGGTTGTAACTGCCTTCGGAGGGAGAGAGGGAGAGCAAGCAGGTGGAGATAAGAACGACATCTGAGACCGGACGCGTGCGAACGAGGAGCGCTATCGTTTGCAACGGCCTCCTCGCAGTTGCAACCGCTTGCAACAACGACGACGACAAGTGACACCTAATACGATGCGTATAATGTATTAGGCAGGTTGTTGATCCTCGGCATAACAGCTATATACAGGGTGTGCCAAAAGTATGGGCACACCCAGGTATCTCGGAAACTTGACGTTGTACAAAAAAGGGCGTCAACTTTGTGTTATATCAGTTTTCACCCAGAGATTGACTTTCAAAGTGATTTGAAGGTCAAGGTGATTTTTTTAAATGGAGTGCCCTATTGTTGACAACGGATTCGGATAGAGCGGGGAATTTTGCGTCCAATGTGGTATTTTTAAACGTTTTTAGGATGACCCTTAGCAGATCAAAACAAGATTGAATATTGAAAATTCGTTCAGAAATCCATTGGCTCCAGCTTTTAAGGATTGCGGGCAAGTAAGTGTTTTGAAAATGTTATTTTTCAAGGTTATCTGAAGGTTAGAGTCATTTTTTAACTAATGTCACGTTCATTCGAAACCTTTTTGCTCCACCTTAAGAGCTGGAGCAAATAGTTTTCAGAAAGAAATTTCAATATTCAGTCTTGGTTTGATCTGCTAACGGTGATCCTAAAAATGTTTAAAAATACCATTTTGGACGTAAAATTACCCGGGTTTTCCGAATCCATTGTCAAAAATAGGGGTTTCCATTTAAAAAAATCACTTTGACCTTCAAATGACCTTGAATGTCAATCTCCGGGTCGAAACTGATATAACAGAAAGTTGATCTTCATTATCGTGAACAACTTTTGTCTGAACAATTTTTATGTACAACGTTAAGTTTCCGAGATATTTGGTTGTGTCCATACTTCTCGCACACCCTGTATAATCGTGAATGAACTTCAACTATATCACGGTCATCCAAACTTACACTCTACAGCTAACCGCATTGTCGGCGATAATAATAATAATAATTGATTAATATTCGATCGATTAAGTAAAGAATTTCCGCGGATTAAAACGGGCCAAGAAATGTGCTCCAAGAAATACTCGTAGCCGCATTAAGGAATCCGTCAAATTAATCGCGCGTTGTTAAATTCTAATTAGATTGTCGGTAATTATTCTGTTAGTTCGCGAGGACAGGGATTCAAACCTTTGTAGCCGCGATAGAAGAAAAACCGAAGGCAAACTCGCGGAAAAAACAACCAAACACGAGGCACAAACTCGCGTGATCGGTTACTTTCCGTACGTTCGCAAGGGGTCAACGTTTGGCCTCGGGCGATAAACGCGGTAACCCCGGATAGAAGATTCGGGAACAAGAAAATAATGGATTCGCGAGGAAAGTCATTGCCCGAGAAGAAGAGGAGTGGGGATATTTCCCCCAAAATTCTGCGGTTTCGGAGGTGCGCGGGCTCCGAAAACCGACCACTTGATTTCGGACTCTTGAAGTAGCAAGACATTCACCAGGAAATCTGAGAAGACTGGAAGAATACATCGAGCACCTGCAAGGAGAAGGCCGATCGCCCTAACGTCGTCATGCGGAAAAGTGCACACAGCCATGTCCGCAACGCGGAAGACAAACGCACAGCCTTCCACGTAGCCATAAGCCTCACTTTTGGCAGGAGCCGAAAATCACGGGCCAACGAGCAAGTTTTAACTATAAGTGCTTGACCTGTGCGCGAGCTGAAGCCTTCACCAACGAGAAACGACCAGCCGAAAATCGCGGGGAACCGAACGCAGTGCTGTTACAGTAGTTCGACCCGTGCGTGAGATGGAGAAATCTCCGGTGTTGCCAACGACGGCGAAGTTTGCCTGCAAAAGCTACACTTTTGCAGTCCAGGCCAGAAGTGACGAAAATCATTCAGGGACCGATCGGATTGGACCACAGCATCAGGAGGAGATACTGAGATTGCGTGCAAAGGTACTCCGCCAAAAATACAGTCCAGAAGTGCAGCAACCAGGTAAGAGTTTCGATCTGTTAACGAACAGCTGATCTCGCGGTCAGAGCAATGACCTGAGGCAGTTGGGAGTTCGAAACTCATCGCCGAGCGTTGTTGTCACCAGCGGATTAACGCGTGTTGACATCGCGGCGAACTGGCTTCGATTCGGAACCGATAGAAATTCCGGCCGCATAGAAGAAACTGCTGCAGTTACTACCAAAGGCACCGTACAGCTCCAAGCAGAAGACAATAATCTCGGGGCTGCATAAATACGGTGCATAAGGAACCAGTAATTCCACGACAAAAGAAGAAAGAAGATACCGTGAAAATTAACGAGTGCGGATACGTGACGAACGAGTGCGAGCGAGAGTGTTTACGTCCCGTCGTCGAGCAAACTCGACGCGCGACAAACTCTACAGGGTGAGTCAGTGACCTTGCACCAAACTGAAACCACGTATTTTAGGGGTCAATAGAAGCCTAAAAGTCCGGGAACACAAAGTTGAAATCTCAACCCTTTCGGAATTACAGGGGGTTGAAATTTCAAGTTTTAAAAAATCATATCTTCCGACGGGATAATGCTAGCGTCACGGGTCTTTTTCTAGAATATTTGGGAGGGCCGGAGCTATGTGAAAAAAAAATAGAGATCATTTAAAAATTATTATTAAGTCGCATTATTATTGATTTTCTTGCAGTTTCTCGATGAAGCAGCAACATTTTCAGGTACGCAAAAAATCACAGTCATTCTGTGATGCACCCAAAAAATATCGCGTTATAAAAAGTTTAAAATTTGAATAAATGTGGCCAGGATAAATTATTGAAAGTTTTCCGCTAGAGATTCTCAATCCCGAGTTTATGGCTGCATGTGTCACTGCGGCGGTAGAAGGCTCGAAGTCGGCTCGGGTGTCTGTTTGCCTAGGTCAGTTAGGCCCAGCTTATCTCGAGGGCCTGCTACCGAACACCGCAGTGCGAGAGAGAGAGTGAGTGAGAGTGAGAGAGAGAAAAAAGGGTCAGGTTGATGAACTCTACAATGCTGCCATAAACCTGGGATTGAGAATCTCTAGCGGAAAACTTTCAATAATTTATCCTAGCCACATTTATTAAAATTTTAAACTTTTTATAACGCGATATTTTCTTGGGTGCATCACAGAATGACTGATTTTTTTCGTACCTGAAAATGTTGCCGCTTCATCGAGAAACTGCAAGAAAATCAATAATAATGCGACTTAATAATAATTTTTAAATGGTTTCTATTTTTTTCACATAGCTCCGGCCCTCCCACATATTCTAGAAAAAAACCCGAGACGCTAGCATTATCCCGTCGGAAGATATGATTTTTTAAAACTTGAAATTTCAACCCCCTGTAATTCAGAAAGGGTTGAGATTTCAACTTTGTGTTCCCGGACTTTTAGGCTTCTATTGACCCCTAAAATACGTGGTTTCAGTTTGGTGCAAGGTCACTGACTCACCCTGTATAAAAACCGCTCCACGTTTTGTTCCAGCAGCCAGCGTCATGGTCTAGTTTCTTTCACGTATATACTTTGTGTCGGGATTATATTTGTAGCCTCTAATAATTATTCATTTTTGGGGAATTCCCTGTTGAGAGTATTTATTCACCCAACCAATTCGCCAATCCTTATCTATCGGCCGTTTCCCGCAGAGGCTCTGGTCCTGCGGCGATTAACGTTTATAAAACAGATAATCTTAATCTTATTTTTTCGATATTATTCTGTAAACTACCGTATAAAATTGTCGCGCTGCTTCTTCCTGCTCATTAGCATGTCTTCTCTTACTCTGGTCTCCTGCATTTGTAATTTTCAACTTAGAAATCTGTAAATAATAAGATGACGAGGGCTCCAGACTCGTGAGTCGAAACGTTCCACACTAAAAAAACTTGGTTTTCTCATTCACCGCATCTCAAGATTTCGACGAGGGGAGAACGAGGGTAGAAAAGGCAAGAAGAAGCCCACAATGGAAAGAAGCAGTCAAGTGGATACATAAACAGCGGCCCCGGACCCCTGATCGCGTGACGGCACGCCTACGGTAGCAGACGAGTTTGCAGGCCTATCTTAGACTTATGGAAAACGAAACTAATGCCGGAATCGGGTGAGCCCGCACCGGATAAGCCGACGCAGGGGCTCGCGCCCGAGGCGAAGGGGTGGCCACGCTGAGGTCGAAATAGTGCTTCCGAAAATGTGTAATTATTTTGTTATATGATGAGATACTGAGTTCGGAACGGGCTCATCCGACAGGTAAAGGTTCAGGGAAGGTTCACGTGGTATGGATTGAGTTGAAAACTGTTGCTCTTTGGAAATATTACTGTCAGAAGTTGGTAAAATTCGGCGATTTCGAGCTCTGTGTTTCAGGCATATTTACGTCAATCTGGGAGCATTCTGACCGAACTTGATACCACGTAAACGTTCCCTGAACCCTTACCTGTCGAATGAGCCCCTTCCGAGCTCAGTATCTCGTCATATAACAAAATAATTACACATTTTCGTTTAGCTGTCGTTAGGTTACGAAATCTCTGGGTTGATTCCTTCTTTTAAATGAATTTTCACGGCGACAGTAAGTAAAAATCTAAGCTTTCAACGATTGGATATTTTTTTTTGTACTGCAACGTGCTTTTCCCTGCCGGCCGTTCTCCGGCAGATACTGGACACGGGCTATTCACTAGGCTTCGTCAGTCAGACTTATAGGCGACCCGGGAATAGGGCGCCACGTGCTCACACACGTAATTTCTAGTATGCTCCCGAGGTCGATGGTCATCCAGTCATCCTCCCTTCTTTGAGATCTTTTCCCTTCCGGCAGCTCAGTTAGAAAATCCCCAGGGAGTAGGTCCGGGCGAAACTCGGAGGCACCGGAAGCCGCGCACAGGGAACGGGATCGCGCTCAAGAAACCATAGTCGGAAATAAGGCGGCCTCAAAAGATAATTTATTAAGAAATAGGGGACTAGGTCCCGAACAAAAATAAGGTGGACCGAAAATAGAGACCCAAAATAACACAAAAAGAGATAACTAGTATTCGGTGATCGTGACTCGAAGGGGGATTGATGGAAATCCGCACGCGGTTACGCCCAAGATGGCGTTGCTAGCCCTTTCGTCACGCCACGCGCTCGAATCCGATAATTCCGGATTTCTTCGGCGACCGATCCTTAATTCGCAAGCAACAATGAATATTTTTCCGTGTTTGGGGATGCTCGAGCCAACTATTTCCTACTCTCGGGGAGATTCCCGCTCCCCACGCTGGTTGAGTTTCAACTACTCTAACGGATGCTATTCTTAACGGCTCCCGGGACCTTCCCGAATCCACACGGGAAAACGAGCCTTCGATGGCTTTCCTCAGAGGGGCCACGTGCGCTGCGCACTGGCCACGGGCCCGAAACCCCACCACGCAGCCTCGGACACTCCCTATTTAATCCGCACACACGTGGACCGGCTTCCCCCATACTGACCGTTCGCCACCGAAAGCCCTCACGCCTACCCACGCCCGAATTCACTGTTCCACGATTCACGTAATTGTCTTACGCCCGAGGAGAGAGAAAGCGGCCTTTGCGATCGCGCCCAATGCCCAAGAAATACCAGAAAAGGACTTACCGCTCCTGCCGGATCCTCGCTTCCTCTTCACAATGGCCGCTGATCTTCACACGCTGGTTACTACGCTCGTCAATCGCGCTCGCTAAAGAGATTACGTGCGCACGCTATGGTCCTAAGAGCCGAATGAGGAAACGATGATCCAGGCAGGAAGCGGTAAGCACGTGCGCGCTACAAGTGAGAAAAGCCGCAATCAATTAGTCCTAGCGCGTGCCCTAGACGGAGTCCCTGGTATTGATTTTCGCCCGCTGAATCCTTTGGCCGCCAGCAGCCTTCCTTTTTGCTCCCACTCGTGGCTCCGGTGTATGGCTGGCAGCTCAGCTGGATGTTTTCTCGTCCTTTCTCTCTCTCTCTCCTATACGCTGTCATGGGCCTCCACCGGGCTCGATCGGGTGATCAATCCGACCGTTCCCGGCGCCCATATTCCTGAGGATCTCAAATATACGGGTGGGTTAATTTCCATAACGAGTGGGTGGCGCTAGCTTTCCCTTACGGACTCGGGGCGTGCGAAGATTTCTTGCGGGGACCCAGCAGGGTTTCTTTTGGTAACGTGCATTTTTAAAATGCAACATTACAGTACATCAAAGAATCACTCTGATTTTTTCAGACCTGCAGATGAAGGCGGTTTATGCAGAAACTGCATACTCGAACAATAAAATTGAAGAACAATGTGCTTTAACAATAAATTTCATACGATTTCTCTCATTTCCCAGGTTCCTCAGATTCTCCCGTCGGCTCTGGAAAAAACCCCGTGACTCTCAGATGATCTGCTCAGAAGAAATGAATTTTTGAATATTTATTATTCAGACGCTGATATCAGCGAAAGGGTTGAGATCTCGCCATTTTGCTATAGGATTTTTCGGCTTAGATGGGCGCCTAGAGTACGTGGCTGAAACGGGTAAAAGAGTCATTGAATCACCCCGTATATTTACGCCTTAACAATGTAATTTCCCAAACCTAGTTTCTGTAGTTTTCTTCGGTATGGTAATTTGAAAAACATTGACCAAGATGCATTCTTGGGTTTCCAGCACATGTATCACAGTAGTAAGTGGTTGCGTGTCTTCCACCTGTTTTGTTTCGGAGATGCTCTAGCGCCCAGACATCAAGCCGTGCCGCGCATGAAGCGTGGCGGCGATAGGCCGATTCACACTATACCAGGGGTCGGCAACCTGCGGCTCCGGAGCCACATGCGGCTCTTTAGTTCCATACACAAATATTATGGATATTACCGCGAAAGTTTTTTTTAAAATATACAGGGTGCAGCGCTAAAAACGATAAATGGAAATATCACCGTCAATTTTGGATAGATCCGAAAACTGTCAAGGGGAAAGCTGGATGGCTCGAGCTGAAACATATACACAATAGAACGTTAGTCAATATTATGAGCGTTCGAGCGAAGCGACGGCGAGCGCGAAGCACTCGCAATCGTTATCTTCTAACTCTTCAATTTTGTGGACTATATACTTGCGTAATTCAAGATGTTAATTTAATAAACCAACACCTGATGATTGATTTGATTCCGAGTTGAAATTCCTTTGATCACGCAGAGGGTTGTACGACCTCTGCGTGCTTGATCTATTGTTCGGGAATGATTGTCTCGCGTCCAAGAGGAGTTTCGTTTGCTGCAAAAGTTTTGAGGCTTCTGCAGTGATTCGGGGGAGCCTGCGTTCGTAGACGCGCGAGACGGTGAGCCGCCACGCTCGTGGCCGCGACACAATAGGTGATCCGATTATCGCTCTACCGCGATAATTAAGATTCTAATCGTTTCTTTTCTTCGAAAGTAGATTGAAAATTCGAAGGCTGCCACGAAGGTAGTCCGATCTAATTATTGAGCATGTAATTTCTCGCGAAGCGAGTGTTGTCGCACTGTCACGATCTCTTCAAGGTTTAACGTTCGAGAGAAGGCTTATTCCTAGCTCGGCTGTTGCCATGTGAATGACGGCTCGTCTACGCTGTTTTCTCGAGGAAAGCGGAGACGAGCCGTACTGGGTGGCGTGCAGGAGTATTTCTAATAGAAGTATCCTATTACTCACCTGTGGTGGGAGTGTCTACTTTGCGCACGATGCACTTTGCGCACATGTGAATTTTCGGACACAATGAAATTTGCCCACGTTGGAAGTTGGACAAAGTGGAATCAGGACACGGCCGAACTTGCCCACAGTGGAATCGGGACACATGGTTGTAGTAACTGCATACATCATACATGTATTAGCATGGCTGACTTGTGCCCATAAAACTTAATAAGTCTCATTCTGCTTCGCAGTCGCAGGTCAGGTCAGTGCCAGATGAGGGGCAGGGAGCGTGTTAAACGCGGAGAGTCTGAGTGCGAAATTGAATGGGAGCGGTCAATATCGTGCATAAGATTTAGACAGGGACTTACCAGGATCGGTGACCTTTGGCAGGAATTGGAAGTTTGGATGATCAGGAGCTGGAATTGGTGGATGCTGACAGGCTCAGCGACTCGGGGGTTGTGGCGATGCTGGCCAGTTAGAACCCGCAGGAGGGTTTGTTGGGGCCCAAAGCACGCCTGCACTTAGGCGTGCCGAGACCGCAGGGGGCCGTCACAGTGATAATGCAGCGAGTTGGATTGCCACCCTTTACTCCCGTTGAGCTCCAAGATTCTCACCCGCAAATCCGGATTAATCAAATCCACGAGTAGGGAACGCCTCCCGTTTTTTGGAAAGGAGGAGACTTGAACACGCGTATGAGTTAACTACAATCTCAAGAAGGATACATGTGGAAAGGCGATGCGCTCTGCTCCAAAGCTGTAGGCCGAATGCCCGCGCTCTAGAACCTTCCCGTCAGCCGCTCGTTTGTTGACAAAGGAAGCGCGGTAATCTCGCACGCGTTTGTCGCCTCTGTCGTTGCAGCTCCTATTTTATGCATTTCCCGAAGTGAAATATAATTACAGGCTTTGATCGGATAGGGATTAACTTATACCAGGAATGGACACTTGCGTAGACTTATTTTTTAATCGTTAACTATTTCTTTTTTTTTTAAACAGAGCGCAACTGTAAAACATGGTAAGTCTCGTTATGCTTTACAGTCACAGATCAGAGTGTAAATGCATGATTAGAGTTAAGGTGTGTACGCAGTACTCTGCAGCCGACTTCCACTTTTCGTGTGGTAAAGGTCCACTGTGAACTCTACATACTGTGCGCAGTTTCCGCATTTCATGTGTGCAACTTCCACTCTACACTATTTCGACTGTGAGCAGATCCACTGTGCGCTTTTTCCACGTGCACAAGTTCCAAAAACTACTTTCTCATCATGGCATCCTCTTAAATGCCATTCTCGCAATGCTCGAAACTCAAATAAATTAAAGTTCCGTTGACGTTTAGATTCCTTGGTGCGGAATCCTCTTAAAAATGTTATTTCATATTCGAAATGTACAAAATATTTTAGTACTTAAAGTTAAACGATAGTAACGTCAGAATTTACGAAATTTTACAATGACTGTTGTATAATTTTAGGCGTTGATAAAGGCGAGAGACTCTTGTAACTTCCAAGAATACGTCGTTAATTTTCCATCCTTGGGTAAGTGCGACAATAACCTTAAGCCTTCATTTTCGTGCTCTCAAAACTATATTTTAAACATTCTTAGTCGCACTACGGTTGGTTTCTGTTAACTTTAAGTACTAGAATGTTTTGTAGATTTCGAATATTGAATAAAATTCTGAAGAGCATTCCGTACTAAGGAATCGACACGTTAACGGAACTTTAATTCATCTCGGTTTCGAGGATTGAGAAAGTGGCATTTAGAATATCTAAGAAGTTTAATCTAACCAATCGAGAAAATCACGCTATTCATCATTAACTAAAACTACCCCTTCGGAAAAACATCCCTACATCGGTAGTTTTCACCTATTTCCAAAACTCACGAAAAGATTTCCTAGTAAAGGGTTAGACGCCTCACTCTGTATAATGATCCCCGGTAAACATAAATAAAGTTTACAAAAAGGATTGAAATCCCAACAAATGACATCACATTATCTAACAAGGGAAGTTCCCAAACGTGAAATCTCAGATCTTAATGAAACTTATACCACATGTAGATATCATAAAAATCTTGGACACATATTTTTTTCGTGCTGAGTTGCATATTTAGGGGTTGATAATCAGTCCAAAATTACGTTTTGTTAAGTATCTTCCAAACTGAAAGAGATCGACTAAAAGTTTGTGGTGTCTTATAAGCTACAAAACTGTCGAAAAGAATTGTTATATAGGCATTTATTTTTGTTATATCTCGATTTTTCATACATTTTTGAATAATTTTAGTACTGATCTCTTTATGGCTTTTGGTAGGATTGTAGGATAGACATTTCCCGAAAATACGGATATAATAGATTTTCCAAATTCGAATTTTAAATAAACAATATCGAACTTGAAGGTGAACGTACTATGTGCGACGAATAGAACCAAAGTGCGGCGAAAGTAAGGCGGAAGGAACCCGACGTGGGTTAAGAGTAGGATAAGATAGCGGATAAGAGCGGAGATGTATTGTAACCCTAAGGGGGATCAAATAAAGTATGCATACATACTATTGTAAGATTTCAAAGTATTTCTCTCTGCTATATACAGGGTAATTCAGGGAGTAGTATCGTCCTTTCAGCTACGTTTTGGGGTGCTAATCTAAGCCTAAAAGTCATGAGACAAAATGGTGAAATTTCAACCCTTTCAGAGTTACAAGTTGTTGAAATTTTAAGTTTAAGAAAATCAGATCTTCCGACGGGAGGGTGTTAGTGGGAAGTTGTATACTATATGATACCGGGAAAAAATCACAGACGACCTCTGATGTACCCTAATAAAAATCCAATCGCTAAAATTGCAAATTTCCTCAAAATGTGGTCAGGAGAAATCATAAAAAATTTTCCACCAATTCTTGACCCTTTATCTTCCTCCGTTCATCTCTCATGCGCCCCCCCCCCGCCCCCTCATCCACTTTCCGCCCTTTTTCCTCGTAGAAACTCCTTGTCTCCTCCTCCCACCCATCTATCACCTTCCCTCTCCTCGTCCTACCCTTGATTTGCTCCCAACATTGCTTCGCCAGCTCTCCTCCTTTTCCCTCCTCCAGCATTCTCTCGTACCCCCATGCCCTCAGCCTCGCCATCCGTTTCATTTTCCCTCTCTTCAACTCCTCCCTCCCCATGTACCCCGGAGTGTACCTTTTTACCCCCAATACCCACTTCATATATCTCCCCTGCAGCCACTCCACTACTTCTATCTCCTGCCACCAGTAGATAAGGCTGTGCCGATACGGGACCACCTCTGGACCACCCGGTCGGTAAGTATGCTGGCCGGCCTAACCCACCGGTCGTGCAATAGCACGAGCCCTGTCGGCCGACCTGACTTCAGGGTTGTGCAATAGGACGAAACCTGCTGGACGACCTGACGATGCACATGGTCGTGCATCAGAAGGTCATGTTCAGGGTTGTGCAATAGCACGAGCCCTGCTGGACGACCTGATGACGCACAAGGCCATGCACCACAAGTTCACATGACCGTGTGCATTGTCATACACCACAAGATCGCCTACAATGACATGGACCATGCTGCACAAGGTTGTGTGCACCATAAGGCCGCATGTAATAGCAGCAGCGTCCAAGAGGTTACGAATTCGGAGGGGGAAGAGGGAAATCAGCTGTAAATTGCATGCAACCGACACGCACTAAATGCGATATGAAGAATGAGGAAGAGAAGGCAGGTGAAGAGTGAAGATAAGAGCGACATCCGAGAGCGGGCACGCGCGTGCGAACGAGGCATGCTGCCGGTTGCAGCAAGCTCCTCCCCCCCCCCCCCCCCCCGCAACAACTCGCCACGACGAGGACGACGACGCCGACAACGAGTGACACCTAATACGAGGTGTATAGAGTATCGAGCAGGTTGTTGATCCTCGGCATAACAGCTGTATGTAATCGCGAATGAAGTTCATGCGGTTAAATCATCCGGTTGAACCGATAGCAATACAGCGGGTGCAACCGATGACAGTACAGAAGAAGATAGAAGTTAGATGCTGTTAGCGGTCGGTTAGCTGTCGGTTAGATGCAGTTAGCGGTCGGGTAGCTGTCGGTTAGATGCAGTTAGCGGTCAGTTAGATGCTATTGTTAGATTGATTTGCAATCAAAGCGGGACGAGGGAGAGCAGGCAGGTAGAGATAAGAGTCACATCCGAGAGCGGGCACGCGAGCGAACGAGAAGTGCAATCGTTTACAAAGACATCCTTGCATCCGCCACCGATTGCAACGAGATGTTACGAACTGGGAGAAAGGTCACATGAAATCCGAGCGCTCGACGTTATCGCGTCAGCAGCCGACGCTCGCCACGCTCACGATGACTCATAATACGCGAAATGCGAATTTTTTCTTCTTTCTTCTGTTAATACATTTCCAATCGTTTTCATCAGCAGAATCTCGGGAGCATTATAATGTGACTCTTATTTGGGATCAAATACAGGGTGTTTTGCCCACCGCGCAAGATCAAAGGCCTGTCGTAGACTAAACGTCGCCTCGAAATTCTATTCACAGATAGGCTAACGCGTATGTGTCCGTAGACCCGTCGGCTACCGACAGTTGGGAAGGCTGCTTGTGTCGGTAACTGGTGTCTTGAGCGGGTCCTTCCTATCTGTGAGCGGCTTGTCTGTGATGGTGGGTTTTCCAGCCTCTACGGCTGTATGACCTGATACCCTGTCTAACAATAAGGCGCGGACCCGCGACCGTCAATTTAAATTACCTAACGCGTACTTAAGTTACAACGCGTACTTGCCAAATTACTTATTACCGCGGCAATATACATTATTGCACTCAGAGTTCGTAGAATCATCGCCCAGGATGCCGAGCCTACCTGGCCATCCCTACTTTGGGTTACCGGAAAAACTGAAGCTCGGCGTTTTAAGGGTGGAGCCGAAAATTACTGTGACCAATCAGTGGTATACGGAAAAACCGTCTCCAAGATCACCACCACACCGCGAATAAACACGTCGCGCCATCACGACAATTTTCTGCAGTGAACATCATTTGCTTGCAAACTCCGCTTCATCACTTATTCTGATACACGACACAGAGTCGAACACATCAACCACTCACCAACGACGTGCTTAAAAGATACTGTGCCGTGACAAGACGTGAATTTCTGCAGTGACGCTAAAGTGACGAAATTTCATCGGTGAGTTGTTGTCCATCAGTATGTTCCGAGATATATCTAAGGTAATTCCGATCCTTGTAACGAAAAGTAACGAGTGAATCCAACTTTCAGAAATGTCTGAATATCCTGTACGTCGGTTCCAAGGGGGTATCGAAGAAATCGGGGAGCCGAGTACCAGTAGTACGAAAAAGTACAAACGCTTCTGGACGCATGTAACACGAAACCCTACCTAGACGGACGATTTTTTAAAGTTCACACGGACATGTCAAGATTAGATGGGCCGGTAATTGGCATTTGCCAATTATGCCCAAAAGAAACATTGATCAAGGAGGATATAGCGTGTTCATCAAATTTTAGAAAGCATTTGAAGGTAAATGAAGCAACCAATTAATATTACTTATAAAGTGAACATAAATCGACATTACTTCAACAGTCATAATTGTACTTAACCATCTCATTTGTATTATTTTTTTTAGTATTTAGAGGAAGCATTCAGACGTATATGCAGCCGAATACGGATCCGCATGCAAATTCTCACAATCGAAGTTTGAAAAGAATGTCACGGAGAACATCCTGAGCAGCATGGATCCATTTTCAACCGTGCAAATGTCAGCTTTCAGAAAGATCTTTGATGGTAATCTTCCATGCATTCAAATTTCGTTAATTTTTGTTCTCAGTTTAGAAAGATATACATGTAGGCGAGAACTATCTAATTACATTTGATTTTCCTAATTTACAGATATGCAACTGCAATGCGCCAATGTGTCGCTGAAACATATTAGCCGGCGTCGTTCGGTGCGACACGTTACGGAGCTATTCCAAGAGAAGATGGGCCGGTTAAAGCTCACGTTAGCAGACGTGCCGAACGTGTGCACGACGATCGACGTCTGGTCATGCAACACCCGACGATTTTTAGGAGTTACAGTTCATTAGGTAAGATTTAAATGAATTCGGCCTGTTCCTCGACCAATTCTGTAAAGGTCTTTTCAATGTTTCATGTCTGCCATGCAATAATAATTATAATTTCTTTTACAGATTGACAGTACGACCTACGAGCGGAGATCTGCCGCAATTGCGTGCCGGCGATTTTCTGGCACTCACTCTCACGCACGAATTGCGGAACTTGTGCAGGATATCCATTCCTGTTTCGGGCTGCGAAAAGAAAAAATAGTAGCTACGAGCACCGATAATGCCTCCAACTTCGTGAAGGCCTTTAAGAAATTTGGCATCAACGCATTGGCAATTACATACGAAGGTATAGTATGAAGATAATTTCTAGAGATTGGCACCGTATTCCACGAATCAAGTAACTTATATTCCACTATTTATTTTCAGAACTCCCAGTCAGCGCAGAATATTCCGGAAGCAGTGATTCGGACACAGATACTGCACAATGCTCTCAGGAACCAACGGATGTGATTAATAACATTGTCGGCGAGGATAACATGGCAATGTTACCTCGACACTTTCAATGCCTTTGCCATACATTAAATCTAATTGCTACAACCGACACTACGAGGATACTAAAAAGACACGAGGAACTATACCACCAACACAGCACAATATTGGAAAAATGTAACAGATTGAGGAAGCTGTTAGCCTCGCCGACACAGCGAGAAACGCTAACAGCGATCATCCGGCACAGCCTGAAAAGACCGGTGGCAGTTAGATGGAATTCGTTGTACAACTCGTTGAGCCAAATCGGCAATTTGAAGGACAAAATCGTCGAAGCATCGGAGATTTTACGAATTCAGCCCGCACTCAGCCAACAGGATTTCCAGTATACCAAGGAATACGTCGCCTGTATGAAGCCTCTCGCCGACGCTGTGCAAAAATTACAGGGTGAAACGTACTGCTTCTACGGATACGTACTGCCCAGCTTGGTGAGCCTACAACGGAACGTGATGGAGTTGAAGTAGGACCGAATAATAATTATCTGCAGGCCATTGCTATCCGGACTGGAAGAAAGTATTAAGGAGAGGTCTAAATCATTTTTTGCACTGGAGAACATTGGCCGCTTTGCAGCTATCGCTGCAGTTCTACATCCAAGATTTAAATTGCGGTGGATGCGTCCTTTTTCCGAGGACCAAAAAACAGAGGTGAAACCTGCTGTATTGAACGCCTTAATACAAAATGCAGGTACTTCCAGACAGTCGACGCAAGCCACCAAGGACGATGACTTTTTCAATTTCGGAGACGAAGACGACACCACGGACAACGCCACAACACTTGACATCAACGCGACTGACATGGAGATGGAATTGTTGCGCTACTTGCACGAACCGTGGAGCGAGTCTTTAACTCAACTTGATAATTTTCCAACAATCAAAAATGTATTTATTTATTATAATACTCCGTTGCCGTCATCCGCTCCCGTTGAGCGACTCTTCTCTTATGCGATTATGATTAATGTAGCCAAGTTTAATCGCCTAACGGACACACAATTCGAAAGGCGAATACTTTCCAAATGTAATTCCGCTATAGCTAAATTTTAATAAATCCCAATTCATTTATAAATGTCTTTTCCATTCTTTAACCTACCCAAAAAGTTAGAATATTCCTCCTTCCTCATAAAAAAAGAAACTGTAAGATAAGAAACGCATCTTTGCATATTGCTTCATTCGCGGATAGGCATTATTGAGTAAGGGCCATTGCTAGGCCTAAATCGTTTTTTTCAGCGTATAAATTGTCCGAGCAATTTTATTTGATCGAAAACATATCCGACTAAATTTATATCATCACATTTATCTAGGTCACTAACTCTAGTCAGTCGGCCGGTTAGTCATATAGTCAGATAGTCATTCAGTTAGTTAATCAATCAGTGAGTTAGTTAGTCGGTGGTAATATTTATTTGACCGCAGAAGATATTCAGGAACTCGGAAACGAAATTGTACTTGAGCACCATCAGCGATCAAGCACATGTTCTTGGAAAGAAAAATGTACTTAAGAACATTTTCATTTTCGAGTACTGTACTTGATCGGGAAAACGTACTCAAGTACATTTTCATTTTCAAGTACTGTACTTGATCGGAAAAATGTACTTAAGTACTTTTTCAATTTCAAGTACTGTACTTGATCCCTCTCCCAGCTTCACGCCTCCCCATCTCCCTTTTGTCAGCTTGTTCTCCAAATCCGCTATGAGCAACGTGAAGAGCGTGGGGCTCAAGGGGCAGCCCTGTCTTACTCCCCTGCCCGTCCAAAATCTCTGCCCCTCTTCACTCACTGCTCTTACTCGGCCTATCGTTTCCTCCAATACCTTCTCACATCTCCTCACTAGTCCCTCTCTAACCCACCCGCTTTCTCATCGTCTTAGAAAGTACCCCCCCCCCCCCCTGTTCACTAAGTCAAACGCAGCTTTCAGGTTGACGAATAACACCACTATTTTGCCCCTCCCTCTCCTCACCTGCCTGTTGATCAAATAATTTAAGACATAAATGTTACCTATCGTTCCCATTCCTTTCCTGAAGCCCCTTTGACCGGGGCACAGTGGTCCAGATACCCTCAAACCTGCGTCAAATATCGAGATTTCAAGTTCTACCAAATTTTTTGGGACAATTATATCTTGAAAGACCAATATCCAATGCACTTAAAATCACATTTCTTTGGTCGATTCCTTGCAGCTACACCCCCACACAATTAGTGAAAATCGGGACTCGGAAATCACTACCGTGTATTTTCCATATTCAACTATTTTTAGAGTTCTAAAAAACTAGAGTTGCTCATACTAGCTCATTTTTAATTGGCGGGCAATAAATGGGCACAAAACGCGATATAATTATCTTAATTCTTGGACTTAAGAATTTGGGGCCGAACGGGTCTGTTCACAGATTAAGGATGACGCAACCATTACCTTCGGTTACGCGGGGGGGGGGGGGGGGGGGGGGCACGGAAAATGTGGCCTAGCACCACACATACCCTACGAATTGCGAAATATAGAATATTACCGTATAGAATATGCGAGCATTTTTTCAATAAAACGGCAATCATTCCACAAATTTCCTTTTGTTGTATCGTTTCCGCCAATTGATGTAAATAATCCCACAGAAAATAGCCTATAATGAAATTTTGTATTTATGGCGCGGTTTGAGGGGTCGCTGGACCACTGTGCGGTGCCAGGATCCCCTTCGCTTCCATGTCCTCCCTCACTTTTTCCGCTAACACTCCCACGTATATCTTTTAAGCCGCCTGTGTCAGCGTAATCCCCCTGTGATCTGTTACCCCCGCCCCCCTTCTTAACGATTCGACTAAGATTCCCTCCTTCCAATCCTTCGGCCTCTCCCCTCCACACCCTGTTGTAAATACCCCGCAGCTCTTCCTGCACCTTCTCCCCCCCGCCCATACTCTCACACCTCGTTCGAATTCCTCGTCCCTCCCAATTCCTCCTCCCCCCTGGCCCCTTATCTCGCCGCCCTCTTGCCCCGTCCTCGCATTAAAATCACCGTATTATCATCCTCGTACCCTCCATCCTATCTTTAGTCCACTCTCTCAACCTCTCTAAGTTCCCTTCCATATCCTCGTTAACATATACCTCCACCACCCTCCGCCTCCTTTTTCCCCCAAGCCACCCTTTCCTTGCCGTCGGTCCCTCTTCGGAACCATTCCACTCCTCCTTCACCAGCTCACGCACTTTCTCCACCCCTATCACCATTCCCTCCTTAGCTCTACCCCTCTTGCTCCATCTGTCCGCCCACTGCTTCCCCGATACATATCCCGTTGGTAGCTTCGCTCTAATTCCGTCCCACATGCTTTCTTCGACCCATGTTTCGCACATTACAATCACATCCCATTCCTCGAGCTCCCTGAAAAAATTCTTCTCCTTCTTTCCCAGCTCTGCTACATTCCAAAAACCCACCTTATAGCCAGCACCCCTCCTTTTTTGCGCCTCTCTCCCTCCTTCCTCTTGTTCCTCCCGTCCGACCGCCTTATTCAGTTTCCCACCTCCACATTTCTCCATCCACCCAAAGTCTCATATACCCTACCTGCACCCTTTTTCCTTTTGTTCTCTCCTGCTGCGCCTCTTTTTCAACCACCCACCTCACTCTCCTTTCTTCTTCGGTCAGGTCATCCTCGATCCTTTCCCCTCTCTTCGCCAATTTCCTCTTCGCCTCCATTACCTTTCTCTCTCCTCCCAACTCCCCAGCTTTACCCCTACTGATCCCCTGCCCTCTCATTCAGCTTGCCCACCCTTCTTATCTCCTTGGCACCTCCCTCCACGCCCATCACCTTCCATAATTCCCTTACCTGCGCTTCTGCATCCCTTCCCTCCAATTCCAATTCTCCGATCAACACATTGTGTTCCTCTCTCCCCTGCCCTTCTGTTCCAATCACAACTCCAGCTCCCTGACCTTCCTTCTGTCCTTCTCTTCCGCGTCTCTGTCCGCGCCGCTTTCCCTTTCCCATTTTTCAAATCTGACCGCCAGCTCATCCAGCTTTTTCTCATTCCCTTCCCACCGCTGTCACCCCTCCCTCCACTCCTCCATTTCCCTCCTTCTCGCCTCGCTCTCCCGCTTGAGCTCTTACTGGAATCCCCGTATCATTTCCATCTCTTTCTCTCTTTCGCTGTTAACCTTCCCACCTCCTACATGTACCCCCTGATTTCCTCCATTATGCCTATCATCATTCGCTTTAGCTCCCCCTCCACCTCTCTGGGCCTTTCCCTTTTCTCCTGCTCCTTACCTCTCTTCGGCGATCCCTCTACCAGCTCGGTCTTGAATATTTGCTCCTCCTCCCCCTCATCCATGTCGTCTCCCCTCCCCTCATCCATGTCGTCTCTCCTCCCCTTTCTCTTCCCTCCCCCACAAAGCCTCAAACGTACTTCACAAACTCCCTACACTTCCTTGGCTATTCCTCCTCAATCTTTTCGCGTTGGTCCACCTCCCTTTCTTCTTCCATTTTCCACCGTTCATCCACCTCCATACTCTTCACTACGCCGCTTTCTTTTTCTTTCCTCCCGTCGTCTCCTGCCCACTCTCTCCGGTCACCTTCTCGTCCCAATCCCCTCACGGGTGATCTAACTTACCGGCATTCCGTGCCCGCCACCTGGTGCCACCTGCTGCTACTGATCGCAATTACTGCCTACTCTCGCTGCCTCGTCCGCTCTTCGCGGCTCCTTTCCCTAACCTCTCTTAGGCCGCTCCCAGCTTGACCTTTTACCTACCTGTGGAAGCTCCCCGCCCTTGTCCACTCTGTATCCTTCACTCCTCCCTCTAGTCCCTGACCTCACCCTTTCTACCCTTTTCCCGATACTCTCTAGCATACACCAAACACACATCCGACACCCAGGTCACCGGAAACGGAAGTGCAAATCTTACAATAGTATTGATACGTTCGTAGATGGTTTATTAATGTGAACAACAGCCAACCACAATTAGACTAAGCTCAGACGCAACCGGTCTCCACAACGTCTCTAGCTAGACTCCGTTGTCACCGTCACTGTCAACAGCTGGAAGAGTCTCCTTTGCACACATTCCACTTTGGACACGGCAGTTTTTGGAACCTGCGCACAGTGGAAACTGCCCACAGTCGAAATAGTGTGTAGTGGAAGTTGCACACATCAAATTGTGGAAACTGCGCACAGTATGTACACTTCACAGTGGACCCTTACTACACGAAAAGTGGAAGTCGGCTGCAGAGTACTGCGTACACACCTTAACATTAATCATCCACAATTCGTACTGAAGTTCTTTCAGGTACATTCGTGGTATTGCCAATTGCCTATTATTTGTAAATTATACGTTTGCGCCTCCTTCCCCTCATCTGGCACTAACCTGACCTGTAACTATAATGCATAATGAAACTTATCACGTTTTAGAGTTGCGCCCCCTTTCCCTCATCTGGCACTGACCTTACCTGTGACTATAAAGCAGATTGAGACTTATTACGTTTTATAGTCACAAGTCTGTCATGCTAGTACATGTATGGTGTATGCAGTTTCTACTGCCATGTGTCCTGATTCATGTGGGCATCCATTGTGGGCAAGTTCGGCCGTGTCCTGATACCACTGTGCCCAACTTCCAACGTGGTCAAATTCCACTGTATCCGGAAATCCACATGTGCGCAAAGTGCACACTCCCCCTTAGGAGTATGAGATTAAAACACACATTACGTTTAAACTCCCAGGTTTGGTATCCCCTTCAGTTATATTACAACATTCTGTCAATAAATGTAAAAAACAAACATGAAAAACCTTATCCATTCCCTACATTTGGCATTAAGTATGGGACTAGAACAAAGTGCTCAGGGAAGGTGGTAAGTATTAATGCTAATTAATGCTAAAATACTTTAATCGAAGGGTGATGGAATGGTTTCAAACATGAACTTGTGGGTTTAAACGAGCCTGGAACGCTTGTATAGAATAAATGTCATAACGAAGCATAAAATTCTATATCTCAAAGAACAAAACTTTTAAACCGTGGCGTTCCAATCCTGTACGTTAACAAAGTCCTATGTAAAGAACAGGGAATAAATACTTACCACCATCCCTGCGCACTTTGTTCTAGTCCCATACTTAACGCCAAAAGCAGGAAATGGATAAGGTTTTCCGGGTTTTTTATTTTTATTGACAGAATGTTGTAATATAACTGATGACGACTCCAAACCTGGGAGTCGAAACGTAAAGTGTGTTCTAATCTTATACTCCTAAGGATTGTGTACATGGCCAAAACTTACCTGCGTTGTGAACACCTCCAATCCAACAAACTCAAACACTAATTCTTGTAACTATAGTTACAGTAAGTACATCAGAAGTGTGAGGTAAAGTTTTATCAGTAGGATTTACAATGTAAATATGTAGTAAATATAATTTACAAGAAACCAAATATCGAACCATACTATTTTGGATGATATACATTAATTTTGTGTAATTTGCAACTCTGATGCATGTTAATCATTACTTTATATACAAACTTCTGTACGATATCCTATATGTAACATGTATACATTATATCGTTTAATGTTTGGTTTCTTCGAAATTATATTTATTGCGTTTATATTGTAAATTTGCTTTATTGAAAATTGTATTTTTTACAGGTTTATAATGTTACTTCTACTTGTAAGACTTCATCTCACACTTTTCCACCGAGCCGAATCCAACGAGCTATGGCAAACGGTGATTGGGGGTAATTTATCCCCCGCGGAGTTGAGATTTTCTAATTAAAATATCTCGTAAACTATTTGGTTTAGAGAAAAGTTTTTCAAATGAAATTTGCATGGTATAAATGGGGCTTTCGTCTGCCGTTAATTATTTTTTCCAATAATTATATTTATAATTTTTATAAACTATTATGTCAACTATTTAACAATGATCGTGATGCAGGTGGATTCGCCTTGCGATCCTGCATCGCGATGGAATGAAAAAACCGGTATTCATTGATAAAGAACCTAATTGTTTATAAAAATTTATAAGAGTAATTACACTTGAAAAAAATAATTTGCGGCAGACGAAAGTCCCATTAATACCATACAAATTTCGTTTCAAAAATTCTTTCTAAACCTTATAGTTCACGAGATATTTTAATCAGAAAATCTGCCCACCCTCCGGGGATGAACTACCCCCAAGCACCATTTGCCATAGCCCGTTGGATTCGGCTTGACCTCACCAGTCAGAATGTTAAAAAAAAGTAGGTCGACCCCTTTAAAAAATTTAAGTTAACATTAATAATTGAACTTCTTAGATATCTTAAATGCCATTTTCGCAATACTCGAAACCCAAATGAATTAAAGTTCCGTTGACGTTTGGATACCTTGGTGCGGAATCCTCTTCAGAATTTCATTCAATATTCGAAATGTACAAAATATTTTAGTACTTAAAGCTAAACAATAGTAGTGTGAGAATTTACAACATTTAACAATGATTGTTGTATAATTTTAATTTAGCGTAAGCAATAAAGCGTAAGTACTAAAATATTTCTAGATTTCGAATATCGAATAAAATTCTGAAGAGGATTCCGTACCAAGGAATCGACAGGTCAACGGAACTTTAATTTACCCCGGTTTCGAGAATTGCTAAAATGGCATTAAGAATATCTAAGAAGTTAATTCTTACCAACCCGAAAAATCACGCTATTCATTGATCACTAAAAACTACCCCTAGTAAATAACATCCCTACATCGCTAGTTTTCGCCTATTTCCAAAAGTCACGAAAAGATTTCCAAGTCAAGAGTTAGACGCCTCACCCTGTATAATGATCCCCGGTAAAAACAAATAAAGTGTACTAAAAGAACTGAAATCCCAACAAATGACATCACATTATCCATGTAACGTACAAAAACGCGCCAAGTATATATAGCACAGAGAAATGCTTCAAAATCTTACAATAGTATTATAGTGTAAAGAAGTAATGAAATTAATATTAATAACTTGAATTGTTGGACTGCTGTAATTCATAACATTGACTCAAATTTGTCAATGATATACAGGGTGAGTCAGTGACCTTGCACCAAACTGAAACCACGTATTTTAGGGGTCTAGAGAAGCCTAAAAGTCCCGGAACACAAAGTTGAAATCTCAACCCTTTCGGAATTACAGGGGGTTGAAATTTCAAGTTTTAAAAAATCATATCTTCCGACGGGATAATGCTAGCGTCTCGGGTTTTCTTCTAGAATATGTGGGAGGGCCGGCGCTATGTGAAAAAAAATAGAAACCATTTAAAAATTATTATTAAGTCGCATTATTATTGATTTTCTTGCAGTTTCTCGATGAAGCGGCAACATTTTCAGGTACGAAAAAAATCACAGTCATTCTGTGATGCACCCAAGAAAATATCGCGTTATAAAAAGTTTAAAATTTTAATAAATGTGGCCAGGATAAATTATTGAAAGTTTTCCGCTAGAGATTCTCAATCCCAGGTTTATGGCAGCATTGTAGAGTTCATCAACCTGACCCATTTTTCTCTCTCTCACTCTCACTCACTCTCTCTCTCGCACTGCGGTGTTCGGTAGCAGGCCCTCGAGATAAGCTGGGCCTGACTGACCTAGGCAAACAGACACCCGAGCCGACTTCGAGCCTTCTACCACCGCAGTGACACATGCAGCCATAAACTCGGGATTGAGAATCTCTAGCGGAAAACTTTCAATAATTTATCCTGGCCACATTTATTCAAATTTTAAACTTTTTATAACGCGATATTTTTTGGGTGCATCACAGAATGACTGTGATTTTTTTCGTTCCTGAAAATGTTGCTGCTTCATCGAGAAACTGCAAGAAAATCAATAACAATGCGACTTAATAATAATTTTTAAATGATTTCAATTTTTTTTCACATAGGTCCGACCCTCCCACATATTCTAGAAAAAGACCCGTGAGGCTAGCATTATCCCGTCGGAAGATATGATTTGTTAAACCTTGAATTTCAACCCCCTGTAATTCCGAAAGGGTTGAGATTTCAACTTTGTGTTCCCGGACTTTTAGGCTTCTATTGACCCCTAAAATACGTGGTTTCAGTTTGGTGCAAGGTCACTGACTCATTCTGTATAACTCAACGCCTACTTGACACAAATTTTCTTAACAAAAATTTTTTGTACAAAAGAAGTGGTGAACAGAACGTGTTATGGAAGGAAAATACAAAAGAATAAAGTTAAACCTAATCGTCAAGAAATAAAGAGGAAAACTTACAAACTTTGGTGGCGCAACTACATATTAATTTCGAAAATATCAATGAAGCAATAACAGTAAGTCGTCGTGTATCGGATATATAACTAATAACGGATGGGACTAGAACAAATTTGTGTCAAGTAGGCGTTGAGGTATATATCCGATACACGACGACTTACTGTTGTTGCTTCATTGATATTTTCGAAATTAATATGTAGTTGCGCCATCAAAGTTTGTAAGTTTTCCTCTTTATTTCTTGACGATTAGATTTAACTTTATTCTTTTGTATTTTACTTCCATAACACGTTTTGTTCACCACTTCTTTTGTACAAAAAATTTTTTAGCTATTAATAAATATTTTTGAAGAGGATCCCAAACCGAGGGATCGAAACGTAAAGAAGCTGTATATCAAACCACCTTGCTTCTTTGGATTGCGAAAATGGCAGTAAAATTACTCAATGTAATGAAATTAATGTTTACCAAGTATGTGCGCCAATGCGCGTAGCAAATTTTGAGTCAAAATCTCCACATATTTCGACAATTATGATACATTCCGTTATCGCGATTATGGATAGAGATATTTGAAATGTAGAAAAAACGTAAAATTGGGACCTAAACAGAATCTCCGGCACCGGCATACTTGGGGCGCCGCCGCTGTACATGACCCTTTGCCTCGCTTAATATTACGGGATGTTGCCTACGCTGATATACCCAAAAGAAGAGCCCTCACAGCAGGGATTCTTTGTATTTAAACACTGATCTTAAGACTGTCACCTAAGTGGCTTCCGGTACAGCATGCCACTTGTGGGTAAGTTACATGTTACTGCCTAAATGGATGAGTCTCCTTTGCGCACATTCCACTTTGGACACGGGCCGTTTTTGGAACTTGCGCACGTGGAAATTGCCCACAGTCGAAATAGTGTTGAGTGGAAGTTGCACACATTAAATGTGGAAACTGTGTACAGTATGTCGAGTTCACAGTGGACCGTTACCACACGAAAAATGGAGGTCGGCAACAGAGTACTGCGTACACAGCTTAATTCTAATCATGCCTAATTCGTACTGAAGATATTTTCATGTATATTCGTGGTATTAACTATTTCCATGTGGCCATTATTTGTAATTAAACGTTTACGCCCCCTTCGCCTCATCTGTCACTGATCTGACCTGTGACTGTAAAGCATAATGAGACTTGTCACGTTTTAGAGTTGCGCCCCCTTCCCCTCATCTGGCACTGACCTGACCTGTGACTGTAAAGCAGAATGAGACTTATTACGTTTTATAGTCACAATTCAGTCATGCTAATGTATGTATGATGTGTGCAGTTTGCACTGCCATGTGTCCTAATTCCACTGTGTCCAACTTCCAACGTGGGCAAATTCCACTGTGTCCGAAAATCCACATGTGCGCAAAGTGGACACTCCCGCCTAAATACAACGACTGCCCACTGTGAAGGTACTTCCACTCAGTCGAATAGTCCAAACAATTACTTTTGTTGCATTAATTCAAATTCAAATTTTATATATTGCATAAAGTAGAGAACAGTATGTGGAATTAATAATTCTTAAAAAGGCGCCCTAAGTATGCCGGTACCGCAGATTCTGTTTCGGTCCCAATATTACGTTTTTTCTACTTTTCAAATATCTCTATCCATAATCGCGGTAACAGAATGTATCATAATTGTCGAAATATGCGGAGATTTTGATGTCACTCAAACTTTGCTACGCACATTGGCGCACATACTTCGTAAACATTAATTTCACTACTTTTTTACACTATAATACTATTGTGAGATTTTGAAGCATTTCTCTGTGCTATATATACTTGGCGCGTTCTTGTACGTTACATGGATAATGTGATGTCATTTGTCGAGATTGTAGTACTTTTGAACATCCACCCTACAGTTCGGACCTGATACCAAGCGATTACCATCTTTTCATCACTGGAAAACTTCCTTCCTGATAAGAAATTATCCTCAAGAGAAGTTGGTGAGAATCACTTGGTCCAGTTTCTTGACACTAAGCAACAAGGCTTCTATGAAAGAGGCATCATGAAATCACCTCCAAAATGGCAACAAATTATAACCCAAAACGGCGTATATTTTGCTCAAATTGAAGAATCGTAACCATGTTAAACGAAGCCTTAAAATAAATGAAGAAATAATGGATTTCATTTCTTCCCAACCCAATATGATGAGTTACGAGAGGGCGGGGGGGGGGGGGGGGGTAGAGGTTGGGGAGGCCGTGCAGCTGGACCACTGCCTGGTGATGGCATGGCTGGAGAGAAGGTACGGAAGTAGCGGGAAGGAGGACAAAAGTGGAGAAAAGCAAGGACAAGGGAAACAAGAGAAAACAAGTACAGGCTGAGGAAGGATATGATAATTATAGGTCAAGGGTCAGCAACCTGCGGCTCCGGAGTCACATGCGGCTCTTTGGATGTGAAGCTGCGGCTCTTTAGTTTCATACACAAATATTACGCTCTCCGTTCCGCTCTCCGTCAATTTCGGATATATCCGAAAACTGTCAAGGGGAAAGTTGGATGGCTCGAGCTGAAACAAATGCACAATAGAACGTGAGTCTATATTATGAGCGTTCGAGCGAAGCGACGGCGAGCGCGAAGCACTCACAATCGCTATCTTCTAACTCTTCAATTTTGTGGACTGTGTACTTGCGTAATTCGAGATGTTAATTTAATAAACCAACACCTGATGATTGATTTGATTCCGAGTTGAAATTCCTTTGATCACGCAGAGGGTTGTACGACCTCTGCGTGCTTGATCTATTGTTCGAGAATGATTGTCTCGCGTCCAAGAGGAGTTTCGTTTGCTGCAAAAGTTTTGAGGCTTCTGCAGTGACTCGGCGGAGCGCGAGACGGCGAGCCGCCACGCTCGTGGTCGCGAAACGATAGGTGATCCGATTGTCGCTCTACCGCGATAATCAGGATTTTAATCGTTTCGTTTCTTCGAAAGTAGAATGAAAATTCGAAGGCTGCCACGAAGTTAGTCCGATCTAATTACTGAGCATGCAGTTTCTCGCGAAGCGAGTGTTGTCGCACTGTAACGATCTGTTCAAGGATTAACGCTCGAGTGAAGGCTTGTTTCCAGCTCGGCTGTTGTCATGCGAATGACGGCTCGTCTATGCTGCTTTCTGAAGAAAAGCAGAGATCCACTTTGCGCACATGTGGATTTTCGGACACAATGGAATTTGCCCACGTTGGAAGTTGGACAAAGTGGAATCAGGACACGGTCGAACTTGCCCACAGTGGAATCAGGACACATGGTTGTGGAAACTGCACACATCATACATGTACTAGCATGACTGGCTTGTGCCTATAAAACCTAATAAGTCTCATTCTGCTTTATAGTCACAGTTTAGGTCAGTGCCAGGTGAGGGGAACGGGGCGCAACTCTAAAACGTGATAAGTCTCATTATGCTCTACTGTCACAGGTCAGGTCAGTGCCAGATGAGGGGAAGGGGGCGCAAAGGTATAATTTACAAGTAATTGCCAATTGGCAATAGTTAATACCACGGATATACCTGAAAAAACTTCAGTACGAAATATGCACAATTAGAGTGAAGGTGTGTACGCAGTACTCTGCAGCCGACGTCCACTTTTCGTGTGGTAAAGGTCTACTGTGAACTCTACATACTGTGTGCAGTTTCCACATTTGATGTGTGCAACTTCCACTCTACACTATTTCGACTATGGGCAGTTTCCAATGTGGGCAGTTTCCACGTGCGCAAGTTCCAAAAACGGGCCGAGTCCACAGTGGAATGTGCGCAAAGGAGACTCATCCCCTGTGGTTCTCTCGCGGACGATTGTTGGAACTTTATCGCGAAATGCTCGACCCGCAACTCAGTCGGGCGAGTCGAACTTGAACATTTCACATTGATAATTCTCACGTTTCACTGAGTCGCACTACCAATATTAAACAATCTAATAATGCTATATACGTATTATTTAATTTGTTGTGAAAAACACTACTTATTATTGAATAAATAGATTAGTTTTTTTATCAAAATACTTTATTTATGCGAATATTATTTATTGTTGGCAAGAAAATATTTTGTGGCTCTCCTAAAATTCAAATTAATTCTCCCAGATTCAAAACTGATAAAAATATAAATTTTTATAAAAATATCAATTGGGTATGACTATTTATAAAAATATCAATTTTGAATCACTCGGACACACCCAATAATCATCGGCGTCTCGTATAAAAAAAGTAACACATATTCTAACAAATAGCATTGTTAAAACATCCAAATGGTAGGTACGTCTATTTTAGAGAATTAAAGTAACATTAATAACTGAAAACCATCATCCTTGTAAAAACATCCCCACACTCCCATCCCACGGGCCCATTCCAACTTTGCTACTATCTGTAAAATTGCCGAAACTGTTGGGTCAAGCGCTTGGATACACCTCATTGTAATACAAAATGTACCGAACTGTAGGAGGAAAATACATATCATTCGTAAATGGATTCAGAACAAAAATTGCTTTTTTATGTCCTATTGATAATTGCAAAAAATTGCCAAATAGAGGAAGAATAATTTTTTTGTTATAAACAAATTATTTTATTTTTAATTTATAAACATTTTAAAATTGCGCATAAAAGACTATGAAACTTTTCCCGACGAAATATTCTTGTATCTGCGATAGTTACCCAGATAGCCCTTTGATGCTCCAACTATGGTGGGTGGGGTCACCCCCTAAAAATGAAATTTAGCCGCAAAAAAAATACGCATCTCTTATTTTCACGAGCTTAATCGGCCTACAAAGTTTGATTGAAATCGGAGGCGGACACCTCGGGAGGTTCCCTTGTTAGCGAGGGGGTACCCGCCAGCGTTGCACAAGCCTCGGAGTTGATCAGCCACCTTTATGAGTTGAGCTGGTGTGTCTGAGCCACCAAATAAATCGTCGACATATCATCCATGGGTAATTGATGGTACTGCTAGGGGAAATTTATGCCCCTTGTCCCTTACGAGTTGTAACATGGTGCGAACTGCCAAAAAAGGAGCAGCCTTTGTCCCGTAAGTCACCGTTCTTAGTTGATAGGGCACCTCTCGTCGTTTTTTATCCACCCACAGAGTGCGTTGTAAGTCCCAATCCGCTGAGTTAACTTTGATTTGACGGTACATTTTAGTGACGTCAGTGGCAAACACGTGCTTGTGGTGCCTGACCCAGAGCAGTACATTTGTGACATCGAGATGTAGATTTATACCAGTATACATCAAATCATTGACACAGAGACCAGACGAGGACGGGCATGAGCCATTGAATACGACTCTCAACTTCGTCGTTGTACTATCTGGTCGTAGTACGCCATAGTGAGGAAGGTAATAAGAAATCGACTCACCAGGTTATTCGTTGATCTGCGCCTTTACCATGTGTCCGAGTTGTAGATATTCCTTCATGAATACCTGGTAGAGTGCCCTGTGTTGTCTGGATCTCTCGCGATTCTCCTGAGTGTTCGTTCCAACGAGCGTTGAGCTGCATTGTATGAGTTGCCTAACGCACTTGCTGACAGTTTGAGTAGAACGCGCACGATGTACCGACCGTCAGAATCTCGCGAATGAGTTCGAACATGTTCTTCGCACCGTTGTTCATCAGACGAAAGCGCTGAATCACTGTCTTGAGGCACTTCCTCTTGAGACCAAATGCGTGTGAGTAGTTCTTCTAGTGAATCTTCTTGATCTTCGACCGAAATCTGGTGCGCGAACCTTGCACCAACACTTTGAGTTGTCACTGGGCCCAATACGAGTCACCCGAATATAGAGCGTTGAGCGATTGGTTCTGTTGGCGCGCCTCTAACGATGTTCTGTTTTGTCCATAAAAATCCGCCCCAAGAAGAATGTCAATTTTTCGCGGCCTTAGAAAATCACTGTCAGCGAGTTGGTGATGCTTCAAATGTGGCCACGAAAGTTCAGGTCGGTTGAATGATGGTAAAGAGCTGGTCACTGCCTTGAGCACGTGCGCACGAATTGTCACAAATTCTTCAGAGTGGCGAGACTTGAGTTGTAGAGAGACCATTCCCCTGGTCTGCGTTGTCTGACTCCCCCCAATCCCCACGATATTCAATGGAGATCGTTGACAAGGGAGCCTTAGTTGCCTGCAAAGTTCTTCCGTGATGAAGGTGAGTGCTGATCCAGCGTCGACCAGGAGTCGAGCTGGATGAGACGAAACTGGTTAGATGGCCTGAGTGAGAGCTGTTGCTAAGAGACATGTACTATGCGTTGGACTTGAGCAGAGTTCAACTTCTTCGACGGTTGCGCCGTCCCTTCATTCTGTTGCTGAGCTGGTACTGGCTGCCGCTGAGTTGGCTTTCGCTGTCTCTTGAGCTGTGCTGGAGAGTACGTCGTGCAGCAAGGAGTGATGAGGGCGATCACAAACCTTGCATCCCCTAGAGGAGCGGCAGTCCTTGTAATGATGGCGGCCTCAGCAGCAAAAGCACACTCGTTTGTTCAGCACCACACTCTTCCGGTCCTCCGGCTTGGTAGCCCGAAACACCGGGCAACTCCTGACGTAGTGCTCGCCATCGCAGCAGTCACAGGGGTAACAACCCGGCTTTGCATCTGGTGGTCGGTACGAGAGCTCTCGCGTCTCCAATGCTGCTGGCTGGTGACTGCTTGCGGTTCCTACGCTGAACTGTGGAGTTAACTTTGCTTCGTTGCCTTGTTGACTTCGTAATGGTGGAGTAAGCTTGAATCGTTTTCTTCGTATCATGAGCCGCTACTTGTCGAGTTGGTGCTGATGCTGCCCTTTTTGCCACCGGTGCCCACCCGTTCTAGTGCTCTGGCGCGAGTACCGAGGAAGTCCTCGAGTTGTGCATAAGTCAGCGGATCCTTTGAGCTGCCCAAACTAATTTCCCACAGCTCCCTCGTAGCCTGGTCGTGTTGTTTCGTCACCCGGAGTAGCGCGAGATGGTCTCAGAAGTTTTGTATGGCTCCCAGCGATGTCAGGACCATTTTTACCTGTGCCACCCTTGAGGTGAGTTGGTCTAAGTGGGCAGCGTTGCGCTCGGTAACGCGTGGCAACGAATTGAACTTGTTGAGTTGCTCCCGAATTAGAAGGCGCTTGTTGGCATACCTCCCCTTTAACAAGTCCCAGGAGGCTTGCACTGAGTTGCTCGTTAGTGGAAGTCCCGAGATGATCGGGCTGGCCTCTCGGCCAGACAACCGCGGAGGTAATGCAACCGCTCTATATCTATTAGTCACGAGTTGCCCAGGATCAGGCTTTTGAACAGTTCGCTGAAGCGCGGCCAGTCACTATAGTCGCCGGAGAATTTCGGCAGAAAAATCTCCGGGAGCTTGGTTGTCCTTGGATGCGCGTTGGTCGTCGATGCATTAGGAGTTGCAGAGTTGATTTTCGCTCTGAGCTGTCCAATGATTCGTAGGGCTTTTAACAGAATACTTCCTTCCATGGAGAGGATCTTATCTGCGAAGTAGGAGTGGTCCAACACGTTGCTGGGCCACGTTACCTCCGAGAGTTGGTGGTCCTTTTGGAAGGCCTTGTGGAGCTCTTAAAGTGGTTGGCCAATGCGGTGAGTTCCTCAATGGCGCAAGCAGATTCGCAGTCCTTTAGCTGCTTCACCACCACCTTCATCAATTCGATGCGCCCGAGTTGTGCTTGGGCCTTGAGCATCTGCTCTGGCTTTAAGCCCTTCGGTGACGTTGAGCGTGTGCGGCGTTCTGGGACTGCAAGCATCATGCCTTTCGGTGGAGTTGTTGCTTTGTCGCCTGTTTTGTCAAGAGTGGCGCTCGCGTCGTCCTTCTCATGAGTTGCGTCTGAGTTGCCCTTCTTGGTCGCGGCGTTGTCCGTGGCGCTGCCCATTGTGCTGTGGCGCTTGTCCGCCATCTTGGCGTTTGAACGACAAGCCGGAGAACAATGAGCTGCACTGCGAGAACCGATGTACCTGTATGTGCGCCCGATACACTAATTATTTACAGTGAACCACACTTGTGTATCACACCAGAAGAGTTGAAAGCAGGAATAGAGCTGGCGCTGTGCAGGTAGAGAAGAGCAGAGATGAAAGCGGAGATGCGACGGTTGAGCGTGCTTTCAACAGACGACGCGCGTGAGCCCTCGATCCGGCTCGAAGGACCAAATGTTTGAGTTTTGACTAAATTACCGCGATGCACTGAGTTTAACGTATAAGAAGATCACCGAGGGCCCAATAGCGGAAGAATAAAAGCACTGTTTAAAGAGTAGCACAGAGTCGAGTCGTTTATTATAGAAAGAGCGCACACGTGGGTTGTAAAGCCACGTGGCGAGACGCAAATACAAGAGTTGTACAGTACCTACTGAATGGTGGGTTGTAAGGCCACACACTCTCGTCGAAACAGGAGATGCATTTCACTTATCTAAGCCAGAGTAGAACTTGCGTCGTACTTTACACAAACACTCTGCGCATGCGCCGCGATTCTTGTAGCATCGATTAGCATCGATTACTGATCGATGCTGCCACGCTCGGTGTTCTTATGCACTAAGTATTAGAGGCGAGTCGACTATCTAGTTTATGAGCGGAGGTTAGAGAATCCGCAACAGTTAATTGTTTATAATAAATATGAAAAATTGTGGCCCGGAAATAGGTTTACAAAGAACGTTTATAAGATTTTGAAATTTTATTTGTTTATGGAGTTTGAACATTGCAAAATCTCGTACTTTCTACCTCCGGAATAGATACAAGTTCTGTCTTTTGTACTTGGCCCGACACAAGATCTTGTCCCTTTATTCCTGGCTCCCTAGAGGAAATATTTGGATTGTAACAATAACGTTCTAAGGGCACTAAGGTTCAAAACCTGGGCCAGATTCCGGGAATAGGAAGGCCGCCTGCTAGCTTGCTTGCTTGTCGTCGTAAACATTGTCGCACCTTAGCAACTTATGAATTTTTTTATGTGTGGCGACCGGGCACTGCAGTTACCGAGATTCCTTCGAGAACGTTGGGCCACACGTGTTTCCCCTTTTACCCTGATTGTTTACATCACCGCTTGAGCGCCCCCGCTTACTGTACCCTTTGCTTCTGGTACCCCGTGCTTTTGTCAGGCTCTATCATTTTTCTAGCTTCCTTTCGGAACATTGCTTTACAAGATGCATTGTTTTATAGTCGAGAAATTATGGAATATCTAATACTACTGTGAAAATATACGGCTTGCACGAAACGATTCTAACATTGACTCTTATGACGCGTAACATATTGATTCACAATCTGTTAAGAACACACTGATAATTAGTTAACGTAACAGGTTTAATGAATATAATTTCTTGCAGGTAATGAAGACTTCCGTTGCATACGTTAATATCTTACGAGCAGTGACTATCTGAAATATTTGCCATGCGAGGATTTCCAAGTGTAGTCTTGTACAAATTCATAATACAGTAGCAATGTTGATTAAATTAAATCATTAAGTGAGAAATGTGTACCTTTATTACATTCTTTGACTTTACACATACATAACTAAGTACACACTTGTGCAATTAGAAGCATCGCCTAGTTTAAAATGGCTTACAAGAAGCTGAATGCAATATGCAATCGTATACGAATATTCCAAGAATTTTAATCACGTACAAACTGTTATTGAGAATGTGAGTTTCATTCCGTAACAGGAGATTCAAAATATCACTGGACGCGTAGAACAGCCTCTAGGCGTAATTTACATACTAATTGACAAGACACTCGAAGATGGCCGATCGCCCATCGTTCGATCCTACAGAGTCAATTCGTCAAGGATTGTGAGGCGATTGACCATTCAGGAGAAACAAGACAAGTAAGTCATAAACATTACAATCTTACTCAAACCTTACAGTTCGTTTTTCTGTGTCCTATACAATATTATTGGGCCATCCAACTTCCCACTCTCTGCGACATCTCTTGCTCTTCCCTTTGTCGGGTTTAAGTTAAAACTGGCTGGCGCCCAATTAATTAATTAATTAGTACCTATCATATTCGTCAATCACACGATTCAAATTTATTACTTTGAGTCCCGGCAGCCGCTAACCTAGGCCGCGCCAGGTGGATTCCTGTTCTACATTACAAAATAAGTCGCTTCTCGACAAAAGGAAAAGACATTCGTCTCAATTCGCTTTAGGAAGTTGTTTAATTCGTTAACCGGTAATAGATAATAGTGTATAGTACGAGTAGTATTAATAGTGGGAAAGAATAGTTAATCGCGTAAGGTAGTCATCTTGCGAACAAAGGGATGGTTGTATAGAAATCCGCAAATTGAGGGTAACTAAACTGCCACTTAGATTCTACAAATCCGCTAATCTTATCAAATTTCACAAGTAATGAAAATAGAATTAACAGTGTGTATCGAAGTTAAGTGTCACGGCATACACAGCGTGAGTCCACACCTCGTGATTGGTGAGGATCCGTTTAAAAAACGGCCTGCAAAATTCATGCAAATTGACGGGTTTTTTCGAGGTTAAATGTTGTAATGGTTGCATCGTTTTCTACTTCTCAGGGGACATAATATTGTAAAAGGAACCATAGTAAATCCTACTCCAAATTTTAAACGCACATTTTCTTCTGTTTCGTGTTATTTTAATGAAAAATACACCGCTGTAATAGTCGAGAATCACATCGCCGCGAATTGCGACAATTACCGAAACGCTGACAGGAAATTTGGACAGCCGGTGTTGCGACCCAACGGTCCGCTCCAAAAAGATTGTAACTTCGCTACTTAAACCCCTCATAAGCGAGACCTTCTAACATTTATTTTTTAGCGTTTTGGAATTTAGGAATTACCGCCAATCGAGAGGATACGGGCATTCTGGCATTGTACAAAAAGCCAACAATGCCTTTACTGCAGCTACGTGCGGAATTACTTTCAGGTGCTGAGGACCGCCAGAATTCCTGGAACCCCTCGCCGGGTCTAGCCCAGTTACCTGGACGACCCCCACCTCGCGTCACCGCGCCTTAGAAGCTCGGTGTACTGAGGGTAGAGTTCGAAACTAATTACAACCAATGATTAACATTTTCCGAAAAATCGACTCCACCCTCAGGACCACCACCACTACGCACGCCACCGAAAGGCGTCCTAAAAACTCTGGCTCGACGGGAGAAGCGGCTCCTGATCGAGACAGATTCTTGCCAATTGACGAAGTGAACAGACAGCCACCGCCAACGACAGATTCGACCACGCGTTTTGCCGTCACACTTCCACTGTATAAAGTTTTGAAAAAATAGAAGTTATACTTAGGATACGAAATCCTGTGTCAGACTATTTCCACCACCACCACCATTCGGAAGTCCCTGTACTTCCTGGTCCTTCGACGCCTACTACCACCAAACGAGAAGACCTCAACAGCCGGTTACCTTAAAAACCCAGCTTTTTCGGCGCTGATCGAAGGTCAATATCGTTGTCACTAATACTAATCCGAATCGCAAAGTTTTTTATTCGTAAATTTTTATCCATACAAATTAAACTAGCATACTATTAAGCTTTTGCTGATTAAAAAGATATCAAACACTACGTAATTTGATAAAACACGCCATAGCAAATATTGAAGCAACAAGTACGATTAATTCGGTCGCATGCATCGGCTGTCGGGTTTTCGCCACACAAAAGGGGTCCCCTCATTCCCCTCTCATTCAGATTTCTGAATAGCCACACTCTTTAGCAATGAAAGCAGCTCGAGCCAGCCAAGAAGCCTCACCGTTTTAAGCGGACGCTCGGATAACCGATAAAATATAAGAAAGAAAATGCGACATTTTTCCTTAAATACATGGTCCTCATTATTCTCTCGAATAATAATGATCAAGATGAACAAGTCTAGTATACATCGATTTAAGTAAAAATGTCCTGGATGAAGAGACGCGGGCGCGTCTCGCGCAAAGTATAAGCACAGCGAACCGCACGCGAACGGCCAAGTATCTTTACCCGACAGAGAACGGAGCCCCATGTATCTTCCCCTATACCTAAATTTCCCACCTTAATATCTCTCTTTCAGGAGGTCCGCGGAAAAAATTGCCAGTACAAATCGAAAGATTGGATTTTTCTGCGTCGATTGAGACCAGAGCGAAGTAAATCCGTGTTCTAGCTCGTGAGATATCGAATTTAGAAATTTATTTTATGATGGAAAGATTCGCTGGATCGTTGCCTATATACAGCGCCATCCTCTCGCCACCGGACTCCAAGGTCTAGCCCAGACTTTCTGGCGCGTCGAATTTCAGCTCACGCACAAGCTAGGGCCTATGTGTGGGTCAGAAGTGGGTCAGAAGTGGGCCGTTTGTGTTGGTGAGGCCCTAGCTTGTGCGTGAGCAGAAATTTGACGCGCCAGAATGTCTAGAATGCATAAGAAAGTCCGGTGGCGAGAGGATCGCACTGTACATCTCTTTTTCTCATGTGCGCCGCGTCTCCGCCAGTTATCGCTACCTTCGACAATCCTCTTCTCTCTTTTCTGCTACGTGGGCCCCTGTCGGCTACCGCTAGTCGTGTCTCTACCTGTCTCTCGAGTTTCGGCGCCTGTTTTTGTTCAATGTCCGTACCTATGTCCACTATGTCTTTCCTTGTCGACGTTCAAGTATTTCCCTCCTTGTTTTTCTGCCTACCGAAGTCTCTCCTTATCTATCATATGAACCTCTGTCGCGCATATTGTCTCCTTGTCTACCATCTTCTTTCCTACTCTATCATTTGGATCTCTGTTCTTCTCTGCACCGAATTACCGAACGAATATTTATATATAAAGCAGGTAAGTTTTGGCCATAATAAACACAATGCTTAGGAGTATAAGATCAGAACACAATACTTTTATTTATTCTATATGTTTCTATATGTTACAGGACAAAACTTGAAACACATGGGGTTCCAATCCTCTACGATGACAAAGTCCTGTATGTAGAGAACAAAGTGTGTGTCAGTGAGTGTCAACAAAAATGTGTGTGTGAAACAGTTCAACGAAGTGATGATTAAATGAACTTACATGTATATGGTGATCGCAGGAGAACAAAAAATAAAATGTCACTCTAAGGGTCAACAGCTGCGTATTTCAAACGCTTAGAAATATTAAATAATGTGATACGCAACCTTTTTCTTAGGACTTCGCAGACCATTTTGCCCAACATCAAAGGAACATGATAATCATGGCCTTGGATCAAGTGATACTGCGGGTGTAGAAAGGTGTAAATTTATGCATTGTGAACAAGTGTAAGCAAGTACAAGCACCAGTATAATTTACACCTTTCTACACACAGCATCACTTGATCCGAGGCCATGATTATCATGTTCCTTTGATGTTGGGAAAAATGGTCTGCGAAGTCCTTAGAAGAAGGTTGCGTACCACATTATTTCGTATTTCTAAGCGTTTGAAATGTACAGCTGTTGACCCTTAGCGTGACATTTTATTTTTTGTTGAACTTCGTTGAATTGTTTCACACACACAGCATTTTTGTTGACACTAACAAATCCACACTCTGTTCTCTACATACAGGACTTTGTCATCATAGAGGATTGGAACACCATGTTTTTCAAGTTTTGTTTTTTAAGATATGGAATAAAAGTATTGTGTTTTGATATCATACTCCTAAGGATTGCGTTTATTATGGCCAAAATTGACGTGCTTTATGAATTCCTCCAATCCAACAAACTCAAGCACTAATTATTTATATATATTCCCGCTGTAAATGTATTCCTTGTCTATCGCATATCAAAATCGAAAAACTTTGAGCTTTGAGCGCCTATGAATAAGGAATTCGTCAGCAGATGGAAAACGAAATTTTACATTAAATTTTTTATATTTTAGATCATGGAATCACCGTCTTTCGTTTCTAACAACTGTTGTTCGTTTACACTGTATGTAATATGAAACACATCAGCGCAAGAAATAATAAGAAAAAATACGAACGCAACAGTCAATGTTTATTTATTTACAAATTTCGCAAAACTCTCGAATCGTACATTTGTGAGAAACTCAGTCAAAAATATTTTAACACATTTCAGTACCTGCGGCAGAGAATAACTTTTAATTCGATGCTATGGGCGAGTGGATACGGCAACGGATTTGAACCCAGTTCACTTTGAACCACCGAAGTGGAAGGACGTCCAGCTTTCGCCGACTGACCGCTCAGCCGGTCATCATCATCACCGCGGACGGATATGATAAAAACACAAACAGCATCACAAAAACACCGACTCACTCTAGCGAGAGCTTCCGCCCCCTCAGCAAAGTCAAGCGACTGAATCCAGCACCTAATCTCACCAAGACATCAAAAAATTCTCCATCGACAACCATGAAGAACATAAAGAAAACCACCAATAAGCCAAAGGAAAAAGATGCAGCGAACACCCCTCAAGTCAACCAACTTACGAGGAGCTACGCCAAATGGCGGAAAACCTAAATAAAGCGATAATCGCACTTACTAAATGTAATGTCGAGGACGGCCGAGGTTCCGGGTGAAATTAAATAATTACATTGTTTGCGTTAAGAAGGTCTATTCCGTATAGATATTAGTCCGGTCAGATTAATGGGTCTGTACTATTCGGGAGTTCGTCCGTAAGTCCCCGAGTCGTCGTCGTGGGTCCAGCGTCGTAAGGTGTTGCGTCGGAATAGGGAGAGCAGTGTCAGCGTTTTGGGTCCAGCGGCGTAGTGTCCGTTACATAAACAGTTAACAGAAGAAAGGAATATAAAGGCCGCCAACACGACCTCGCCACTCCCAACCACGGCACAGGACGATATCTCGGAAGTTTCTCCCAGTAAAAAGAAGAAGAGGGTCGCAGAAGACTGCACCCTCAAACAGACTCCAGGATCGAGCTCAACACCCACTGCAAGAATCTCATTGACTCACCCCCACGCGCAAGCAGCCACAGGACAAATCACCTCACTCACCACCCAGCAATCGACCAAAACAGTCAACACAGTAACCGACGAGGAACCAGCGAGCGGCAACCCCAAGGCACCTCCAATCATCCTCACAAGCGGACAACCAGGACAGGCGATTTCCTTATTGAAGGCTAACTGTAAGTCCGACCAATTTAGATTAAAAAAAATACGCACATCCAAACACATTATATACATAGAGAACATAACAGGCCACAAAAAAGCGTGCGAAATTTTCAAAGTGTATGCAATTCCCTTTTTCACGTACAGAGCAAAATCCGGAAAATTAAAAACCATGCTCCTTAAAGACCTAGACTCTGACCTCTCTACCGAGGACATTCTCTCAGAACTCAACTCTAAACATATCCCAAATCTAAAATTCTTGAAAATAGCAAGATTCAGCGCCCGAAAATCAACATCTGAAAATCGAACACTCCCATTATACATAGTGCAGCTATCTCCGAACAGCTAAATAGTCAACTTAGAACACATTAAGACAATTAACCACACCATGATTAGATGGAAAAACCTAATTAGGAAAGAAATAGTTCAGTGCCGCCGCTGTCAAAGAATAGGTCATGTCTCACACAATTGTAACTTAGCATACAGATGCGTAAAATGCAATAACCATTACAACCCGGGAGAATGCGAACTACTGGTCCCCGACTCCGATCCTAACAGTAAAAGAGACTCAAAGGATCTGTACTGCATAAACTGCCAATCGTATGTCTGCAATTAATAAATGTAATTGTAAATGTAATTGCAAAATGTAATTCTGCAATTAATAAATAACTTGAATTATACTTATCCCGTTTCTATATTCATTACTTTATCCTATTCCACTTCTCATCTCCTATCCGCTTTCAAAAGTTCGTCCTCACCCGCTCGCAATCGCCCATGCCCTTTCCATGCGTCCGCAATCTTACACTTACTCCCAGAAGCACCGAAAGCCTCGTATCCGCTCGAATCCGCTCGAATCCGCTCGAATCCCTGTGCCAAAAGACACTGGTGGATAAACAATCCCGCCAACTCACCAAGTCCTCGGACTTTATCCCCCGATTACTCGCCCACACCCCTCTAACATCGTTAGACTTATCCCTTCCCAGCACCCCTCTAACCATACTACATCCCCCCCCCCCCGTCATCCCCCCTTCCCCCGCAATACTACTGATAAGACTATCACGGCTATACTTAGTTTACTTTAGCCTTCTAAGTTCAGCAATTACTGCCAATGGAGAGGGAGCGCCTCGTCACGATAATTATTGTCACATTCACATTTATGATATATCACTGTAAAGAACCGACCGAGTCTTCTTTATTACGGACCTCTAGTTCTAATTTTAGATTTAAACACCTCCGCCTAGTTTTAAGTTGCGTTTTTATAGGCATGAATGTAAAACCCAGAAAAAATTCTTTGTAAACACTGACTTCCCTAATAAACGCATTTTTATTAAAAAAACACGGATTTGAACTGGCGAGAACCTGCGTTCGATCCCCGTTGATGTCTTTCTGCTAACTTTTTTTCTTTCGTTCTTTAGACATTCTTTTCATTTTATATAGCGTATAATAAAATTGATTTTTGCAATGTAAAGCAGTATTACCGTAGATAGATCGTGAATAACTATGTATTGTGACGTTGCAGTTCCGGCAACGTCACAAAATAGTGAAACAACAACAATAAACAAACGCGAAACTACTCTCGGGGCCTTCCGTTAATTATTTACCGATGCTAATTCCCGAATTATCTGAGTCGAGTGACAGGAGAGACGGCGGAAGCACCGGCGACAGGAGAAGGAGGGGCGCTCAGGGCGCAAGGACGGGGGAGGTATCCCGGGGGGATCCTCCCTAGAAAACGTTTCCCGCCGCTGACCAGGGGTCAGTGGGCCCACGGGGCCACGGGAGCGCTCACCCCGGCGTGCGTGAGCCGGAGGTGCGACACCGGTGCCCTGCGGAGCCTCCGTGTTGGGCCACCCCTATTGGTGACCCACGCGGGGCACGGCCATCCCGGGGGGATCGAGGCGCGGACGCCTGAGGGCCGATCTCTCCCCACCCAGCCTGCCGCAGCAAGAGTTTCCGCGAGCGGCGACCACCAGGAGCCAACCTCCCGAAAAAGGACCACCTGCCGACATCTGTGGAGGATCGACAGGACTCGTAGTGACGTCACCACCAGCGTCGCGGGAAAAGCTCCTAAGCATGCGCGTGCCGAATGTACGGCGTAATTGCCGAGCACGCAGTCTCAGTCGTACTGCGACATTAGGATCGATTAGCGATCGTAGTAGTGAGATTACGAAAATAAGAATTAGAGCAATGGAGAAAATGTTTGAGAGTTCCCGAGAGGCCAGCGATTCGGTAAGCGAATTTAATTAGCCCATTTCGTTTGTGTCGGATTTAATGAATGATTGTACGCGTTAGAATCACGTTTGGTATCGAAATTATGAAAGATTTTCCGGCTTCTCCGGTATTGCGTAGTGATTTCCCGAATCGAGTCCTCCCGTAACGGATGATGTAATCTAGTGCGTCGCGTGCGTTACCGCGTGTAATACCGAGAGTTGTAGTTTCGATCTTCGCGTTTGTAATTCCGCCTTCGGGCGATGACGGAAAATAAAATGTGCCGACTCTCGGATTTATTTGAATAGTTGTGTGAGATTTATTTTGTGTGTGAAATTCCTGTCTTGTGTCGTCACTCCACCCATGCTCGATAGAATCGAACTCATTCCGCGTAGTCCGGCCCTGGGAGAAATTTCGACGTTTCGATTTCGTTAAGTAAAGAGATTTTCGAATTAATTTTTGGTAGAGTGGTGAATAGAATTATTTGGTAACATTTCGAACGAGCTTCGGCTCGCGGCACTTCGGTGCCTGGCGCCCAACGGATTTAGGATTTTTTGGATTTTGGAATTTTGGGGGAGAGAATCTCGCGCATTTTCTTTCTTCACTGGGAATTTTCGGGTTAGCCGGTGCAGACTATTGAAGTCGGGAAAATTCACGTGACAGTATATACCATTGTACACTATGTACGCTATATAAAATGAAAAGAATATACAGAACGGAAGAAAAGAAGTTAGCAAAAAGACGTCAACCGGGATTGAAGGTAGGTATACTCGCCACTTCAAATCCGTTACCGTATCCACTCGGTCACGGCATTCGATTTAAAGTTAAGATACTTAAATGTACTAACTTAATTTATGATTAATTTTCTAAAAAATGGGAAAGTATTGAGTTAGCTGTAAACGTTCAGTGTTACATTCTTTTGTTTCTTTCTCTCATTCACACTGTTACCGTAACGGACGCTAACAGACCCAAAATGCTGACGACGCTCTCCCTACTCCGACGCAACACCCTACCGACGCGGGACCCACGACGGCGATCGGACACTTACGGATTAGCTCTCGACCCTAAACTGACCAAGTGGACCTCGACAGACAGAACTATAATACAGATACTAAAATACCTTACTAGTGTGACCTTAATTGGACGACCCTTTGACCATCCTTGACAACTGGTGTCAGAAGTGTAGGAGAGACGGACATCCACGAAAGCCAAGAAAGAAAAGACAAGGAGGACACAGCTCACAGACAACATATACACGACGACAAAGAACAAGAACACGAGAGAGAGACGATGCAGACAACAACAGCACTGTAAGTCACACGAACAACAATAACACTAAACTAGCACACGCATGCACTGCTTTTTTTCTATAACAAGCAACGTTCTTTGAACTATCAAAATTCCGCACGACAAATCACCGCGAGCTCAAAGGCGGAGCCAAGATCGGAAAACAGCGACGCTTTATTTCCCTTTACCAGACAACGACATATCGGACAGTAGTGAAAACGAAAAAGACAGTGAAATGGCGACTATTCCCGTAAAATTTAGAGACGTATTCGCGTTGATCCCGGTATTTGACGGACACAGTATGTCAGTTGACAGTTTTATCAGTATATGTAAGCGAGCGCAGCAACCATTGGCGGAGAACGATCAAAAGTATTTACCGAAGATGTTACCACTCAAATTTTCCGGCGACGCGCAAGAAATGATGGAAGGGAAAACATTTACGACGGTAGACTAAATTTTGACAGAACTACGAAAAATATTCGCGGAACAATTGGAATTAGGCGATCTAGAACTACAACTTAGGACTTCACCACAAAAGATAGGGGAATCGGTAGAGCGATATGCGGCGCGGATAAGACGAATCAAAGCGAAAATCGACGAAAGAATCAGAGCGGTATTTAACACGGTACAGCATAAGACGTATTTAGACGCTAGGACGATTGACAACGACGCAACGACAAGAAAAACATTTATACGCGGACTGATAAGCGAAATACGCGTACATTTTATAAAAAGAGATGTAAAATCCTTCGAGGATGCGATTGAAATGGCGCGTGAAATAGAGGAAATAAAAAGATCAAAACAGCTAGAGGAAATCAGGACGACGTACGAGCCACAGGTGACACAAAAAACAAGCAACGTAAAGGTACATTTCGCAAACGTTACAGGGACACAAAAAAGTACATTTTGCAAATATTGTAATAAATTAGGCCACGATGTAACGGAATGTAGGGTAATAAATCGGATGATAGCAGAGCGGCAAAGAGATGTTTCCCACGAGCGATACGGCGAAAGACGCAAGCCTCAGCGTTCCGGATACAGCGATAAGGGTTCCCACGACGACCCACAGTTGAATTTTTCGTACGGGAACGAAGTACAATATGATAGGCAGCACCTGAGTAGACGCGATGCAGATTACGGACTTGACGCGCGAAGCAGATATTCAGGCGACAGAAGTAATTCCAGGGAAAGATATAGAAATGCTCCAACATACTACAATCGAAATGCTTCACCATATTGTAACGCCCCCACCAATTTCGCGCCAAAACTATATGCATAGAAGTAACACGCAATACACTAAGAGCGCGCGCAACAAAGATAACCTATACTTACCGAGGGTAACAAAGATAGCGATACCAGCACAGTGCGCAGCGCCACCACGATTAGCATTAGGAAAGATATAGGACCAATAGGAACAATTGTTAGAGAAATCCGTATAATGTTAAACACAGGACAATTACAAAGGAGTTTCGCGATTAGGTAAAGAATAGTATATAAGTCGGACGAATTTCCTAGTTTAGTCAGTCGGGTTCGCGCATCACGCATGCAAGAACCTATCCTGGAGCAAGTATCCAACGGATTTCAGACCGCTCCTCTGCTCCATAGTACAGGTAGCGACTGGTCCGAAGAATACCTATACTCTCAAGGAAAATTTCGAGTCTTTTCTGATTACAGACCGCTCCACCACCTAGGTGCTGGTAGCGACTGGTCAGAACAGACTCATATTAGTATACCGCGATAAAAATTGAAACCCTTCTCGATTACAGACCGCTCCACCACCGTCAGGTGTTGGCAGCGATTGGTCAAGAAGGGCTCACATACATAAAACCAAAAACCTTTCTCGATTACAGACCGCTCCACCACCGTCAGGTGCTGGCAGCGACTGGTCAAGAAAGACTCACATACATTTAATTAACAAATACATTGAACCCAAAAAACCTTTCTCGATTACAGACCGCTCCACCACCGTCAGGTGCTGGTAGCGACTGGTCAAGAAAGGCCTTACTTAGAAAACACGAAAACCACGAAAACCGCACATTACCGACAGCGATAAAATTGAACAAAACGTCGAGATCACAAATTATACCACCGTTTCAATTAGCAATTAAACAAAGCAAAACACCCTAAAATCACCACCATGTTACACTGAATTACACAAATAAAACCAGAAGCACTTTCGAATCTTGAATTTTTATTCTTTATTACGCACAAACCCACGTTATCCCACACACATCGACGAGTAGCCGCTCACTCGTCGAATACCAGCACAAAACGCGGAAAAAAGACCAGCCAGGTCGTTACATAATTTTGGTGACAGCGGTGGGATAGCGTAAAGGTTCGAGAGAACTTCTTCAAAAATAAGATAAAATATTTAAAACTAATAGAAATAAAAATTAAAACAGTACAGACTAAAATGAACCAAATGGAGATTGACGAAGAGAAAACCTCAAACACGATGTCCATGTACCTAAGCCTACGGGACGCAGTAGAAACCATACCAGCATACGACGGCAAAAATATAGCCATACATCGATTCGCAAAAACCTGCAGGAACGCCCTCCAAATCATAAATCCAAATGCAGAATTTGGATTAGTACAACTCATCAAAAACAAGCTCCAGGGACAGGCTGCAAGAGTAATTGCCAGCGGAGATTACGACACGATAGAAGACCTAATAACCGTGCTACAAGCAAGATTTGCCCCATCTCACACCTCGATGCAGCTGTACGGGGAACTCTCTAAATTAGCCCAAATGACAAAAGAAGCCGTCGTCGATTTCGGGAGTAGAATAGACGATCTACTCTCCCAAATAAGAAACTGCCATGAAACGGAAGACCCAGCATTCGCAGCGCAAAACAACCAGACCGCTGAAAGAAACGCCATCCACATGTTTTTAACAGGATTAAAAACGAATATATACACCCGCCTACCAAGAACGCTCTACGAAGATCTCAACGAAGCCATAAACGCCGCCGTGAAAGCCGAAGCAGAACACATAGAGCACGAGAGACGAACCAAGGAAACAAATTCCATAGAGCAAATAACAGCACAAATAAACCAAGTAAACTGGCAAAATAAGTACTGTACAATATGCAGAAGACCCGGAGACACCACCGACGAGTGTAGGAACAAAATAAAATGCAATTTCTGCGAAACCCCCGGACATTCAATAGAACAGTGCAGACATAAGGAAAGACTAAAAAGGTATTGCGATTTCTGCAAAATAGCCGGACACGATACAAACGAATGCCGCAAAAAATAAGAGCCAGCAAATTCTGCAATCAATGCAGAATAAATGGCCATACCACCGAAGAATGTTGGAAAAAGAGTTATCCCAAAAGAGGCGATAAGGTACATAGGACCGCACTGTTTAAAATCGAAAGCAATACACTCATTAAACCCCCAAATATAATCCTTTCAGGAACCCAATTCAGGGACTACCAAGGAACACTAATGATTGACACGGGATCAGATTTAAACATATTAAAAAGGTCAGCTATACTACCCAACCAAAAAATAGAAACAGATATAATATACGACCTAAGCAGTATAACAAAAGAACACATCACCACCCTCGGATATGTTAAAATTAATATTTTAGGAAAACCCATTAAATTCCATATCATAGACGAAATACCAATAAAACAAGACGGAATACTCGGAACCGAATTCTTTGAAACCCAAGGAACTCAAATCGATTACCAACGGAGAGCCATCTTCATAGGAGACCACGCGATACCATTTACCACCCCGGAAACCTTCACCATATCAGCTAGAACACGGAAACAAATATACATACGAGTACTAAATACATGTAAAATAGGATATATTCCTAGGCTAAAAATACATCCAGACTTACTAATTGGAAACGCTGTTATAACTGATAAAAACGGAAAAGCACAAATCTTCGCAATTAATACCTCCAATAACGAAATAGAAATCCCTGTACCCACGGTCAACTTACAGGAATATAGAGAAGTAAGAATAAATAAACCATCGGAAGACAAAACTAAAGCCACGAAAATCATGGAAATATTAAACACAGAACACGTAAACCAGGAAGAATATACCAACGTAAAAAAATTAATCTACGACTATTCAGAAAGATTTCACTTACCTAATGAAAAATTACAAGCGACAAATAAGGTACAACATAGAATACTTACCGAAAACGAAGTTCCAATACACGTAAAACAATACCGCTATCCAGAAATCCATCGAGAAGAAATTAAAAAACAAGTAAACGAACTTCTCGAAAAGGAAATAATTAAACCATCCGTGTCTCCATACAACTCACCACTCTGGATAGTCCCTAAAAAGGCAGACGCCGAAGGGAATAAACAATGGAGAATGGTAATAGACTTTAGGAAACTAAATGAAAAAACAATCGGTGACGCATACCCATTACCCAATATAGTAGATATCCTAGACCAGCTAGGAGGAGCAAAATACTTTTCAACATTTGACTTCGCCTCAGGATTCCACCAAATACCAATGCATCCCGAAGATCAACATAAAACAGCATTCTCCACGACCTACGGACATTACGAATACTCAAGAATGCCCTTCGGTCTCAAAAATGCACCCGCAACCTTTCAAAGACTGATGGACCAAGTAATGATAGGGCTACAAGGGACAGAACTATTTGTATACCTAGACGACATTGTTATATACGCAACCTCACTACAAGAACACACAGAAAAATTCAAAAAACTAATGGCCCGCTTAACTGAAGCTAATTTATACCTACAACCAAGCAAATGTAAATTTCTAAAAAAGGAAGTAATTTATCTGGGACACATAATCGGAGAGGACGGCGTAAAACCAGACCCGCAAAAAAAAGACGCAGTAGAAAATTTCCCGATACCAAAAACAACAAAAAATATAAAACAATTTTTAGGACTATGCGGATATTACAGACGATTCATAAAAGATTTTTCAAAAATTGCAAGACCTTTATCTAATTTAACAAAAAAGGAACAAACCTTTCACTGGGCCGAGCCGCAACAACAAGCCTTCACAATATTAAAAAACGCACTATGTAAAGAACCCATCTTGCAATACCCCGATTTCGGTAAAACTTTTAATATAACCACCGACGCATCCGGCTTTGCTATCGGAGCAATCCTAAGTCAAGGAAAAATAGGAGAAGACCTACCCATAGCATACGCATCACGAGTACTAAATGACGCCGAGACCCGATACTCCCCCACCGAGCGAGAATTATTAGCAGTGGTATACGCGGTCAACCACTTCAGGTCATACATCTATGGAAAAAAATTCTTATTAATCATGGATCATAAACCATTAGAATGGTTATACAAATTAGAGAACCCAACCTCCAGACTAATGAGATGGAAACTCAAACTGGCAGAATACGACTACCAGATAATCTATAAACCCGGGAAATATAACACTAATGCAGATGCACTATCACGAAACCCCGTGACACTACCACTCAACTCAAAACGATTGCCAACAACCAGCGAAGACGAACGCGAACAAAAAAAACTAAAAGAGTACCATCAGTACAAAACAAGACCACTAAGTACAACGAATTCAAGTAGCGGAACCCAGCGCCAAGGAAGATACCACGCATAGACTATAGTACAGAATCAAACACCGAAGAAATACTTGAAGAGACAGCACCCCCAAGAATCCAGAAGAAAATAAAAAAACGCAAACGAAGCAAACTCACAACGACAAAACAAATAAAAAAGAAAAAAGTAGTGACCGAAATAGATTCAACCACAGATGAAGAACTAGACATTAACGAAACCACAAACAAAAGAACAAACGACGGAACGAACAGGGAAGAGAATATAGTCGAAGAAGAAGAAGACATTAACGAAACTACAGACAAAGAACTAGAGAGTGACAAGACCACAGACGAAGAAATAAGTATTCGCGAAGACACAGACAGGGAAACGGACGTTAACAAAGATACGGACACAGAAATGGATGAGGTCGTGGAAGCCATGGATATCAGCAGTGCCGAAGGCACGGAAGAAGAAATGAACCAAAAGAAGATCCCAAAAGAAAGGAAGAGGAAAAAGAGAAACAGCACTACATCAACCTCAGAAGAAACCAATAAAAAAATACGAGTTACAGCCGAAGTTCATACACCACCACAGAACAAAAAGAAGAGAGGAGGAGAGAGAAGAACAAAACAACTACAAACCGAACGAACACCAAAGGACTTAGATAAAATCCAAAAAGTAGGAGAAGATCAAAAAATACCAAAATACACGACTAAAGATCCCCCAAAAATGGAAAGAGCACCATCCACAGGAACCGACACCAAAGAAGAAAGAAGAAGCTCCAGCGATACACAAACCGGACCAATAACACCTATTAAAATAAAAAGAATACCTCAGCCTAAAATAGTTACAGAAGAATGGATACCCAATTTCATCGACGAGACGGAAGACCACCTATGGATGAGGAAGGACTTGAAGGTCATATTCCTCGACCAAAACAGAATACCTATAGGAAGAATAAGTCAAGCTCTCATCAGGAATAAAAACCTAGAAATTAAACCAATAACCAAAAATAAAAAAGTAGTAAAAATAACAAAAACAATCTGGGGAACAATCATACCTCAAAATCCCAGTCAGAGCCAATTAAACGCATCCATGAATAAATTACACTCTGAAATAAAAAAGGAAAAAATAACATTAGCTAACATACCAGAAGAAACAGAGATAAACCCAAAAATGCTCAGATTAGCCATACGCATAAACTTCTTAGAAGGAAACACCCGGATAATAATATGGAAAGGAACCATAATTAATCCACCTAAAAAAGAAAGAACACAGATAATAACAGAAAATCACACTACGCCTATCGGAGGACATAAGGGTATAAAAAAAACATACCAAAGAATTAGAAATGCATACTACTGGGAAAACATGAAGGAAGATATCACGAGCTATGTAAAAACATGTATAACTTGCCAGAGAAATAAACTAGTCCGCGTAAAAAACAGGGAACCCATGGTAATAACGGATACACCAACCGAAGCCTTCGACAAAGTGTCCATGGACATACTAGGACCGATGCCATATACTAAAAAAGGAAATAGTTATACATTGATTGATTGTAGATAGATAGATTGTATATTAACAATCCAAGACAACTTAACAAAATACTGCCTGGCCATACCTTTAGCATCAATCACTGCAAAGGATATAGCAAAGGAGTTTACAGAAAAATTCATTTGTGTATACGGCAGTCCTAAGGCGATACTCACTGACCAAGGGCCCAATTTTACCGGAAGAGTAATGAAGGAATTCTCCAAAATCTTCCAAATAAAACAGCATAGAACCACTGCCTTCCACCCACAATCAAACGGATCCCTAGAACGAAGCCACCATGTATTGATCGAATACCTGAAACACTACGCAAACAAGGAAAAACAATGGGATGAATGGTTACCACTAGCCATGATGTCGTATAACACCAGCACATATGAAGGAACCAAATTCACTCCATATGAATTAATATTTGGAAGGAAGGCACGACTACCGACAAACCCAAAAGTAACAGAAGAAAGAACTTACCCAGAATACCTCAATGATCTAGTACACAAAATCCATAACCTTCGAACACTTGCAAAAGAAAACCTAGAAAAATCAAAAAACAGACAAAAAAGATATTATGATCAGAAGGTACAGACGCAAGAACACCGTAAGGGAGACCAAGTCTTTCTCTTAAACCCCAAAACTGGGAAACTGGAACCCGAATATACTGGATCATTTACCGTTCTCGAAACACTACCAAACAATAACCTTAAACTAAACACCGGGCTGAACAAAACCAAGGTGGTACACATGGACCGAACCAAGGTGGCGCACCTAGCGCTCGCAAAGGGAACTAAACCTCAGACCCAATCTAACCCATAAGGACACAGCATTCTCAAACGAACAAGCTCAGGAGAAGGTTAGAGAGAGAGAAAGAAACCAAACAAAGAAGACATGCCGAAACGATCGGGACAGCGACGACGGGAGAGGGGAAAAGAAAACAGGAATCCCGATGACCAGGAAATAAAAACCAACCCGGCAACCATACGAAAAAGGGACATAGAGAGAGTCCTAGAGGAGATGGTGCCGCACCCAAGAGCAGTGAGCCCCATAACAGGGACGCCAGAAATAGAGGAGATAATAGAAGAAATGATTGTTGTCCCCGAGTTGATTACACCCCTGGGCCCATGGATAATAGGGAAAATCAACATCCCGGCAAAGAATTGGTTCCCCTACACCCGGGCTAGAGAGGACGATCCGCGAAAGTACCTGGGGATCATCACGGATGGGAAACCCACAAAGCCACCACCACGGACCGACGACTGCACGTGTTTTTTGTGCAGGAGAGCGAGGGTGATTCCACGCGGAATCATTGAAAGATGGGCCACGAGCCGACAGAAGCCACCGCCCTTCTGAAGAGCCCTCCACTAACCCTTCCTTCCATCTACTACTATCCTCCATTTCTTTTTATACTCCCAAAGACCCACCAAAGATAAATGCAAATAGGATAAGTTTCATATTTTCATATATTCTTTTGTTTTTCATATATTTTATATAACATTATACATATATTTATTCTATATACCTTCGATATACTTCTTTTCTTAAAAACTAAGATACACCGATTTTTCTTTACTTCTTTCTTCTTTCGAGGACGAAAGAAAAGGTAAGGGGGGAGGTGTAACGCCCCCACCAATTTCGCGCCAAAACTATATGCATAGAAGTAAGACGCAATACACTAAGAGCGCGCGCAACAAAGATAACCTATACTTACCGACGGTAACAAAGATAGCGATACCAGCATAGTGCGCAGCGCCACCACGATTAGCATTAGGAAAGATATAGGACCAATAGGAACAATTGTTAGAAAAATCCGTATAATGTTAAACACAGGACAACTACAAAGGAGTTTCGCGATTAGGTAAAGAATAGTATATAAGTCGGACGAATTTCCTAGTTTAGTCAGTCGGGTTCGCGCATCACGCATGCAAGAACCTATCCTGGAGCAAGTATCCAACGGATTTCAGACCGCTCCTCTGCTCCATAGTACAGGTAGCGACTGGTCCGAAGAATACCTATACTCTCAAGGAAAATTTCGAGTCTTTTCTGATTACAGACCGCTCCACCACCTAGGTGCTGGTAGCGACTGGTCAGAACAGACTCATATTAGTATACCGCGATAAAAATTGAAACCCTTCTCGATTACAGACCGCTCCACCACCGTCAGGTGTTGGCAGCGATTGGTCAAGAAGGGCTCACATACATAAAACCAAAAACCTTTCTCGATTACAGACCGCTCCACCACCGTCAGGTGCTGGCAGCGACTGGTCAAGAAAGACTCACATACATTTAATTAACAAATACATTGAACCCAAAAAACCTTTCTCGATTACAGACCGCTCCACCACCGTCAGGTGCTGGTAGCGACTGGTCAAGAAAGGCCTTACTTAGAAAACACGAAAACCACGAAAACCGCACATTACCGACAGCGATAAAATTGAACAAAACGTCGAGATCACAAATTATACCACCGTTTCAATTAGCAACTAAACAAAGCAAAACACCCTAAAATCACCACCATGTTACACTGAATTACACAAATAAAACCAGAAGCACTTTCGAATCTTGAATTTTTATTCTTTATTACGCACAAACCCACGTTATCCCACACACATCGACGAGTAGCCGCGCACTCGTCGAATACCAGCACAAAACGCGGAAAAAAGACCAGCCAGGTCGTTACAATATTATAACAGAAATATGAACATGCGAAAATATTCTCCGTATCGATACAGGGATAATCCGACATATTATAGAAATCAGTCCCCGTACAGACGCAGACAGGACTCACGGGAAAGATATAGAAATAGTTCAAGAGATCGGCAATATAACAGAGATAGAAACGAATCACGCGATAGGGAGTATAGGAATGACTCACGTGACAGCTAATATGGAAATGACAGACGAAACAATAAGGACAGCTCCGAAGAACGTGAAGATCACCGATCACAAAGTAGGAGTAAAAGTAGGGATCGATCAGGAAGAGGAAAGACAAGTGATACGACACAGACGGATAAAGACATTGATAGAATAACACAGCAAATGACGCGAGTTCTGGGAAACTCCAACGGCGTTCCGCGGAAAGGCACGACGCGAGACGAGAACCAAGCGTGCCCAATGGATATTTCAACGTAGAATCCGAATTAAGCAAACTTTTCCAAATAAGAGACCCGACTGTACAGAAACCGACAGAACGAAAGCAGACCGAGCAAAAACAGACCCAACAGGAACCGATCGAACAGGAGAACACAGAACAAAAATCGACGGCAGAACCCACTATAATTAAATGCGGATTATCAGGAAAACAGTTACCACCGATAATTACATTAGAATCCAAGGACGTTAGATCAGGACGAATAAGACTCTTCGTTGATACAGGTGCGGGCGTAAACCTAATTAAAGTGAATAAAGTAGCGAATCGAACACGGATAAACACCGATATTATATGCGAACTTACAAGGGACATTACGGAACTGGTACACTCCGATTTTATTCTAATTTTGACCACATGTAGTTTTTGTGAATCTATTCGACAAGTATTTTTCTTAGCTGCCCAAATTCACTTTTAGGGGTTGAAAAAAGGGTTGAATTAGGGGGGTTGAAACCTATTTTGTTGAATATCTCGAAAAATAGGAGAGATAGGGGAATGGTGTAAATTGCAAAATTTCGTGGTTTTATAAGACGAATAAAACTGCGTAAATGAATTTTTTCTATACCTTACCGTTATTGTTGTATCCTTATTTTTTAACAAATTTGTTATAATTTCCCTGGAAAACGTAAAGTAATTTTAATCGTGATTGCCATTTTTGTTGAGACTGTGATTGCCGACAATGCGGATATAATGGAATTTTTAAATTCCGTTTTCAATAAACAATAGAGACATCGAAAAATTGACGCTAAATCGTTGTGTGGGGATTCGAGTCAAAGTGGTAGCTTGACTCATATTCTTGGTGTAACGTGTATCAAGTGTTATGGGGCAATCGGGAAATTTCATAATTATTGTAACAAATGACGAAACACATGGCCATAAAAATTACGAGAAACGCAGGTCATTGTCGTCGGCCGGTCAAGACTCAAGGCAGCGCGCCGTATCCCTAACCCGACCGCTACGCCCGGCACGGACGATTAGCTTTCTTTGCTCCAAATGGATATTTTATTGAGCAACTGCATGATTCCACCCGTAAACTAATTAAAAAGAAATCTAAAAGGATATCAAGTTACATGCACAAAAAGAAACTCCGGATCGTAAGAATCTACAGATGGATAAATTGCTAATTGTGAGAGACAGATGAAATTAATATACAAATGGGTAAATGATTGAGAAATAGATGAATGATAATAATATGCAAGGAAAAGAAGGAAGCCCTTTCACCGCTATTACACTTGTACCGGCGTGAACTACGTGACAAGCGCAAAGGCGAAATAAGGCTAAAATGGAAAACAGGGTACTACTTATACTGTGGCGAAAACCAAATTTACCCCACTCATTTCTCGACATTCTGGTGGATATTTTCAGGGCCAGTAATAAAATTACGACGGGAAAAACATTGTAAAACCAACGTGGGGCAACGACCATGTACTCCACGGAAAAACGTGGAGTATATGGTCGTTGCAGGTAAACGCGTACTTCGTGATTTGGTAAAATAGGGAAAAACCGAATTATGAAAAGTAGCGCGGCAATAATTTTTATTGCATTGTTCAATAGGATATCTATTTGGAGCAAAGAAAGCTAATCGTCCACGCCGGACGCAATGGTCGGGTTAGGGATACGGCGCGCTGCCTTGAGTCTCGACTGGCCGACGACAATGACCTGCGTTTCTCGTAATTGTTATGGCCGTTCGTCATTTGTTACAATAATTATGAAATTTCCCGATTGCTCCATAACACTTAATACACGTTAGACCAAGAATATGAGTCAAACTACCACTTTGACTCGAATCCCCACACAACGATTTAGCGTCAATTTTTCGATGTCTCTATTGTTTATTGAAAACGGAATTTAAAAATTCCATTATATCCGCATTGTCGGCAATCACATTTTCAACAAGTATGCCAATCACGATTAAAATTGCTTCACGTTTTCCAGGAAAATTATAACAAATTTGTTAAAAAATAAGGATATAACAATAACGGTAAGGTGTAGAAAAGATTCGTTTACGCAGTTTTATTCGTCTTATAAAACCACGGAATTTTGCAATGTACACCATTCCCCTATCTCTCCTAATTTTCGAGATATTCAACAAAATTGGTTTCAACCCCCCTACTTCAACCCTTTTTTTCAACCTCTAAAAGTGAATTTGGGCAGCTAAAAAAAATACGTGTCGAATAGATCTGCGAAAACTACATGTGGTCAAAATTAGGATAAAATCGGAGTGTACCAGTTCCGTAATGTCCCTTGTTAGCGGAATAACAAACCATAAAATGATGACACTGGGCATGTGCATGGTACAAGTAAAGAATTACGATGTAAAATTCCATACCGTTCCTGATTCCTTTCGTATTGCAGAAGACGGTCTATTAGGAGACGCTTTTTTCAGACAAACAAAGGCTAGCATTTCATATTTTACAGAACAGATAACATTTGACACACACACAATACATTTCAACCCACATGAGACACTGACGGTACCTCCTAAAACTATAATACAGACTCACACACGACTGACAGACACCGACTTAGACGAAGGGTACATAGACAGAATTACTAGCTGTCCTGGACTGCAATTTTCCAATGCGCTAGTAAAAATTCACGGGAGCATAGCATATGTGCACGTCGCAAATCCGACTAATGAAATAATGTGGACGGCTATCCCCAAAGTCACATTACAGCCTATCGAAAAGCTTAGCAATACGATAGCTGATTATAATCAAAGATACAGATGACGAACTAATAGCGCACATGACAAATGCAATGGACAGAATTAGTAAAATACAGGCACTGCTACAAGTACAGGATTTAAACCTGGAAGAGCAGAATAGAGTCAAACAATTAATTACGGAATTTGCAAAATTATTTTATACAGGGTGAGTCAGTGACCTTGCACCAAACTGAAACCACGTATTTTAGGGGTCAATAGAAGCATAAAAGCCCGGGAACACAAAGTTGAAATCTCAACCCTTTCGGAATTACAGGGGGTTGAAGTTTCAAGTTTTAAAAAATCATATCTTCCTACGGGATAATGCTAGCGTCACGGGTCTTTTTCTAGAATATGTGGGAGGGCCGGAGCTATGTGAAAAAAAATAGAAATCATTTAAAAATTATTATTAAGTCGCATTATTATTGATTTTATTGCACTTTTTCGATGAAGGAGCAACATTTTCAGGTACGAAAAAAATCACAGTCATTCTGTGATGCACCAAAAAAAATATCGCGTTGTGAAAAGTTTAAAATTTTAAGAAATGTGGCCAGGATAAATTATTTAAAGTTTTCCGCTAGAGATTCTCAATCCCAGGTTTATGGCAGCATTGTAGAGTTCATCAACCTGACCCTTTTTTCTCTCTCTCACTCTCACTCACCCTCTCTCTCGCACTGCGGTGTTCGGTAGCAGGCCCTCGAGATAAGCTGGGCCTAACTGACCTAGGCAAACAGACACCCGAGCCGACTTCGAGCCTTCTACCGCCGCAGTGACACATGCAGCCGTAAACCCGGGATTGAGAATCGCTAGCGGAAAACTTTAAATAATTTATCCTGGCCACATTTCTTAAAATTTTAAACTTTTTACAACGCGATATTTTTTTTGGTGCATCACAGAATGACTGTGATTTTTTTCGTACCTGAAAATGTTGCTGCTTCATCGAAAAAGTGCAATAAAATCAATAATAATGCGACTTAATAATAATTTTTAAATGATTTCTATTTTTTATCACATAGCTCCGGCCCTCCCACATATTCTAGAAAAAGACCCGTGACGCTAGCATTATCCCGTAGGAAGATATGATTTTTTAAAACTTGAAACTTCAACCCCCTGTAATTCCGAAAGGGTTGAGATTTCAACTTTGTGTTCCGGGACTTTTAGGCTTCTATTGACCCCCAAAATACGTGGTTTCAGTTTGGTGCAAGGTCACTGACTCACCCTGTATACCCGGAGACACACTAGGACGAACCGACATTTTACAACACAGAATACACACAACTGACGACACACCAGTACACACAAAACAATATAGATATCCACCGATACACAAAACCGAAATACAAAAACAGACACAGGAACTCCTAGACAAAAACATAATACAGACCTCAACCTCCCCCCAGAATTCCCCAGTATGGATAGTCCCCAAAAAACCTGATAAAAATGGAAACAAAAAATGGAGGATGGTTATCGATTACAGGAAATTAAACGCGAAAACGGTACCATTCGCAAACCCGATACCCAACCCGATAGATATTCTTGACCAGCAAGGAAACGCAGAATATTTTACGGTATTAGACGTAGCCTCGGGTTTTCACCAAATTAAGATACACCCAGACGACACACGCAAGACACCATTTTCGACATCGGACGGACACTTCGAATACAAATACATGCCATTTGGACTGAGGAATGGACCGAACACTTTTCAGAACGCCATAGACTTGATAACCTCCGGATTGCAAAACGACCTATTCAAATACATCGACGACATGATAATACACGCAAAGAATCTAGACGAACACGACGCAAAATTCAAACGAGTCGCACGCAGGTTTTAAACTGCAGACGGAAAAGTGCTTATTTTTAAGAAAGGAAGTGACATACTTAGGCCATAAGATAACATCAAGAGGAGTTGAGCCGAACCCATCACTCATCACAGCAATCAAGGATTTTCCACGACCACAAACCAAAAACAACATTAAGCAATTCATCGGGATGACGGGATTTTACAGGAGATTGATAAGAAATTATCCGAAAATAGTAGCGCCGATAATTAAGGTGTTACAGAAAACGGAAGACTTTAACTGGACAAATGACTGCCAAACTGCATTCGACACATTAAAGCACAAGTTGACAGATACACCAACCCTAAAATACCCCGACTTTGACAGACCATTTATGATAACAATCGATGCGTCAGATTACGCCATGGGAGCGGTATTAAGTCAAAAGCACAATAGTTTCGATCACCCAATAGCGTACTATTCAAGAGGATTAACGAAAGCGGAGCAGAAATACGATCCAATGACGAAAGAATTATTGGCAATAGTTAACGCGATTGAGCAGTTCAGACCCTACGTATACGGTAAAAAATTTAAATTAATCACTGATAATAGAGCTTTAGTATACCTAAAAAACAAATCGAATCGTCCACAACAATTACAGAGATGGCAAGTAGCACTAAACGATTACGATTTTGAAATAGAACATAAACTAGGTAAGCAGAATGTGGTAGCGGACGCGTTATCCAGGAACCCAGTACCAGTATTACCAGTAAGACAAAGATCCAGTGACACGAACGATAACGAGCAAGAGGAGAAAAGACATAAGCAACACCAGCAATACAACACACGACAAAGAAGCGATACAAACGAAGACGACGAACAGGACGAAAAAAGACAGAAACAACATCACCTGTACAAAACGCGGCAGAGAAGTAACACGGAGGAAAATACGGACGAAAAATGAAGAAGCAAAAGACTGCACCAGGAACCACAGGATAGTCAGAAAAGCGACACGGAAATGGCGCTAGAGGAACAAAGAGTGAATATAACAACCGATGACGAAATGGCCACTTCAGATAAAGATATGAGTACGGATTCAGAAGAAGAAACAGACGAAGACGAAACAAAATATGAAAGAGGAAAATATGCAAAGTTAAAGAGATGTATAGAAGAAGATATGAAACAAATGGAAACAAATGAGACTATAGCAAAAAGAAAATGCCCAGCAAGCGGATCAAAAAACCCTGAGGGAAATAGCGACCGTCCGCAAATAGACGAAGAAACGCCCAAAACGGAAGAAGATCGACAGCTACTGAAAGAAAAAAGCCTAGCAAGCGGATCAAGTCCTATAGCGGGAAAAAGCGGCCGTCGGCTAACAGACGAAGTAAGGAACCGCGTAGAGACACAAGGTCGACAGCTCCTAGAAGATTCAAAGATACAAATAAAAATTCAAAGGATAAAATAATAATGGAAAATGTAACGCAAAGTGCAACGGAGGATGAGAATGTAGAAAGTGATACGGAGAAACAAACAAAGCAAACGCCACAACCAAATTTTAGAGCGTCAACGCAAGGCTCAAGGAATCAGAATACAGGACATACCAACGACTACATGCAAAACACTGAACATATAGGAATTGGACCGTCCCTTCAACCACAGGCAGAACCGACTAGAGTTAGTTATAATCAATCAGGGAACACCAGCAGACTTGACAACGACGAAGAAGACTCAGGACAAACGGGTACGACTGACATAGAAACAAACGATGAAGACTATCAACCGACAAGCTATCATAGGAAACGACTGACAATGCCACGACATCGACGAAAAACGAGAAATGCAGAAGACAACGAAAGTGACAGAAGAGACATCATTACTAACGGAATTACAATAACACAGGATACCATAATACAACGAAAAGACAACATCGCGTATTTTATTTCAGCAGACTGTATACTGAACACAGTAACCACAGAAATACTAACGGAAAAAGGTAAAATAGACAGTGCTAGTTTGTTACGATGCAACCCCGAAATAGGTGACGTGATAATTACGAGGAAAAATTTAACCTGTTATTTCGCATTACTATGTAAGAAGAAACACACAGACAACACAAATCTACAGACCGTAAGACAATGCCTGGAAACATTATTGATGACAGTACAGGGAGCAGGCATCAAAACCCTAATGATACCGAAAGACCCGAAAATAATAGACTCACTGACATGGTCGACAATAACAACATTTTTACATAAGGAAAAGAACAATAACTGTAAAATTACATTATGTGAAGGACTAATCACGGTACCAACGGCAGACAGAAGGCGCCAAATAATCCAAGAATTTCATAGCTCCGTAGTAGGTGGACATAAAGGAGTGACGAAAACATACCGACGAATAAGACAGAAGTACTATTTGAAAAATATGAGGCGCGACGTAACCGACTTTATCAGATATTGCATGGACTGCCAGCGAAACAAATTAGTTAGAATTAAACACAAAGCACCAATGATTATTACAGATACGCCGACAGAACCTTTTGATAAAATAGCTATTGACATTTGCGGACCATTGCGGGGGACGAAAGACGGAAATGAGTATATATTGACAGTTTTAGATCTTTTTAGTAAATTCGGAATTGCGATACCATTGAAACACCAGACAGCGACAGATGTAGCGACGGCATTAGCAGACAAAGTCATAGCAGTTTTCGGAGCACCACGAGCAATATTTTCAGACCAAGGAGCGAATTTTATGTCAGAGACATTTCGACAATTTACAGAAATTTTCCAAATCAGACATTATAGAACATCAACTTATCATCCACAATCGAATGGGGCGATAGAAAGAAGCCACCACGGGCTAGTAGAGTTTTTGAAACATTATACAGGGTGAGTCAGTGACCTTGCACCAAACTGAAACCACGTATTTTGGGGGTCAATAGAAGCCTAAAAGTCCCGGAACACAAAGTTGAAATCTCAACCCTTTCGGAATTACAGGGGGTTGAAGTTTCAAGTTTTAAAAAATCATATCTTCCTACGGGATAATGCTAGCGTCACGGGTCTTTTTCTAGAATATGTGGGAGGGCCGGAGCTATGTGAAAAAAAATAGAAATCATTTAAAAATTATTATTAAGTCGCATTATTATTGATTTTATTGCACTTTTTCGATGAAGGAGCAACATTTTCAGGTACGAAAAAAATCACAGTCATTCTGTGATGCACCAAAAAAAATATCGCGTTGTGAAAAGTTTAAAATTTTAAGAAATGTGGCCAGGATAAATTATTTAAAGTTTTCCGCTAGAGATTCTCAATCCCAGGTTTATGGCAGCATTGTAGAGTTCATCAACCTGACCCTTTTTTCTCTCTCTCACTCTCACTCACCCTCTCTCTCGCACTGCGGTGTTCGGTAGCAGGCCCTCGAGATAAGCTGGGCCTAACTGACCTAGGCAAACAGACACCCGAGCCGACTTCGAGCCTTCTACCGCCGCAGTGACACATGCAGCCGTAAACCCGGGATTGAGAATCGCTAGCGGAAAACTTTAAATAATTTATCCTGGCCACATTTCTTAAAATTTTAAACTTTTCACAACGCGATATTTTTTTTGGTGCATCACAGAATGACTGTGATTTTTTTCGTACCTGAAAATGTTGCTGCTTCATCGAAAAAGTGCAATAAAATCAATAATAATGCGACTTAATAATAATTTTTAAATGATTTCTATTTTTTTTCACATAGCTCCGGCCCTCCCACATATTCTAGAAAAAGACCCGTGACGCTAGCATTATCCCGTAGGAAGATATGATTTTTTAAAACTTGAAACTTCAACCCCCTGTAATTCCGAAAGGGTTGAGATTTCAACTTTGTGTTCCGGGACTTTTAGGCTTCTATTGACCCCCAAAATACGTGGTTTCAGTTTGGTGCAAGGTCACTGACTCACCCTGTATAAGCGCCGAAAAAGAATGGGATAAACTGTTACCGTTAGCATAATTTTCATATAATATTAGTATACACGAAAGCACAGGACACACACCGTTCGAAATAGTTTTTCACCGAACCGCAAATACCCCATCAGAATTCCCGCCGACAGAGGAAGTAATGACATACGACGAGCACATGAAGCAGATTAACAAACGAGTAAAGCAGACGCAACAGGCAGTATTCGAACGACTAATCCAATTTAAGGAAAGAATGAAGAAGTATTATGATAAAAACACGAGAGAAATACATTTTCAAGTAGGACAGCCCATACTTTTACTAAAACAGCCAAAGAAGGACAAGCTAGACTGTCATTACGTAGGACCGTTTACCATAATACGCGTATTGGACAAAAATAATATAGAGATACAAATTGCCGAAAATAAGACAAAAATAGTACACGTAGACAAAATCAAACCCGCATATGTTACAGGTGCCTCGCGCACATTCTAAGTGTAGCGACGGCAAGCGCTATAATACCGCTGGAACGAAACCAAGGACTGTACTCGACGAAAAAAGGGACACCACAGTTGTCGTCGACCGAGCGGGCGATTCCGCTCGGCCGCCGGCAACGAAGAGGGACGTGTCGGGTAAATAAACAACACAACACCAGGCTCAGTCAAATTCAACACTTTATTCGCGAGATAGACATTTAGCTCGACAATATGGTATCAAACCGATCGCCCGCGGAAGCGAGCCGGCGGAGACGGGTTGACCTTTCGGTTCCCCGCGTGACCCCAGGCGCTGCCCGCGACGGCCCCCCGGCGAATGGTCCGTCGCCACCCGCGCCAGACTTTCCCTCCGCCAACAGGGAGCCGCCGCGGTCAGACCGGTCGTCCCGGAGCCGCCCGCCGCGGCGCCGCATCGCCCCCGGAGCATGGCGAGACCGAGCTCCGGAGGCGCATGCTGCCCACCGGGACCCCCGCCGCGGAAAAAAGGGGGCGCGAACACGGGGCCTCCCTCCAACGGGCGTCCAGTCGACCGGCCCCAACTCGCGCACCATTTTACCCTCCGAACCACGGCCGTCCCCGCCAGCTCGCTCCGACCCGATCTCACACGCCGCGCACCTTCTCGTTTCGTTCACGGCCGACTCGACACTAACTCTCCTGCCCTGGCTTGTTCGTGCTTGCTCCTTAATCCGCCCGGCTTCCATCGAGCGCGCTCCTCATAACAATGCGCGACCTGTAACGCGCTCGCAACAACAACACGCCTGTTCTCGGAAGTCCCGGTTCGTCTCCCCTAAGCTTCCGGATACATCGCGCGAAATGCCACCTCGGTCATCGGGAATATTGATTTATTGTTTGCTGGTTTAATAATACATTACTTAATCATACTTAATATTACTTAGCCTAGTTTAACTGGTTCTTATTATCTATTGAGCCGCTCCGCGCCCTCGTTCGGCGACAACAGTTATACCATACGAGCTGGACGCTAGTAGCACACATAGGCACGCAGGGAATAGCACAAGAATAAGACATTACAAGACAGAACGCAGAAGCGCTATCGCGGATATGTAAGACAATTGGGACGACATGTTATTTTGATACAAAAATCAAGACGATACTGACGCGACTAAATAACACAAAAAGAGAAATTGATTCATTACAAGAACTAACGCCAGAAATACAAATAAATAGACGAAAAAGGGGAGTACCGCTAACGTGCATAGGAAAGATTAGTAAAGCACTATTTGGAACGATGGACGCAGCCGACGCGAAACGAGTTGACGCACAAATTAACACTTTAGCCAATACTACAGAGTAGTTAGCACAAATAGTAGAAAGCAGGACACACATAATAAAGACGAAATTCGACCAAACGAAACAACAAATACGAAACCTCACCGTAGTAGTAGGAAAACAAATAGACAGGATAAACAGCGGACTTACACAGATAAGAAATCAGGAGATGAACATGCAGAAAAACGCTGAAATAACATTTTGCATCTCAGGACTAACAGAAGCTATTAATGAAATAGAGCGACATCAAGAGACGCGGTAGCGTCTCGCGCCAAGTATATATGCTACGGTAAATTTGATAAATCCGGTAATTATGCATATAAGACCAATCTCGAATTTCGTTGGCCGAGCGAGAGGGGAAATTGGGTCGAAGATTAGACGGAGCGTTGCTCTAAAATAGAGAATTTTATTTGACTTAAGCTACTTCCTATTTACATTATGTACATTAATCTTACCTAAAATAGAGAAACGACAATCACTGTCTATATTTTCTCGTTCTGAATTTTACTATTTCCTATTTTCTATATTCTATTTGCACGTGGCTTTGCTCTCCTGTCTGTACCGGCTCACAAATCCTCTGATTGCCCGCTTCCCTCGCGCATGCGCGGCGAGCATTCCGAGTTACGGAATTCATTTTCCTTACATGCATATTTACCGGTTGTTATGCATACTTACCGCTCAGTTCGGTAAATGTGATAAATTCTGAAGAATTCTTCAGTCCCGGAGGAGAAGAAGAATTCTTCAGAATTTATCACATTTACCGGCGATTTTACATAATTCCCAACTTGTATTGGTAAATGTGATAAATTCTTGAGTATTTATCGAATATACCGGCGAGTTTACACAATTTCCACCTGATAATTGTAAATATGATAAATATCTTGACTGATTGAGCCAGTAGAATACAGCGCAGCCTTTTGTGTAGTTACCAGTTAGAAGAATAGTTTTTGTTGGACATTATCGTAGAAAAGACTACGAATAACAAAATTTGGTGGTAATTATTTAGAAAGACGGTGATAAATTGCATGAAAATTAAATGATACCGGCTTTTACGGTCGCAGGTCAGGTCAGTGCCAGATGAGGGGAAGGGGGCGCAACTGTAAAACGTGATAAGTTTCATTATGCTCGACAGTCACAGGTCAGGTCAGTGCCAGATAAGGGGTAGGGGGTGCAATCATTATCATTATCAGCGTGTATTATGATCATATCATAATACAAGGTAAATTCCGTGGCACGACGTTCCAAACGCGTACCGTAGTCAAACATCGCCGCTGCCAACAAACTTGAGTCGGCTCGGCGCGACGGCACCCTGTACATATTGCACTTTACAACGGTAACGCTCTTGTGTCGCGATCGCATTTTGTCTACGATTCCGTTGGACTTATTCTTGGTGTAGTCTTCTACAGTAACATTTCTGATTTCGTGCTGGTTGAACGTTTTCTCGCTACACTCTCGTGCTTCATAAAATACTTAATGATGGCTGGTATGCTTGAGCGCTTTAACTCCAAATTAATTACTATTACGAATAGTAAGAAAACAAACAGTGGTTTTCTGACGAAAGAAACGTATAATGATTTATTAAAAAAGGTGATTATAAGTAAAAACAAGAGCAGTGGGAAGAACCGGAAGATTACCAAAGACTAAAAAGATACGACGTAATGAAAGTCGGAAATATTGAAAAACTTATCGTTCCTGTAAATGAAGAGACCTCCAGTGTTAGATTTTACGTGTACCTTGAAGAACTTTTCAGCATACTTCATGAAGCACACTTATCAATAGGCCATGGTGGTAGAAATAGGATGATGAAGGAGTTGCAAAATAAGTACAAAAACATTACTGTGGAAGAAGTGATGACGTATTTAAATTTGTGCGAAAGTTGCCAAAAGAAATCAAATGTGCCGAAGAAAGGGGTTGTTGTTAGGCCAATGGTCTTTCAAGAGATAAACACACACTGCCAGGTAGATCTCATTGACATGCAGTCGCAACCGGACAATGAGTTCAAGTTTATATTTGTCTATCAAGATCATCTGACGAAATTCGTACCATTACGTGCCCTAAAAAGTAAACGTGCAGAAGAGGTCGCATGTAGATTAATAGATATTTTTACCATATTTGGAGCACCCAGTATCCTCCAAAGTGACAATGGCCGTGAGTTTAGTAACCGAGTCGTCGAAGAAGCTTGTGCAATGTGGCCGGATCTAAAAATTGTGCACGGAAAACCTAGGCACAGCCAGAGTCAAGGTTCGGTTGAGCGTGCAAACCAGGACATTGAAAACATCTTAAGTTCTTGGCTAGAAAGTAACCAAACTAGCAAATGGTCAGAAGGCTTACGCTTTGTGCAACTTATGAAGAACAGAGCATATCATGAAGGCATCAAGTGTAGTCCTTATGAAGCAATGTTTGGAACGCCCGTAAAAGTAGGATTAAAAACTGCATCATTCCCAAATGATTGCATCAAATGTCTAAGAACCGAAGAAGAGCTTCAGAATCTGATCAAAACAACTGATCAGAACTGTTTTGGAAACACCTCCACCAACCAAACGGACTGTGAGCCCGATGTAAATAGTACTGATTTCATGGAAAATCATCCTCCACCGAAAGCTGAATTTGAGGTTCGGAATGAAGAGAGTGCTGCGGTAAGTTTAATCGGGACAGCTATTCTAAGCATTCATAAACAGGTAAGAAAATATATAATGAGTGTGAAAAAAGGTTTAGAATCACAGGTAAAGAAAATGTTGACAATTTCAAATCTTAAATTTCAGGCAGATATTTCAAGCAGGCAAGAGCAAGTACGGAAATATGGATTAAGAGCGAAAGAAGGTATACAATCGCAAGCACAGAAAATGTTAAGATCTTCCAATTTGAAATTTCCGCCTGGTAAGGTTGGAGATACGGTCAAATTGCGAGTACCAGACGTTGACAGAGCAAGAAGTGATCCACGAAATTTGTTAGCAGTTATATTAGAAGTCCAGAATGGAGAATTGTATGAATTAGGAACGAAACAGGGGCGGCTGTCGCAATTATACACGAGAAATCAATTTACAATCTGTGAAGAACAATTTATTTTGATTGATGACGTTCCGGATCTAGCAATCTCACTTCGAGAATCCGTAAGAAAGTCGTCGCTTTCTGGAGGACAGGGATATCAAAGATGCATTTGCAAGGGACTGTGCAACTCTAATAAATGCCATTGCAAAAAGTCTGGAAAACTGTGTAATTCGAAATGCCATAGTAATGTACTTTCTAAATGTCTAAATAAATAAGTAAACTTAAAATATGTTTTAATTGTATTACAATAATAACATTATTCTTCCTACTGATGTCCTTGCATTCGAATATCGCGTTAGAAATTGGAATAAATAGTATGACATGATCATAATCCATCCTCGACAATTATGTCAAGCAGATCTTGTAGTCTGACTATGCGAATCCACATAATTACCAAATATTGTTATTCGTAGTCTCTTCTGCGATAATGTCCAACAAGAACTATTCTTCTAACAGGTAACTACTCAAAAAACTACGCTGTATTCTACTGGCACAATTAGCCAAGATATTTATCATATTTACAATTATCAGGTGGGAATTGTATAAACTCGCCGGAAAATTTGATAAATACTCAAGAATTTATCACATTTACCATTATGATTTGGGAATTATGTAAAATCGCCGGTAAATGTGATAAATCCTTCAAAATTTATCACATTTACCGAACTGAGCGGTAATTATGCATAATTACCGGTTTATCAAATTTACCGTAACATATATGTTGGAGTGTGTGGGCCCCAGATCAGGCTACTGAAGCCCCACTCGCGCGATACGGGACTGAGTCCCCACCATCCGCGTGCGTTACCGGCGACACACTGCTTTGTTTCATTAGTCAGTCCTCTTCTGATGTGTGCCTACGCCGGATCACTTGTACGCAAATAAAGACTTGCATCGCAAACACTTTTCGCTTTTACGGTCCACCCGAAAACCTCATCGATAACAATATATGAGCGATTCCACGCCAAATGATCACAGTTGATTCACACTTGGTCCCCGATTTTTTTTTAAACTTCACAGATTTGTAGCCCTTGTCGAATCCTGTAAAATGCTTTTTTCCGTTCCTCGATATCGTTATTAGTCTTTAAGTTATTTAAGTTATTTAACAAAATTCTTCGTGTACCAACACGAAGTATTTTTTTTATTAAAATTTGAACATTTCCGAAGAAAATGCCGGTTCGCACAGCCTGGTATCTTTATTAGTTTCTGAGTTACGAATTTTTAAAGAAAAATTGATCCAAAACGTGAACGGTTGTCTCTGGCCGCGACGCGTCGCGTCGCGCTGTATCGCGCGCCCGGCCGGTTCTTCCCAGTTATAAAAATGTATTGCTCCGGAACTATAATAGTTACCAACCTGAACTTTGTGGCATTTTCTTTAGTAGACTACAGAGCATCTGAGATATTAATTTTAAACGGATCGGTGCTCCACTTCACTATTTTATTTAAATATTAAAAGTTTATTTATATTTTACAATTATTTATTTACGTTGTATCGGCACGAAGTATTTTTTTATTAAAATTTGAACATTTCCGCGTAAAACGCCGGGTCACACATCCTGGTATCTTTATTAGTTTTCGAGTTATGAATTTTTGAAAAAAAGTTGATCCCAAACTTTGCAGTTAGATAACTTAAAAACTAATAACGATATCGAGGAACGGAAAAAGCATTTTACAGGATTCGACAGGGGCTACAAATCTGTGAAGTTTAAAAAAAATCGGGGACCAAGTGTGAATCAACTGTGATCATTTGGCGTGGAATCGCTCATATACAGAGTGTCCCAGCAAGAATGTCGAACGGAAATATCTGCGTCAATTGTGAAGATACGCGAAATCCGCACAGGGCAAAGTTGCATGGTTCGAAGGGGCTCGTTGAATGGCGGAATGGGAGGGTTTTTACAATAGGGTGGTTTTTAGTTATTAATGTTAACTTAATATTTTTCACCGGGTCGACCTACTTTTTTTTCGATATTCTGAATGCTGGGATCAAGGCGAATTCAACGACCTATGACAAAGGGTCTTTGGGGGTAGTTCATCCCCCGGGGGTTGTAAATTTTCTCCTTTAAATATCTCTTAAACGATTAGATTTAGAGAAACAATTGTTGAACGAAAGATACATGGTATTAATGGGACTATCAGTTGGTGTCATCAAATTTTTAAAATTCCAATTGTTTAAACATTTTTTTATAAACAATAATGTTTTTTGACAATGAACATCTATTTTTTTTCTCGGATCATGGTGGAGGATCGAAAGACGAATTCATAGGTGTGCATCATAAGGTGATTTTAGACCCCTTCCTAAAAAGTGTGGAAAATTATTATCTTGAATAACAAAAAACAGGTGAGTTTATAACAAAATTTTTAGAATCAAAATTGATCAAGGTGCCGGAGATTCTGTTTAGGTCCCAATTTGACGTTTTTTCTACTTTTCAAATAACTCTATCCATAATCGCGGTAACAGAATGTATCATAATTGTCGAAATATGTGGAGATTTTGATGTGACTCAAAATTTGCTACGCGCTTTGGCGCACATACTTGGTAAACATTAATTTCACTACTTTTTTACGCCATAATATTATTGTAAGATTCTTATTTTTGTAAGTATCATAATTTTCGAAATATGTGGAGATTCTGATGTGACTCAAAATTTGCTACGCACTTTGGCGCACATACTTGGTAAACATTAATTTCACTACTTTTTTACGCTATTATATTATTGTAAGATTTTTTTGTAATGTACACTTGTCTGTAGTATAAGATTGTTATTTTCGTGGGGAGCATTATTTTTGTAGAAAGCATCTCATAGCGCTATATACATACTTAACGCATTTTTGTACGTTACATGCAAAATGTAATGTCATTTGTTACGAATATATTGATACAAGCGACGCTATTTGCTAAGGTAGGACAGGTACACCCACAGGTACTTACAACACAACAAATATTAAAAACCGCAAAAATAATTCAAAGTACAGTGACAGACAGGGAACTCGCAGTATCACCAGAAGCAACACATATAACGGATTTGATAAAAGTTGTGATGTCAAGGATGGTCAGGAGTAGAGCGAGTCACGCGTTTAAGAGTTCTATTATTAAGATTTATTAAAGCCGGTCAAAAATCTGTAGGGGTCTGTAGTCTCGAGTGGTTCGAATCTGTCTGTCGTCTAGTCGTCTCTTGGGTCCGGTCCTTACTTGTGACAAGCCTTGCGTCCGGGTAGGGGGTGCAGAGTCAGCGGTTTAATAGTCAGCGTCGTAGCGTCCGTTACACTCCCCTCGCTTTTGATTTTGATGCTCCTGCATCAATTTTTGTCCATCTAGTCCTTGGTCAGTAGCGTCCGTCATTGTCTTTGTGTAACTGTCTATCTGTTAAATAAATATTTATTAGTTTACACTATACCACGTGCTCGCTCTCGTTGCTTAACTTTGTTTCTAATGTTTTTTTTTGTGTGTTCTTGTTACCTGCTGGCATTGATTGTATTATTATTTTCTGTTACCTTGTCCTTCCTATTGTTATTTGTGTACTTATTTTATCTCAATCCCTGTTATTGTTGTGTGTGTCTTGTCCTCACTCCTTGCTATTGATCGAGTATGTCCCCTGTGTATGTCTGTGTTTATTGCCTGAAATGTCTTTGTTGCTTTTGGCCTTGATTATTTCGCTTGGTTGAGATGGATGAGTAAGACTGCGGTTAATTTGTTGTTATTTTCCTCGGTTTTTTTTTTCTTTTTTTTTTTTATATATATATAATGTACAAAAGTGGTTATAATCATGGGTGTTAATGTATTGTATAAAATTATATGTATAAAAGTATAAAGGTAAAAAAAAAATATATAAAGATATATAAAATGTATAGAGTATATGTAAAACTATATAAAGATGTGTTAGTATGTTTGTTGACTATTTATATTGTTAGTTAGTTTTTTTTTTTTTTCGTATGTGGGTGTTTATTGCTCGTCACTGTCTATTTCTGTTATTTGTATCCCTCCGAACCTTTGTGTCGTCATTATCACCGTCCGTCTCATTAATTCGTTTTGTAGTGTGTCTATCTCTGCTACTATGTCCGTTGCGTCTCGTCGTCTCAGTTCACGTCCTTCGTCGTCTATTTCTATTGTCCATTTCTGTTCTTCTGTCCCTCTTTGGTCCGTCTGTACCTTCTGGTCTTTGTATTCGTGTTTTTCTCCTTCCGTTTGTGTTTTTTGGTCTTTGTTCGAATTTTTTGTCTGTTCTGTCCCTGGTTTCTTGTTTCTGGTCGTGTCTTCCGTTTCGTCCGTTTGTGTTGCCTGTCCTCTCGTCCATTTCGCTGATATTTCGTCATCCTCCGCGGGTATCGTTTTGTCTTCGTCCTCCTTCTTCATTGTTTTTATTATTTTTTTCGCGCACGTGTCCATATGTCCAAAGATGTCCGTTATGGACATCTTCTCGTCGCATAAGCCACACCTCTTCATCCTGGTCGGCTGCTGCTGTTGCTCTTCCTCCAACAGTTGTAAGCACCTTAATATGTGATCTTTTCCCCTTCTGGTTATGCCCTCGCAGATTGGGCACATCATTTCTGGCCTTGCCATCTCTTTCGTCGTGATTGCGCTGTTGTGTTTGTTTTCATTTGTTTATTAGTTGCCGTGCGTTAATTTCATGGATTGTTAGTTGCTGGGGTTATTTACCTGTTATATTTGGGTTATATTATGGGATATCACTACGTGTTATAGGTGTTAGCTCTATTGCCCTCGGAATCGTCTCGTTCGCTTTATGTATTGTCTGTACGTCTCGTTCGCGCCTCCCCGGATCCGTCCTTCTTTCCCGTCTTGTGCAGTATGTCAATCCACGTATTACCTGTCCGATTCCACAAGCTGGTAATTTTCCTAACATTGCGCTTATCGCTATCACTGGTGCTACCGAAATACCTATGTACTTTAATACTGTTTCTATCCATGAGAATCTTTTGTGTATGTTATTTATTTCTTTCGCTTTACGTATTACCGTTTTTAGTGCAATTTCGCCATTGTCTAAGTTGTCGTTCGTGTTAGTCCTTTCTAATCCTTGTAAAAACGTTTCGGTTTCCGTTAATATGTGTGTGAAATTTGTTACATCTTGTCCCTGTCATTCGTCGCGTATAATTCTTGTTACGTTTAGTGTATACAATGTTTTGTTCGGTACTGCTATTGAAATATTCGATGCTATGTTTACTGAGGGTATTAATGTCGCCGCTTTCGTTCGCGCTGTACAATCTTCGTCTAACGTCAGTATGCCTACTTCGCTTATTGTTTCGATTTTTGAGTTTTGTCCGTCGCATGTCATATAAAGTGGTTCCGGTTTTGGTGCTGTAAATATCCAAGAGTTTGTATTTTCTATTCTCGTCCAGTATGTTGTACTCAGAGTCCTCAGTCTTATGTCGCAGTCTTCCAGGTTTCTAAATTGTGGGTGAACTAGTATGCGGATTTCGCATTCCGCGTCGTTTCTAACTTTCTGTATCGGGTTTATTTGCTCGCATATATAGTCTGATGTCACCGTCCTGCATGTCGATAAGTCTTCAATGTTATAGTAGTCTTCGAAATTCGTCGCTATCGCTGAGTATTTTGTCGATGGTTTTATAAATGCGAATTTTACTGTCTTGTTACCGAATATTTGGTGTATCGGTACCGGAATATGTTGGTATAAGTTATATCGTACTGTGTCCAAAAGTGGTACTTTAATTACGTAAATTAATTTCTTGCCGTTATGATATATCGCAACCTTGCTAAGTGTGATCAGTTGAGTAATATGCGTCGTGTCTAATGGTACTGGTAGCTCGTAATTCGTTACTGTCTGTTGAATATTCCTTGCGCTACTTAGAATTTGTTGTGTCGAAAGCACCTGTGGGTGAATCTGTCCAGTCTTTGCGAATAATGTAGCTTCGATTATTTTGTCTACATGTCTGTCAAGTTCTGCCACGATTCTATCTAGCTGTGCGACTTCCGCTCCTATTTCTATATTCCTCTGCGTTATTGTTTCTTGTCTGTTGATTTGCGTCAATTTCTCGTTAATGTTTTTTATTTCGTTTCTTAATATCATCGTTAGGTTTCGTATCTGCTGTTTCGTCTGGTCAAATTTTGATTTTACGATATGGGTTCGATTTTCAATTACGTGTGCTGGTTCCTGCGTACTGTCGGCCAATGTGTTAATCTGCTCGTCAATCCTTTTCGCATCCGTTGCGTCCAATGTCCCGAATAGTGCTTTGCTAATTTTCCCTACAAATGTTAACGGTGCTCCCCTTTTTCGTCTGTTCGTTTGTATCGTCGGTGTCAGTTCTTCTAACATGTCGATTTCCCGTTTTGTATTGTTTAATTGTCTTGCTATTGCTTTTAATTTCGCGTACGAATAACAAGATGCGCCAAGTGTGTTGCAAATTTGCGTGAGTGCGTCCTCGTTCCGTCGTATTCTGTCATATTCGTTCGTAATTTCTCGTGTGTCTATGTAGGCTATCAGTGACCATGTTGTGTGGTACAGTCGTATCGTCGCTATCGCATTCGAATACAGTCCTTGGTTGTTGTTTAACGGTGTGATTGATTTAGCCATCGCTACGCTGATTACGTATGCGAGGCACCTGCAACATATGCGGGTTTGATTTTGTCAATGTGTACAATTTTCGTTTTTTGCTGGTCGATCTGTATTTCTACGTTATTCCTGTCTAATACTCGTGTAATGTTATATGGTCCTACGTAATTACTGTCCAATTTGTCTTTTTTCGGTTGTTTCAATAAAAATACTTGCTGCCCTACCTGATATTCTACTTGTTTCGTGTTCTTATCATAGTACTGTTTTGTTCTTTCTTTGAATTTAACTAATTTCTCAAAAACCATTTGTTGTGTCTGTTTTACTTGGTTGTTTAATTGCTTCATGTAGTCGTCATACGTCACTGTCCTATCGGGTGATGGAAATTCTGATGGTGTCCGTGCAGTTCTGTTGAATACTATCTCGAATGGTGTATACCCAGTGCTTTCATGTATGCTTGTATTATATGAGAATGATGCTAATGGCAAGAGTTCGTCCCATTCCTTTCTATTGTCAATATAGTGTTTCAAAAATTCTACTAATCCGTGGTGGCTTCTCTCAATTGCTCCGTTTGATTGTGGGTGATACGTCGATGTCTTGTAATGTTTGATTTGAAAAATTTCTGTGAATTGCCTAAACGTTTCTGACATAAAATTAGATCCTTGATCGGATAATATTGCCTTCGGGGCTCCAAATATCGCTATCACTTTCATTGCTATTGCTGTTGCTACTTCCGTTGCTGTTTGTTGTCTTAATGGTATCGCTATTCCGAATTTACTAAAGAGGTCCAGTATCGTCAATATGTACTCGTTTCCGTTTTTCGTCTTCCGTAGGGGTCCGCAAATGTCGATCGCTATTTTATCAAAGGGTTCTGTCGGCGTGTCAGTAATGACCATTGGTGCTCTTTGTTTTACTCTAACTAATTTATTCTTTTGACAGTTTAAGCAGTACTTAATAAAATTTCCTATGTCCTGTTTCATGCTTTTCCAATAATATCTGTCTCTTATTCGCCTATACGTCTTCGTCAGTCCTTTGTGTCCACCTATTGTTGAACAGTGCATTTCTTTTATTATGTCTTGTCTTCTGTCTCTTGATGGCACCGATATTATTCCCTCACATAATGTAACTTTAGGACTTTCTCTATTGCTCTTACTTTGGAGATATGCGCTTATTGCTGACCATGTTAGATTATCTATAATATTCGGATCTTTCGAAATTGTCACACTTTTAATCTGTGCTTCGTGTAGAACCTGTAATAGTGTCTGTAAGCATTGTTTTATCGTCTGTATATTAGTACCGTCCGTGTATTTTTGTTTACATATTAGCGCAAAATAGCATGTCAAGTTACTTCTCGTTATTATTACATTCCCTATTTCCGGATTATGAGTTAACAATGAGGCCCTGCTGATCTTTCCTTTTTCTTGTAATATTTTCGTAGTCATAGTATTAAAAATGCAGTCAGCTGAAATGAAGTATGCTATGTTGTCTTTTTGTTTCAGTATATTATTTCGCGTTATTATTATTGTATTATTTTCGTCAGTCTCATTTCGTGTATTCGTCTGGTCATCCTCCGCGTTCCTTGTCGGTCGTCTAGCGTCTCGTACCGTCAGCTGTTTTCTGTGATAAGCAGTCGGTTGGTATGCCTCGTCGTCTGTCTCTGTATCATAGTCTTCTGACGTCCTTGAATCTTCTGTATCGTCTTCTGTGCAGTCTTCCATCGTCGGTTTCCATTTGCCAAATTCGTTCATTTTGATCTTCAATGGTTTAATTGCTTCTTCTATCCCTGGTGGTGAGCGGAAAGTTGGTTCGATCTCCGTGTTTATTGATATTTCCATGTGATCCTCGGTTTTCGTTTCTTTTTCTGTGTCTTGCGTTGGTGACCTGAAATTCGCCTCCGGTGGTGCTTCTGTTTGCTGCTCTAAATCACGTTTTTGAATTATGCTCCTTTGTCCTTGTTCCGTTTGTCCAGTCATCGTTATCTTCGTTTTGTCCGCACTTCCTTCTTCTATTTTGTCTGTTTCCTTTGGATTCACTGGCTCCTTGGGGATTTTTCCTTTATTTTTTCCCTCTATTGGCTCTGATCCGTTACTTAGACTTTTATCTTCAAGTGCGTTCTTATCCTCTTCTTCGCTCATTTCTTCATTTGTATATTGTTTATCATTTTCGTTTACTTTCTTCATAGCTTCTTTTTTGTTTTCATTATTTATTTCTTCTTTTTCTTCATATATTCTTCTTTTTCTACTTTGTTCCTTTTCTCTCGTTTCTTCCTCCGTGTCGTAATACCTTAAATCGTCATTCTCCGCTTTCCTCCTTTTTTCTTCTTCACGTCCGCTTCTTTCCTCTTCTGTTTCCGAGTTCCTGTCCTTTTTCGTAAGTGCCTTGTCATCATTCGTTTTCCGATTTCTTTTTTGTTTTCGTCTCGTTACTTCCTCTATTTGTTCCATCTCCGTATCCTTATCTGTGGTTGCCATGTTTTCGTCATCTGATGTCCAGTCCATTTCGTCTTCACTGTCTTCTATTTCTTCGCATCTTTTCTTTCTCTGTGTTGGGTTTTGTGATTCCTCTCCCGATGTGCTCCGTGGTCTCGCGTTGTGTTGGTGGTATTGCTTTAGTCTTTTGTCGTCTGGTCCGTCGTCATTCGTGTCGCTCGATCTCAATCTAATTGGTAATACACTTACTGGATTTCTTGATAATGCGTCTGCTACTACGTTTAATTTGCCGGGTTTATGTTCCATTTCAAAGTCATAGTCATTTAGTATTACTTGCCATCTCTGTAATTGTTGAGGGGGATTCGGTTTGTTTTTGAGGTACACTAATGCTCTATTGTCCGTTATTGACTTAAATCTTTTCCCATATACGTAGGCTCGAAAATGTTCTATCGCGTTCATGATTGCCAATAATTCTTTTCTCATTGAGTCGTATTTTTGTTCAGCTTTCGTCAGTCCTCTTGAGTAGTATGCTATCGGGTGGTCAAAATTGGTATGTTTCTGGCTCAGTACTGCTCCCACGGCGTAATCTGATGCGTGAGTCGTTATCGTAAATGGTCTATTGAAGTCGGGGTATTTTAAAATCGGTTTGTCTGTCAATTTCTGTTTTAGCGTATCAAATGTAATCTGGCAGTCATTCGTCCATTCAAAGTCTTCCGTTTTCCGCAATAGTTTAATTATTGGTGCTACTATTTTTGCGTAATTTTTTATGAACCTCCTGTAAAACCCTGTCATTCCGATAAACTGTTTGATGTTTTTCTTGGTTTGTGGTCGTGGGAAATCTTCGATTGCTGTGATGAGTGCTGGGTTCGGTTCGACTCCTCTTGATGTTATCTTATGTCCTAAGTATGTCACTTGTTTTTTCAAAAATAAACATTTTTCGGTTTGTAATTTAAATCCTGCGCGTTCCAATTGTGTGGCTACTCGTCTGAATTTCGTATCGTGTTCCGTCAAGTCTTTTGCGTGGATTATCATATCGTCTATATATTTGAATAAGTCGTTCTGTAATCCTGATGTAAGTAGATCTATCGCGTTCTGAAATGTGCTTGGTCCATTTCTCAGTCCGAAAGGCATATATTTATATTCGAAATGTCCGTCTGCTGTCGAAAACGCTGTCTTGTGTGTATGCTCTGGGTGAATTTTGATTTGGTGAAATCCCGATGCTACATCTAATACTGTGAAATATTCCGCATTTCCTAACTGGTCTAATATGTCTATTGGATTTGGAATAGGATATGTAAATGGTACCGTTTTTTCATTTAATTTTCTGTAGTCAATTACCATGCGCCATCTCTTATTTCCGTCACTGTCCGGTTTTTTTGGTACTATCCAAACTGGGGAATTATAGGGTGAAGTCGAAGTCTGAATTATATCTTTGCTCAACAAATCCTGTACCTGTTTTTGTATTTCTGTCTTGTGTGCGTGTGGGTGTCTGTACTGTTTTACGTTTATTGGTCTGTCATCTGTCGTGTGTATTTTGTGTTCTACGACTGTCGTTCGTCCTAATTGATCTCCGGGAATGTAAAATAAATTTGGAAACTCTGAAATTAAACGATTCACTCGATCTTTCTCCTCGCCACTTAGGTCGTCCAAGTGTAAGAGAGATCGGATTTTTTCTAACCTGTCTGTCTTTGTCTTTCTTTGAGCTTCTGTGCAATATTCCGAATGAATATTACCAGAGCTGCTAGATATTTCCTTTATTTGTTCAATGGGCTCCAGTTTTACCTGGGGAATTTTGGTACGTATTGTGTCGTTTGTTGTGTTAGCGACATGCACGTATGCCATATTTCCATCATTTTTCACCAAGGCGTGTGAAAAATGTAGCCCTGGACAGGTCGTTATTTTTGGAATATATCCCTCCCTGAGATCTGTTTTAATTAGTCGTATGTGTGTCTGTATTGTCGTTTTTGGTGGTACTGTGAGTGTTTCGTCTGTGTCAAATGGTATTATGTAGTTGTCAAAGTGTACGTGTCCTTGTGAGTAGCTGATGTCTGCCTTTGTTTGTTTAAAAAATGGGTTACCTAATAATCCGTGTTCAGGTACTGGAAATGTGTTTCTTACTGCGTGAAATTCTACGTTATATTTTTCTATCTGTACCATGTACATTCCTAATGTCCTTATTTTGTTGTCCGTTATTCCTGTCACTTCGTAAATTACGTCTGATTGTATCCTTGTCGGGTTGGCGATCCTATCTATTTTTATCAAATTTATACCTGCGCCGGTGTCTACAAATAATTGACATTGTCCTGATATGACGTCGGGTGAGTTTATAGTAACTGTCGGTGGCACGTGTTTTTGCGATAGTCCGTATCTGACCTCAACCTGTCTGATCTTCGGTTCCTGCGATTCTATGTTTGGTAACTGTATCGTTTGAGTCATTGATGTGTGTTCGTCTATCTCCGTCAATTTCTGTCTTTCCTTGTCCTGTATTTGCATTATTTGGGTCGTCGGTTTTTGAATTTTTACGTTGTTATTTAACTCGATATCTCCATTGGGCACGTTTGTGTCGCATCCCGTGTCGTGCCCTCCTTCGGAACGCTTCCGGAGTTTTTTAAGAGCATTGCCATTCCGTCTTTTAATTCTTGTATATCGCTCCAGCTTACTGGCCTACTTTTACTATTACTCCTTGCTCTATCAGTCGAACTATTTATGCTGTCATATCTGTTCCCTGAATTAGCGCGTCCTCTGTCCCTACTTCTCGAGTCATGTCTGTCTGCGTCTGCCGGATTTTCCCTATATCTCCCTCTCGATTCGCGTGTATTTCTGTCTTGTGATTTTTCCCTATACCTGTCATTCGTCTCGTATCTGTATGGGTCCTGAGAATTATTCCTATATCTATTGTTTCTGTCTCTTGAGTCGTCCCTGTACCTTTCACGTGAATTATTTCTATATCTATTAAACGCATTGCCTCTGTATCCGTTCCGTGAGTAATTTTCGTTGTAAAATCTGTTTGGCTGTCGGTTCCACGAATCTCGTCTATATCTGTTATCTGGCATGGTCGAATTTTGATTAGCGTAGCGCGATGTGTTACTAAGTCGCATTCCGGGTAGTGTGTCGTCGTGGGAATTGTTATCGCGATATCTGTGCTGCTGTGGTCCGCGTCTTTCTCCGTATCGGGTACTGTTACCGTCAGCGTTTTTGTCCTCTAGCATCCTGTCTAACACCGTACACTCGTCCGTATTATGCGTTAATTTTTTGCAAACTTTACAATATTTTACATCATTTGTCGTTATTACATCCGCGAATTTTACATGGGCGCTGTTTATTGAATCTACTTGTTCTGATTTTCGAATTATTGCTAATTTCCTTTTCCTATTAATTTCGTCCTCTATGTCTTTTACCTGCTTTACCGCTTCTTCGAATGATTTGAAATCTTTGTGTAAAAAATATGTCCCAAACTCGTCGCATAACCCTCTAATGAACGCCTTAATTGTCGTTAATTCTATTTCTTTTAATCTGCCGTCTAAGTATGCTGCGTGTTGTACCGAATTGTACACTGCCTGTATTCGCTCGTCTATCTTAATTTTTATCCTACGTAGTCTACTCGCGTATTCTAATACCGTCTCGTTATATCTCTGTGGTGTCGATTTCAATTCGGCCTCAAGGTCTCCTAATTCCGCCTGTTCCGTAAATGTTGTCTTTAGGTCTTTTAATATTTCGGTCAGAGAATTGTATTTTTTCGCGTCTACTATATCGAGGGCCGCGCCTGCTAGTTTAAAGGGTATCATCTGGAAAAACTTCTGTCGGTCTGTCTCGTTTAAAATTCCTTCCGCGCGCTTACATGCTCTTATGAATCTATCCGTCGGTATATTTTTCCCATCGAACGTCGGGATGGTCGCGAATACGTCTTTAAATGTTACAGTTTGCGTCGTCATTGTATCGGTTTCGGTAATTGGTTGTGGTAGTCTAACGTAAAACGTGGATGCAGAGATTCTATCTTGGCCTTGTTTTGGCTCTAATACTGACTTTTCGCGAGGAATTTTGACTACTCCGAGAGCCCGGTATGTTAAAAAGCAGTGTTAGTTATGAGCGTGCACGTTAGTCTTGTTAGATATTGTTAATTTGTGTGACTTACAATTTCGCTGGTGTCTGCATGTTTCCGTATTTACGTCTGTCCTTGTTCGTCGGTGCTGATGTCGAGGTGTTGTTCGTGGATGTTCGTTGTTGTCGGTAGTGTTGAATGGGTCTGTTTGTTGCTTTGCGTTCTGCGTGGTGGTGTTCGTCTTCACTTTCCCGTTTTTTGTTATCGGCACACTTCTGACACCATGTGATGTCAAGGATGGTCAGGAGTAGAGCGAGTCACGCGTTTAAGAATTCTATTATTAAGATTTATTAAAGCCGGTCAAAAATCTGTAGGGGTCTGTAGTCTCGAGTGGTTCGAATCTGTCTGTCGTCTAGTCGTCTCTTGGGTCCGGTCCTTAGGTGTGATAAGCCTTGCGTCCGGGTAGGGGGTGCAGAGTCAGCGGTTTAATAGTCAGCGTCGTAGCGTCCGTTACAAAGTAAGCGAAGTAACAATCTACCATAACGGGAAGAAAGTAGTGTATGGGCCATTCCACGTGAAAACGATCACTTTTAGCAGCAGGTCCTCCGATTTTGTTTAAATTGTAGTATGGTGTAGTTTTTGCAAAATAATGGTAAGATTGATTCATCATTTCGCTGAAATAAAAAATGTTAAAAAAATACGGGATGTTGAAAATCGCGAAAAAGTGCATTTTTGCCAAAACTTGGCCCCATAAATGAATTGATATCTCCGAAACTATGGCTCTTATCGCGAAGTTTTTTTTTAAACTATCCGAGAACTAACCGCCTTTTCTGAATATATTTTTGTTTTTGTTATAACAACCATTTTTCAACTTGAAAATTGTTAATTAATTTTTATTTTACAAAAACGACGACGTGCTCACGGTTTTAAAAATCTGAAAAAAAATATGTTGTTAGTTGGACTTTTCTCGATCTCTATAGTAAATTTCGTTTTGTTCTTTTCATAATTGTGGTCAGGGTGGAGCTCCAAAGGGAGTCAGATACGGTTCCAAGCGCCGCGCATTAGCAAATAGACCCTCGGATCGAGTCCATACTACACCTATATTGTTGATTTTAATGAATAAATGGATTCTGGGTGCGTTTTTGCGATTGCTGTTTATCGTATTATTATCTAGTGTTACCAAATAATTTATAGTACAATAATTTCTGTTTTTTTTCCGTCTTTTAAACAAACTGTGATCTGGTCGTTGATCAGATTATTGATCAGATTATTATTAGTATAATTATTAAATTGGTTATGAATTATTGAACTATAAATTAGTTGGTAACACTAGATAATAATGCGATAAACAGCAATCCTAGAATTCACTGATGTGTTGTGTTCTATTCGAGCGTTTATAATAATTTATAACAAATTTAATAATCATAATAATAATAATTTGTAACCAAACTGTGATCTGATCAACGACCAGATCACAGTTTGTTTAAAAGACGGAAAAAAATAGAAATTATCGTACTGTAACGAGACGCGCCGCATAGCAACCGCAATATCGATTATCAACGCAGCGGTGGGGAAAAGCATAGCAACGGTTAAGTATAAAAGGTCGCGCAAGGACCGATTCGAGGGAGTTCAGCCGGACTCTCCGGGAGAGGACGAGGTTACCAAACCACGGCCGCCTGGAGGAGTCAGGGAGAGGACGAAGCTACAGCTTCGGCCGCCCGCCGGCAACCGGAGAGTACAGGAGCTTTGTACCTGAGGCACCTCTTGGTGAGGAGAGAACGGCAATGGTGCCGGTCCTCCTCGGAGAGGAGAGAACGGCTAGGAAAGCCGGTCCTCTTCAGAGTGGAGAGTTCGGCTAGTAAAGCCGGACGCCCAAAGAGGATGGTACAGGACAAACTGCCTGGACGCCGGGGATAGGAGAGATCGGCCACTACGGCCGGTCTCAAACCTTTTTATAAACTCTGTTCGCTACAGTACTATAAATTATTTGGTAACACTAGATAATAATACGATAAACAGCAATCGTAAAAACACACCCAGAATCCACTTATTCATTAAAATCAACAATATAGGTGTAGTATGGACCCGATCCGAGGGTCTATTCTCTAGTGCGCGGCGCTTGGAACCGTATCTGACTTCCTTTGGAGCTCCACCCTGACCACAATTATGAAAAGAACAAAATGAAATTTACTATAGAGATCGAGAAAAGTCCAACTAACAACATATTTTCTTTCAGATTTTTAAAAGCGTGAGCACGTCGTCGTTTTTGTAAAATAAAAATTAATTAACAATTTTCAGGTTGAAAAATGGTTGTTATAACAAAAACAAAAATATATTCAGAAAGGGCGGTTCTTTCTCGTATAGTTTAAAAAAAACACTTCGCGATAAGTGCCATAGTTTCGGAGATATTAATTCATTTATGGGACCAAGTTTTGGCAAAAATGCAGGTTTTCGCGATTCTCAACATCCCGTATTTTTTTAACGTTTTTTATTTCAGCGAAATGATGAATTAAACTTACCATTATTTTGCAAAAACTACACCATACTACAATTTAAACAAAATCGGAGGACCTGCTGCCAAAAGTGATCGTTTTCACGTGGAATTGCCCGTATACGACAATACTTGGTTTCAGTGCTCTTTGTGGTATTTTAACGCCGTACAATAGTAGGTAAAATATCATATGATTCTTCACCGGTCCGTAAAATCATCGGAATTTCGGATAAAGAAACAAGCGTAGGTGTTTCCGGACATCCAACTTTTCTGAGTAGTTCGCTGTGATACGCGAGCTCCGTATCGACGAACAGATGCGCTTGTGGCTGTAATTCTGTCTCTAGTATCGTCCAACAGTTTTTGCAGGAGCAGTCTTGTTTTGAGAAGAACAACTTAACAGATTCTTGTAAGCCCGTGTAAAAATTGTTGAGCATGATGGGCGTTGAGTTGACTTCCAGCACTGTTGTACTTCCCTCTTCTGCGCTGTCACATACGATGCAAATATTCTGACGTCTAATACTCTGTGTCCCTGTTAATAACTTGTTAATTAGGCTGCAATTTGCATTCGCAATTTATAGCACGTCCATGTGTGGGAAAAATGGTCGATAAGCAGTTGTATCTTTCCAAATAGAACGCACTGCTGAGACCTGTTGTTGCATAATTTACTACTGCTTGAAATAGCAGGATGTCCTTAAGTTCAGAGTCTACCACCCTTTTGTAGAAAAATGAATCTGCTTACGCGGTCGAGAGTATTTCTACTAGCGCATCGAATGCGCACGTTGATTGCAGTTGAATTTTGAATGATCCAACCTTAATCGGTGGGAGTAACGAGCCATTCTCAATACATGTACCTTTTCTTTTTCGCAACGAGCGATTGTGGATTGAGCTGATATCTATACACGGGGTTAAAAATTTTCCTCTTTTCTTGTGCTTGACTATTTCTCCTGTAATAGATATTTCGGCCACATTTCCGGTTTTCAGGGTATTTAAAGCGTGCCAATTCTCTTCTGCAGTGAGATGGGATGTGGAATGAATATCCGGATGAGAATTCGCCTCATGCAAACATGCAAAATCTGATGTAGTACATTTTTTGATGTTGCTTCCACGCCTCAGCATCTGTTGGTCTGGAGCAGCCCGTTCAATTTTGCACGCCCTATCTATGGCCCTAAGAGGATGCACAATAAGTTTGTCCACCCGAAGAGGCTTGCCAGCGTTCCCCAGAATGTTGTTTTTAATGTCGTTAAAATGCGCCTCCGATCTCGCTGACGTTGCAATAGCGTGTTTTAACTTCTTCGTGTAAGCCATTTCATTCGTCCAGAACATATAGCACCAAGCCAGTTTCAGCAATGGCACAACACACTCTGGGCAATAATAGCCATTAGGTTGTTGACCTGTTCGCGTGTGCTCAGCAATCCGTTGTGCATTTTCAAATAAATCACTGATTCGCACTAGATTTGCGTCTTCTACACCGTGTCTATCGCTCGACTTATCGGCTCCGTCAAAGGTGTCAGTAATGGTGGAATCATTTTTTCGCCGGGCGTCTTCTTCGTTGACTATAAAACTTCGTATTATGTTGAGCAAGTACTCTACTTTATTCAAACATTCGGTGTTCTAGTCTTTCGTTTCACTGAGGGCCACAATTGATACTGCATAGATAATATCCTCGAATTGCTGCCTAGATGTAATCGTTGTTAAAAAGCCGATGCAGCGAGGATAAAAATCTTTTGTTCGCGGTGTTTTGTTTTCAAAGCATCGGCATTTGGTGATCATCTTGATTATGTGTGCAATGTCGAGACGTAAAATACCCGATGGCATAATTATGGCATTTTGTGATGAGTCAAGCGATTGCAAGCACATCTTAATGCAGCTGGTTAAATTGCAGCTGTTAATGCTTGTGATACCGCATTTAACAACGCAAATGAAAAATCAGTATTACCTCAGACGGTACAATTCCTCTTGAACGTAATCACTCATTTAGCCAATATTTTATTATACTGGCATTGTGCTTTTCTGATATCATTTGGCATATAGGAATGATCCGACTGACACCTCGTGCAGCCACCTGATATAAGAAAGTTGCATCAGATCTGTCATATTTTCGGTCCACTTTTTGTACTACGGAACCAGTTTCTCTCTCTCACACTCCCTAAGCCTATTCATTCACAGCTTATTTCGGAAGCAGGCCCTCGAGACCCGAGGAGTTCAGGCCATCGAAAGCCGCCGAAGATCATAAAACTACGGCTCGGCGCCAGTGGGGTGAAATCTTTAATGATTTTTCACGCCGAAATTTAATATAAAAATTTAACTTCTAACGATTGCATGTTTATTAGGGTACATCAGAGAAGGTCTGTGATTTTTTCAGGTATGGTCTCATATAAAACTATACGTTGAAACTGCATAAAAATGCAGAAAAATGAATAATAATGTGTGTTAATAATAATTTTTACATCGTTTATATTTTTTTTAGATAGCTCCCGTCCTTCCGCAACTTCTGAAAAAACCCCCGTGTCGCTAGCATTATCCGATCGCGAGATATGAATTTTTAAACGCTAAATGTGTAGGGGCTGATTTTCGCGAAAGGGTTGAGATTTCGGCATTTTTATAAACGACTTTACTACTTAGTTTGGCGAGTAGAATACGTGGTTTAAGGGGGTACGCTAGGTCCTAGTGACTTTCGATGCGGCACGTCGATAAAGTCGTCACGATTTTGATCGCTGAATGAACGCGAGGTGAAGCCACTAGAAGTATCCGGCTTGATTATGCACGATGATGATGTCCCATTGGTGCGAGTTTGAACCCCGCTTGAAGCGGATGCTTTTTTCTTTGTTTCTTAACACTAGGTTTACTTGAACTTTGTAAAAAATATGTTCAATAAATATGATTTCCGTTTACCGTAATATTACTGTTAACATTTCCCTGGTAATTATTGAAAATAAAGTGTTTAAACGTGCAGCCTAATGTTGTTCAATTCAGACATTTCAATAAATCCATTTTTTTTAAGAAAATACGTGATTTTGTTTACCCGTCAATTTGACGCGTGCTCGTTGAAATAGGTATATAGGGTGAACCGTTGATTCGTGAAACTTGTGTAAAAATTAAACATTTAAAAATACATATCTCCTGACTGGATAATGTGAGAGTCACGGGATTTTTTCCAGAATTTCTTCTTTTTCTAAAGTGGTCTGGTCCTTAAACAGGTTCTGGAAAATAATCTTGCAGTCTCGCATTATGCAGTCGGGAGATATGAATTTTTAAATGTTTAATTTTCAGAGCCTGATATCGTGGAACGGTTTCAGATTTCAGAATCAACGGTTCGCCCTATATGTATAAGAAACGCCCGTAAGCCTAGTGTTAATCAACATTCTCTATTGTTTTAAATTAATGTGACAAACCTAGTGTGACTACATAACTGGTAGGTGTATAATGTGAACAGACAAAATAAAATATACAGATATTTATAACAAAGATATACAGACATTTATTACAAACGTACACATTACAAAGATTTATCTCGTAAGAGCGTTGCATGACCATATTTTCTGTTCCACTGTAGTGCCTACAAGTTCAAAATAACCCACATTATTTTGTGCATGCTTCTACATCCAAAGTATTAGAAATTAAACGATTTATTCTTACGATAGTTTCGTTGAACCAATAAACACGCCGATCAGTGCCAATGGCAGCCGCTGAGTATTCGAAATACCCTCACAACGACGAACACCTTGCCTTTGAATCTGGAATAATAATATAATTAGTGAAACTTTAAATTTGTACCACACAATAATGTTTATCATTTCAAAAAGATACGTACCTTTTGTCTCAGTAAAACGACTGGCACAATTTTCTATCAATTAAACCTACTACTGTTCTTGCCAAATGAACTGGAAAATGGAGAGAGGTCCCACCACCACCCCCGTCAACGACGGTTCTCATTATTCTCCTTATCAATTTTGTGACCTGCATGCGTTACTCATCACTGTTGCCGAATACCTGCCAGATGCACATAATTGGAGTATTCGTTGCAGTCGCAAGAGACCATATAACAGCTCTTCATATGTGCTGATTTGCAATCGTCCGTGCAGTTGCAACTTTCGATTAGAATTGAACAGCTCTTCATATGCGCAGGGTTGCACTCGCCGGTGCAGTTGTGACCATCAATTCTAATCGAACAGCTTTTCATATACGCTGGGTAGCACTCGCCGGTGCAGTTGCAACAGGTCATGATACAGCTCTTCTTACATGCTGGGTTGCACACGCCGGTGCAACTGCGACTGTCGATTGCAATCGAGCAGCTCTTCGTATGCGCTGGGTTCCACTCGCCAGTGCAGTCACAACAGGTTATGGAACAGCTCTTCATGTGCGCTGGGCTGCACTCACGGGTGCAGTTGTGACTATCGATTGCAATCGATCAGCTCTTCACGTGCGCAATAGTTTGCACTTGCCGTTACAATTATATCTGGGTTTCCGTCGTCGGTCCTTGTAGATCCTCGTCCAGTTGCATTTCCGACACTTCCATTCACGTACGGTGGCTCTCTGATAGGTTGACCTCTATTATATCTGCTGTCTACAATTTCGGGCAACATGCAGTCTTCGAAGAACTTCTTCAGATTCGGCTCCATTTCTCTTGCCCAGAATTCGTCGTCCCGAGATATGTGCGTGATCCTCATGCCTTTGAGCGTCCATAAACAAAACAAAGCATTCTTCCTGTTGGTTATATGGAGCTGCCCCTGCACTTGATAATAATAATGATGATTTTGGTCCACCTCTCTGCCTCGGTATATCCGTCTAAGTCCAGGAAGCTGCTCTACTGCTTCGTCCGGCGAGAGATCCTTTGCCGATTCTGGACACTTCACTTCTACAACTGTGTCGTCCAGTATGAGCCGATCTGGTGACGCACCCAAGTACAGTAAAGTGGCGTCAATGAAGAGACCACATTGTTCGACTGGGATTCCAAATTCCTTCTCAAGTTGTCGCAGAGCGATTTCCTCGTTTTCCTTTCCGTAATTCACTGCACGCGCACGTGCGACTTGCGCATACAGAATACTCTTCACAGTATTTCCTCGTGGAGTATCCTTGCGCAATCGGCATACTCTGCCGAAGTTGGAGGCAGTCAACATCTTTTTGCGTACAGCAATCCATTTCGCGTTTTTCGCCTGACCACGGGTTTTCGCTTCTATCTTGTGCTGCTTCATTTGCCCCTCGCGAAGTATGTTCAAATGCCGTTCACGCTCGGAAGAGTAGACCGCTTCTTCCATGTCAGGCTTTTCGGCAGCTGGACTGTAGTCGTTATCGCGTGTCCTTTTTTCATGCGCCGCATTGGGAACTTTAGTTTCCTGCTTGTGCTTCTTCTGTCACGCCACTGCACGTTTGTGACGGTCTTCTATTTCTTGCATCATAATCCTCGGTTGCTTGTCCGTAGCAAGAGTCAGTCGGCTAAATGCTCCTTTAGTATTGAACTGCACTACAGCAGCGGAAACTCCCTTGCGCGAAGAGTATCTGCATTGCTTCTTCCACTTTTTGATAGATTCCAGCTGCCATCAGTTGCGGGACGTAATTTACTTCATCAGGGTTAGCGTATTTCGTGCAAAAGTATCTTAATGCTGCACAATCTCGGTGTTCTCCAAAAACGTGGCTCGGTACGTTCCTCAAATCACTAGTGCGTACTGTGTAGTGCTAGTGTGTACTCTTCCTGCTGGTACCTGTATTCCGCGGCTTTGTGCGCACCGCTACGCAGGCGAAGTTCATTCTGTTTTACGACACTGCGTAGATCCTTGTGCGGCCCTTTCTGAACAATTTGCTTGATCTTCAGGCTCATATTCCTTAGTAAATGATTGCTGCACTCTATTTTTCGCACTTGCACCAGGTAGTCATTGTAGGGGTCATTGTCCAATATCTTCTTGTAAACACTACTATCCCCATCGGTGATTAAAATACAATATATTAGCCCGTGGGTCTCTACGCTAGACTTAAATCCTTCTACGATGCAAGCACTTTCCATAGCGGTCGAAGTTTGGTGGCGGCCCCAGTTCGTGAAACAACGATGCGTCGGAGGAGCTTCCTTCTTCCTCGCTGCCTTATCGTATATTATGCAGAATTTATTCTTCACGCTGATATGTAACATTCTCTTCGTGTGGTAGTCAACAATGGCTCCCACCCCAGATAGAGAACTGTAATCCCCGGTTCGATAAGATCTCTTCATCCAACTACCGCCCGCAACAACCGGGATCATCGCGATGTTGCTGTCCGCAAGAATGTCGCCTCTTTCAAGTGCCAGTTCTCGTTCTTCTCGTGCAGCATCTTCCATTTCCCTCTGAGCCGCCAGTGCAAAGGCATCGATAATTTTGTCGCCGCAATTTTCAAACATGGTCCTTGGACATGCACTTCACGTTGATGCCACCCATCATTTCTTCCAGTTGGTTGTATCCACCACCAGTGAGGATTGTTGCCGCAACTGCACCGTGATTGATGTCCATAGTATCGTCATTCTCAGGAACACAATTTACGTGGCCAACGTAACGGCACATTTGGCATTCTAGTTTATATCGTTTTTGTAGCCCATGTTTTTTAAATCCAATAATCTTGAAATGTTTGATGCCGCAGTCGATGGCCGAATGATCGCTTAACTCTTTCAGTTTCTCTAACAAATATGGGAAATCGGTAATATCGAATCCCTCCCGAAATTCTTCTTCCAACTGTTCTCCTTGAGTCCTTTCCGCAACGAAGTTACATTCGGAATCATTCCCAGTTACTTCTTCATTCGGCGTTTCAATTCTCTGCTCAATAGTTTCCATAGTCTCTACTTCAAAGTTTTCCCAATTTGTTTCAATTTCTTCGTGCATTCCTTCTTCAATTTCTTCTAGTATTCCTTCTTCAATTTCCTCTTCCATTTCTTGTTCGAATTCCTTTTCCATTTCTTGTTCAAATTCCTCTTTCAATCCTTGTTCAAATTCGTCTTCCATTCCTTCTTCAATTTCCTCTTCTGTTGCTTCTGGAATTACTTCATGTATTTCTTCTTCAATTTCCTCTTGCACGATGTCATGATTTTGTAATAATTTTCTAGTTCTGTTTTTTACCAATGTGCCTGCAAGAAATTTAAAGGGCGTACCCGCATGCGTGTTTGCATGCACCGCGCTGCTTTCGCCCTTAATGACTGCTACCTTACCTGTAGCTACCAACTTATTTACGCGCCGTTCTATATTTCGTCTAAACATACATAAACCGAATAAAAAACATGCACATTCATTTTTATCTGACAGGCGAACTGCTCGAACGGTCCGCCTCCGATTTCTTTGAAACTTTGTAGGCTTCAAGAAGACCAAAAAACAGGAGACCCCTATTTTTTTAGCTGCGGTAACTCGAGTTTAAGGGCTGAAACCACCCCTCAAAGTTCGACCGCTAAATGGCTAACTCGGAAACGGTTAAAGATAGAGGAAAATTTTTTAAACAAAAATTGCATGGTTTCGAACGTATTACAACAAAATATAGCAATCGTCGAAAAATATTTATTATTGTTTAAAAAAAATGTGTTTGTCATATTCATTTCACGAAATACAGCGATGGTCCATATAAGAAAAAATGTAGCATTTTTATTACAAATTCGGCGGTGTATATATATTTGTAATTCCCTCTACAGATTTTCAAATTTTTATTATTCTCCGTTGAGCGCCCTTGTAGCTGAGCCGTCACTGACCGCGCGCGCGCGCGCCACTCCTTATCTTTCAAGTTGTTGAGGTCACATGGGTGGTTGCATAAGTTATTATTGTTCATTAATTTGTTAACATAAATTGTTTAATTTTTCATACATGTTGATGCATTTACATTTTGACAATAGGAATCGACAACTATGGATGATAGTCAGTGCAATAATGGTACTCCTCAAAAAAGTGCTTTAAGCATAAAGACTTTTTACACTAAGCGCATTTGGCAATTACAACTTCGCCGCAGACATCACACCTTAGTTCAGTTTCCACCGAAGTAAAACAATATTCTACCGGGTTCTGGAAGCGATCCGGCCGCTCATCTACTGTGACGTTGCACTTTGCAACGTCCCAAAAATTAGTAAATTCCCGGCACGGGAGAAGCGACGAGCACACCTCGGGGCCTCACAAAGACAATGAACGCCGACTAATGCCCTGTGAATCCCTTTTTTTCGGAGACAACCACCGAGGCCGAAGATCGGAGCCCAGAGCCGGCGGGACTGCTACCAGGGGAAAGAGTCTGGAGAGGAGGCCGGATTCCCGCCCGGAGCGCGGTAAATACTGGACATCCAGCGGGGGAAGGAGTCGCCGCGGCCGGGGCAGGCCCCGTCAAAATTGGGGACGGGATACCTCGCGGTACTCCAACCCCAGAGATTCCCGGGGCGAAAGGCGGGTTGGAGGGACCCACCGGCCCCAGGGGGGTTGGTGCTCGGTAGTGCGGGTCGACTACCCTTCCCGACCCTGCTGGACCGGAACGAGGACGACGATAAAGGAACCTGGGAGAACGGCAGCATCCCGCGGAGACGGCAAGAAGAGGGCCCAATTCTCCACCACCGATCAGGCAGAGCATCCAGGGCAGGAGTCCTCAATTATCGACCGTTAATTTATGGCGTGGCGTTTCATGAGGTTTCCGGGGTGGGGAGAGTCGCGATAATTAGCATGCGCAGGAGATCCTCGCGGATCGTGCGGATCCGCGAGGAGTCCTCTTCGATCACCGACCGCCGACGAGTGTACACGCAAAAGTAAAGTAGTGCTGATTTAGGAGAGAAGCGACGAGAGAGGACAGCGAACACCCCAGCAGCCGAGACGAGAACAATGGTGAGGTGAACAAATTAGCCCTTTCGTGTTGCGAGATCTATTGCGTTGCTATTAGTAAATTGTGTTATTGGGTGATCCATTTTTCTGTCGGCCGTGTTCAATTAAATTCCACGTCTCGGCTCCCTGTCCGTATCGCTTTGCGAGTGTTATAAGAAAATTGTCGTCGCGATAGCTCGCGTATATCCGTTCCGGGAGTTGAAATAGTAGGTTTGACGCGTGTAATTCCGCCTTAGGGCGAGGTCGTTGTTAATAAATTGTGCCGACTCTCGGAGACCGAAATTTCTTTGTGAATTAATTTATACTCCGCCTTATCCAGTCCTTACGATCCTCTCGAATAACCGACCCCACCCGCTGAGTTCGTTGGTGTCGCGCGTAATTTCGACTTGGGGAAGAATTCGTTATTTTTGTGTGTGTGGTCGAGACTCGGTCGCGTAGACCAGCTATATCGTGATTACAGTAGTATAAATTGAAAGCGGGAGGAATCCCGTGGCACGCGAGTGCCTGGCGCCCAGAGGAGTGTCGACAGTAAAATTTGATCCGCGTTTCCCCAAGTCGAGTCCAAGGAAATTTTTGTTCGCGTGAAGTCCCGCTAGCCGGGGCAGTTTCGAGGAATAGGTGCGGACTTCACGTGACACTACATACCCACTCCTGTACCACGAATATTTGATGAAATTTTCAAATCTTGGCGATGAGAATTGATTGTGAACCAGCGACTGCATTTTAACTATGTTATTTCTTCCATGTAGGATGATATCGTAATTTAAAAGAAAAACAATATCCGAGAATCGGAGCACAAAATTCTTCCAAGTTCTGAAACCATACACGTCCAGCGGTTGTACATACTTCGTACAAACTTTTGGTATGGCAAAGAACTTTACACTTTTATGCGGAGGCACAGATTCCTGGATAGTCTTCTTGCAGTGGCCACTCCAGCAATCCAAAAGAAGAACTGTTGCAGGACCGGTATAAGCAAAATAAATTTCTGATACCCATGTCTTGAAGTCTTCGGAGGTTAATTTTCCCGACTTTGATGCTGTTAAATACACGTTATCAGGCCGAAATAAGCCTTGCTCCACTATCGGTCCAAAATGTCCTGATATCTCTTTTAAGACGATAAATAATGGTGACAACAGCCGTCCATTCGCAGAAATCGTAGGTTGAATCGTGTAACTGTGGGTAATGGAGGAAAGTGATTGTACTGCTCCCTCGATGGTCTTCATACCCCTCTCAGGCAGTGATCGTCCGGAATGCAATTCTAGGTTGAAGCCACTTTGGTCCGAATTGAAAACGTTTGCTGGTCCATTTCGGGCTACGTACGGTTTGACCGCCGCGAAGAAAGCAATGCATTTCAATTTGTCATCGGTTTCGCGATTCGCCGTCGCTCTGGTGACAATCTGGTAACTTTTCTCGATGTTATTCCTTTCCTTTTTTTAAAATGAGCGAGCCACGTGGCAGAAGCTTTAAATTCTGGGAACTCCATCGCTTCTCTCGCTTGAAGTGCCCAACGACGAAGGTCTACATCGTGTACAATCACCCTTGCTTCTCGAGCTGGGATGAATTTTGCAAAAATTTGTTCTCCGATGCGTTTCAATTTCTCTCTTTTTGAGCCTCCTTCTGCAATTTGCGCCGCCCACTTGCGAAGCATCCGCTCTGACGTTACATGCCGGAATTTCGAACGTACGGTGTCAAACTTCAGTTTTTTCGGCTTACCGCTGTTCCAATATTCTACGGCTATCCGCTTGTATTCGAAGCCAATAAATACTTCCTTGGGCCCACAAACGGATTCTGCCTCATACACACCTGCTGGATCCAATGATCGATTTTCGTTGTTTTCGTCCCACCAGTCCAAATCATCATCCTCAATTTCCGTATCATCGGGCAGCCGGTCCAGTTCAAGTGACACTTGTTCCTCCACTACGAACGCCGTATGTTCAACAGCTCTTACAATCAAATTGTATAGCACTTCTGCGAGATCTCGCTCGGGACCAGTAATAGGTATCGGGTGCTGATCCCATGAACTAAACGCAATGGTCAGTAGACTCAAAATATTCACCGGGTTAATGTGGACCATGTTCCCTCGAATGAAAATCAGTGCGTAGGTTTAAGATATCGACCAAGACTAATGACACTTGCTCGGTGCCGAGCTGTTTTAACACTACTGCCCACCGACGCTGATATCTATACTCCTTGCCAGCCACTAATTACTAATTAATTGCGCAGTTCTTTTTGTTTTCTTCATGCGCTAATGCCTTTGTCATTCTGATAACAGCGTCTGCTGACGCCGATAAGCTGCTTATCTGCTTCGGCAATTGAACCCGGTGATTATTTTAAGTCTATTGACCATTGCGTTTATGTTATCATGAGCAGCAGACACTGTTATCAGAATGGCAAAGGCATCAGCGCATGAAAAAAACAAAAAGAACTGCGCATTTAATTAGTAATTAGTGTCTGGCAAGGAGTATAAATATCAGCGTTGGTGGGCAGTAGTGTTAAAAAAGCTGTATGTTAACAAATGAGTGAACAATGATAACTTGTGCAACCACCCATGAGACCACAACAATTTGAAAGATAAGGAGTGGCGCGCGCGCGCGCGGTCACTGACGGCGCAACTACAAGGACGCTCAGCGAAGAATAATAAAAATTTGAAAACCTGTAGAGGGAATTACAAATATATATATACTACCGATTTTGTAATAAAAAAATGCTACATGTTTTCTTATATGGACTATCGATGTATTTCGTGAAATGAATATGACAAATACATTTTTTTTAAACAATAATAAATATTTTTCGACGATTGTCATATTTTGTTTGAATACGTTCGAAACCATGCAATTTTTGTTGAAAAAATTTTCCTCTATTTTAACCGTTTCCGAGTTAGCCATTTAGCGGTCGAACTTTGAGAGGTGGTTTCAGCTCTTAAACTCGAATTACCGCAGCTAAAAAAATTAGGGGTCTCCTATTTTTTGGTCTTCTTGAAGCCTACAAAGTTTCAAAAAAATCGGAGGCGGACCGATCAAGTAGTTCCCTTGTTAGTGAACCCATCAACAATTAACAATAAATGTTTGTAGCCCTCCTTCGACTCCGCAAAAGGAGCTACGCAGTCACAATGTACTGTATCGAAGGGGACCGGTCGTTTTTCTATGGGGTGCAGGCATCCCTGCTTGGGCCCCGTTTACCGCTTCGCCACCGTGAAAGTAATACAATATTCCAGGTGCTTCTTCACGAAACCTCGCATACCCGGGAGCCAATAGCGCTGCGCATCTTTATCAACAGTCTTTTCGAACCCTACATGACAGTTATCGTCATGATACATGCGCAACAACCGAACTCGCGTACCGTTCGGAACGTAATTACGCAAAACAACACGACCAGTATCTCTGGTAATTTTCCAGCACAGTACCCCGTCTTTAACTGCGTAAGTAGATACTACTATGCCGATTCTGGAGCACCTCTGGACCACCTTGGCGGTAAGTGGGCTGACCGACCTAACCCACCGGTCGTGCAATAGCACGAGCCCTGCTGGACGACCTAACGATGCACAAGGTCGTGCATCAGAAGGTCATGTTCCGGGTTGTGCAATAGCACGAGCCCTGCTGGACGACCTGACGATGCACAAGGTCGTATGCACCTCAAGCTCACATGCTATAGCGCAAGCTATGCCGGACGACCTGACGACGCAGAAGGTCACATGACCTTGTGCGTTGTCGTACACCACGAGGTCGCCTGCAATAGCATGGACCATGCTGCACAAGGTTGTATCCACCATAAGGCCACATGCAATAGCAGCAGTGCCCAAGATGTTACGAATTGGGCAGGGGAGGAGGAAATGAGCCGTAAATTGCATGCAGCCGACACACGCACACGGACACACACACTGAATACGACATGAAGAATGAGGAAGAGAAGGCAGGTGAATATTAGAGTGACATCGGAGCGCGGACACCCGCGCGCGCGCGAACGAGGCATCCTGCCGGTTGCAGGAATCTTCTTGCCTCCCCCCTGCAACAACTCGCAATTACATCATTTCCTGAGATTCTGTCGCACGTAACTTTAGACCGGGTTTGCCGAATCCTCCGTGTTTGGTGTCGTTTGCCTCGGCAGAATCTCAGGAAATGATGTAAAACAGAAATAGAAAGAAAAGAAAAATAATGTCAATACTTACCGTATATCATATTTCGGCTCCTTCCAGCTTGAATTCAGGCTTGAAACATGGGGGAAAACATTTACCACAGATCATATAAGTCTTTAGGAATTGGACCTTTGCAAATATGTCGATGGTATGTATATGAATTACATCAAAATTTGTTTACCTTTGTAACTATATTTTTACGTTTGAAATTTTAACATGATATTATCTTTTTTCTCCAGATTGTAGTACAACATGAAGAAAATTATTTTCTAAAACATTCGCATATTGAGTCTACAATGTGCAAATAAAAGGAATATATGTGATAATAATAAAAAGAATCAATCGAAAATGTATGGTTTGTGTTGCTTTATCCCCCCCTATCGTAACTCGCTTCATTTGCGCCCATACTCCGAGTAGAATTAGCAGTAGTAGTAGCGAGTAGTGAAAATGCGTCAAAATATAAATCGAAAGTAAGTATATGACCTGTGGAATATGCCTCTCCTCATGTTTCAAGCCCAAATTCGAGCTCTTAACAGTCGAAATATGATATACGATAATTATTGACTTTATTTTTCTTTTTTCCTTTCCACTTCATTCATTTCCTTTTCATTATCGTGCTCCTGAGATTCTGCCGCGGCGAACGACACTAAACACGGGAGAATTTGACGAAATCGGCCAAGAGTTACTTGCGACTGAATCTCAGGAGTGCGATAATGGAGCCCTCATTGGAAATTAATTAAAAAACAAAGAAAGATAAATTCGGAATTCTCCTGATGAGTCGCGCGACGAGCATCGGCTACAGGCGCGATACCGCCGAGCGCTCAGGTTTCACGCTTCACCGACCGGCCACGAGGGGGCTTCCTGCTGCAGAATGTCAAATGATACATGATACTGTGTAGAATACGCATTCTATTTGACTTCAAATAAAAGCTGCATTATAATGCTCCCGAGATTCTGCCAATGAAAACAACACCAAACTCGAGGGAATTTGGCAAATCCGGCCAAAGTTACGTGCAACAGAAGGACACGTGCCGTATTCATGCACCTCTCCTTGCCATCTTCACGTGCTACCATCCTTCTGCCACGTGTAACTTTTGACCGGTTTGGAAAACCTTCCCCGTGTTTGACATCGTTTGCCTCGACGGAATCTCAGGAGTGTGATAATGTAACTCTCATTGAAATTGAGGTAAAACAGAACGAAAGAAAAATCCCCTATTCACCCTATGAGTCGCGCAACGAGCATCGGCTACAAGCGTGATAACGTCGAGCGCTCGTATTTCACGTGGTCTTCTCCCGATTTGCAACATCTCGCAATCTGCTACAGAATAAGTATCAATAGGCAAATTTGTATAGCTACCAGTTGATATCAGTAAAAGGACAAAACATGTAGGTACTTTGCTCTTTGGCTTATACCTCCTTTCGAATTCTTAAAACTGAGTATTGTAAGGCCCTTTCAGTTTCTCAACCAGTTTTATTAATCTCGACTATACACGACTCGCTACGACACGTTCCCTTGGAACCGACACGGGCCTCAGCCCTCGACACGACTAGACACGGCAGATTCCAAGATGTCTGCAACAGATCACCTCCGACAGTGGAATGCCGGTCCCTTTGGCGCCAACGGCCACGCGGCCGTCACCAGGACCGCCACCCGTTCATTTTCACTAACTACTGGCTTTCGCGCCTGCGCTTCTTACAGTATGTCCTTGCAACGACTGCACTCCTCGTTCATTCACGTGTTCGCTCTCGGATACGGCTCTTATCTCCTCCACCTGTCTGCTCTCCATCCTCTTGCTTGTAAACTGTAAACTGATCTAGCAACAGCAGCATCTAACTGACCGATTGCTTTCGATTTCGTGAACAGCACCATATCTAACCGACTGCTTTTGATTTCGCGAACGGCTCCTGTACTGTGATCGGTTGCACCTGCTGTATTGCTATCGGTTCAACCGGATAATTTAACCGCGTGAAACTCATTCGCGATTACATACAGCTGTTATGCCAAAGATCAACAACCTGCTCGATACTCTATACACCTCGTATTAGGTGTCAGTCGTTGTCAGCGTCGTCGTCGCAGTTGCGAGTTGTTGCAGGGGGGAGGCAAGAAGATTCCTGCAACCGGCAGGATGCCTCGTTCGCGCGCGCGCGGGTGTCCGCACTCCGATGTCACACTTATATTCACCTGCCTTCTCTTCCTCATTCTTCATGTCGTATTCAGTGTGTGTGTGTCGGCTGCATGCAATTTACGGCTCATTTCCTCCTCCCCCGCCCAATTCGTAACATCTTGGGCACTGCTGCTATTGCATGTGGCCTTATGGTGCATACAACCTTGTGCAGCATGGTCCATGCTATTCCAGGCGACCTCGTGGTGTATGACCGTCAGGTCGTCCGACATAGCTTGTGCTATAGCATGTGAGCTTGAGGTGCATACGACCTAGTGCATGGTCCGGCCGGGCGGTATGGCCCATGCTATTGCGGGTGACCTTGTGGTGTATGACAACGCACAAGGTTCTACACCACAAGGTCACATGGTCCATGTTATTGCATGCGAGCTTGTGGTGTATGACAATGCGCAAGATCATGTGACCTTGTGGTGCATGGCCTTGTGCGTAATCATATCGTCCAGCATGGTCCGTGCTACTGCACGACCCTGAAAATGACCATCTGATGCACGACCTTGTGCATCGTCAGGTCCTCCAGCAGGGCTCGTGCTATTGCATAACCCTGAAGTCAGGTCGGCCAACAGGGCTCGTGTTATTGCACGCCCGGTGGGTTAGGTCGGTCTGCCTACTTACCGGCAAGGTGGCCCAGAGGTGGTCCAGAATCGGCATAGTAGTATCTACTTGCGCAATCACTTGCTACGGTATCGCCGCTGTTCACGCGTTTTACGATGTGCTGTATCTCATCATCACGGCGCACAGTGGGGTATTTGGCCCGAAAACGCGGTCAAAATGCAATTTTAAAAATTGCGCAAAAACTATACTATCTCTTTTGATTCGATTAACTAAATGTCTGAAGAACATTGTATCAACATTGTTTTTTTCATTTAATCATTAATTACACTCTGGTCTTCCTTGGAAAATGAACATTTTTACGTCGCTCGTTTCATTCTCACGACACGCGAAAACAGTAATTCTTTAAACCTAATTTTCAAGTATTTAAAACAAATTATACAGATTCTTACATTTTCAGCAGCATTCATGTTGGTATACCCTTTACTTTTCTATAGGTGCGATGTGTTCATTACATGTATTTTCATAGTTAATAATTTTTGAAATCTGGGAAGAAGCTAAGTAAGTAATTCAGGATTCTAAAAATGTTTTAATGATTTTGTTATACTTCCGAGTGAGTCCCGATGCTCTACATAGGCTCATTTTATTCAGTAAAGCTTACTGATTACGACGAAAAAAAATCAATCCCGGATTCGTCCGGATGGGCATTATACAGAGATTTTAATCAGAAATGACACAGCAGATTGATACAGCACAAACAGCGTTTTTTTAAAATACCTTGAGAAGCAGATGTTGTAGGAACATGAATTTTTTTTTAAAATGTTTGTACTTACACGCACCGACTAAGAGCCTTGTCTAAGGTTCGAAATATTTATTTATTTAAAAATTATTTAAAAAAAAATATTTTCATCTATTTTTATCAAATATTGATCATTCCTCGCGTGACTTTATGCCGATAAACTGCGGACAAAAACGGAACTCACGTGTTCCCTCATTTTTTAATTGTTTTTGGATAATTAGAGATGATACAAAAATTTGTCAGTGTTGGCCGAAAATGCACTGCTAAAGAGCAATTCTGAGGGAAACTAGAATCTTTTTAAACTATTTGAACTATATTACTGTTTTATAACGTTATCTTTTTTGTACGAATAGAGGTACCAGTTACAACGTATAGGGAAGCGGTTGTAGCAGGTATGCTCATAAAGTAATTTCCAAGGTAGCTACCAAGCTACGCTATGAAACGTTTTAGCCTACTTAAGTTAATTCAGGTTTTATACGTGACAACCCGTGTCTAGTTGTCTTTAAATTAGGACCGTATTTGTTTTCGTTGTAAAATAATTGATAGAACTAGAAAGAAATATTTGAAACCTGACTGTTCTTTACACCACTTTACACGGTACCTTGGAAATTACTTTATGAGTATACCTGCTACAACTGCTTCCCTATACGTTGTAACTGGTACCTCTATTTGTACGAAAGGAAAACGTTATAAAACAGTAATTTAGTTCAAATAGTTTAAAAAGATTCTAGTTTCGCTCAGAATTGCTCTTCAGCAGGACATTTTCAGCAATCATCGGCAGTTTTGTATATTTAATAGCATATCATAAACCCGGGGAAGTACCAGAGGCAGCCCAGCACCGGGTCCTATGCACCCGACGATATTTCCCGTGACCTGGCTTTTTGACCTGTTAATGAAGGGTCACCTTATTGTTTAAGGGGGAAATCCGGGTAAAACAGCGAGCGACAATCCCACACAAAAACAGGCCGAAATAGGGTTTCGGAAATTCCATATTTCGTTGTTATTTGAGAACGGATTGAGGTGGGACTGGGCTCATTCGAAAGAGGAGACTCTAACGCACGGAGGTAAAGAGCGTTTTTCTAAAAATTCGGTCTAGGTTCACAAATCTGAGGCTAGAAAGTCGGCCAAGTTGAAGGGTTAGAACTAGTTCGATATTTTTCCTAGAGACCGAATTTCTAGAAAAACGCTCTTTACCTCCGTGCGTTAGAGTCTCCTCTTTCGAATGAACCCAGTCCCACCTCAATCCGTTCTCAAATAACAACGAAATATGTAATTTCCGAAATGACATTTTTGTGGTTATTTTCGACCACGTGCTTCTTTCGAAGAGTTACCATCCGCCGTTTTTAGTTCCGCGAGTATTTCTTAGATGGGGGCTTTTTGAAAACGGTTACCGACGAAAAATATATAGCACATTGTGGGCCTCTGCGCCAGATCTGTGACGTAACGCGGGTAGAGGGGAGAGAGGGGACCCGCCTTGTGTGACGAAGACCCGACAACCGATGCCTGCGGCCAAATTATGTATAGTACTTCTTACTTCTAAATTTCCCACGGCATTTTACAAAAATTATATCATGTTTGGTATCATTTTAATCGGCAAAAGCTCAGCAGTATGATAGTATAATTTTCATGAACAAAAAATTACAAATAAAAAACTTTGCAACTTGGATTAGTATTAGTCACACCGATATTGACCCTCGATGAGTGCCGGCTACTTGATCCCATACATTGTAAGTATTCTTTCGCTTTCATTCCACCACTGTCTTCTTCTATATAAGCACGAGAAGGGATATGGGATCAGCTATCCGGCGCTCATCGAGGGTCAATATCGGTGTGAGTAATGCTAATCCAAGTTGCAAAGTTTGTTATTTGTAATTTTTTGTTTATGAAAATTATACTATCATACTGCTGAGGTTTTGCCGATTAAAATGATACCAAACATGATAAAATTTCTGTAAAAACGCCGGGGGAAATTTAGAAGTAAGAAGTACGTGTATACATAATTTGGTCGCAGGCATCAGTTGTCGGGTTTTCACCGCACAAGACGGGTCCCCCCTCTCCCCTCTACCTGCGCACGTCATAGATCTGGCGCAGAGGCCCACAATGTGCTATATATACAGTGTGCTACATGCTGTCGGTATTACCGGCCCTGCACGCGAAAAATCAACTGTTTGACCGACCACCCAAATTCAAAATGGTGGTCGGACGCATTTCCCCTTTAATGTCACATTTGCTTTTTCGAAGTCCCAGCCCTTTAGCAAGGTCCTCGTAGGCGTACACCTCCTTTCCATTATAGCGTAAAAACAGACATGACAACCAATTATATGCGAATTTTGAAAACACACCCCCAAGGTCTACTTGCGAGCCTTACTCCACAGTTGCATATAAAAGCAAGACACAAATTTGCTAGTACACAGCAGTCTAAGAACACGAGATACACTGACACACAACAGAATACAGCAAGTGCACACAGTCCAGAAACCATCGAGACAAATAAATATGTCGACCACAAGTCCAGGGCCGGCACGTGCGCCTGGTCGGACAGGCGGTCGCCTTACGGCGCCATATTTTTAGGGCGGCATATTTTTGTAACAGCAAATTTTTCGTGCGGTATTCTACTGTTTAAAAATGATTATATTGGAATTGTGTATATGCGTGTTTGTTCGCGGTGTCGCGGGAGCTCGCCCAGCGACAAGAAACATTAGCCAACCGCTTGAGCCTGCTCGAGCAGGCAGATTGAGAGTCAATTTTTACTTCACCTCATTCTTGGTTTGACTGTCGCGTCCTCGGCTTACAGAATGAGCGAATTAAAACGAAAGAAGTTATCCGGGAGTGCGTACAAAAAGAGAAAGTTGGCAAAAGAGGCTGAACAAGAAAAACTGTCCGGCTCAATAGAAAAATTTATTTTTCCGTCATCTTCACATTCCATTAGACAGGAGGAAAATGAAGAAGAGGAAGAAGAAAGCAAAGAAGAGGAAATTAAAGATGATAGACAAGCAAATCAAGAAGAGAAAGAAACAAAAATAGAAGAAAATAAAGAAGATAGACAAGTAAATAAAGAAGAGGAAGAAACAAAAATAGGAGAAAATAAAGAAGATAGAAGAGGAGAAATGAATGAAGAAATTAAGCCAGAAACGTTTATTGACAACTTATCCGATGATCCAGCAGATTGGAGAAATTTAAGTATACTGCAAAGGCAATTGTTAGTAGAAAAAGGCCCCGTTCAAATTAGAGGCTCTAATTTTCCAAAAGATTTGAATAAGAGACATTTCTCGGACGTACATTATGAAAGAATTATGTCAAATGGCGAAAAATTAGAAAGGAAATGGTTAGTTTACAGTCAAAAAAACAATTCTGTGTACTGTTTTTCTTGCTCGTTATTTGATAATTGAGATCATATGGCTCGAAATTGGTCGATGTTTGGGTATTCTAATTGGAAAAATATTTCAAGTAGCCTTAAAATACATGAACGATCTACAAACCATATGCAATGTTATAAAAAGTGGATGGAATTAGATGTCAGGTTAAAAACAGGCAAAACTATTGATAGCGAAAATCAGAGATTATTGAAATTGGAACAGCAATATTGGCAAGAAGTATTGAAAGCTATTATAGCAACAATTCAATTATGCGCATCACAAATGTTAGCTCTCAGAGGAAGTTCAGATAAATTATTTGCACATAATAATGGAAATTTCTTGAAAATTATTGAATTTTTGGCAAAATTTAATCCATTTATTAGTGAGCATTTAAATAGAGTCTCAAAAAATCCTAATTGTTCTCATTATTTGAGTAAAGAAATTCAAAATAATATAATAAATTTAATGGGAGATAAAGTACGTGCTACTATTATTTCCAAAATTATAGAGGCTAAATATTATAGCATTATTTTGGATTGCACTCCAGATGTTAGCAGAATTGAACAAATGTCTCTTGTTATTCGCGTCCTAAATAAAAATGATGGAGAATTTGTTCCTAAAGAATATTTTATCAAATTTTTACCTGTAGAATCATCTACTGGGGAAAGTTTAACTAATTTAATTTTGCAGGAATTAGATAAATTAGGACTCAAAATTGAAAATATACGTGGTCAGGGATACGACAATGGTGCAAATATGAAAGGTATGCATTCTGGTGTGCAAAAGCGAATTTTAGATAAAAATCCTAAGGCCTTTTTCGTACCCTGTTCCTGTCATTCTTTAAACTTAGTTGTAAACGACGCAGCCAAAAAATCTGGTGAACTAAGTAATTTTTTTTCAATTATTCAAGAATTGTTTGTATTCTTTTCTAGTTCTACTTCTAGATGGGCTATATTAAAGAGACACATAAAATCCTTCACTGTAAAATGCGTTAGTACTACACGCTGGGAAAGTAGAGTAGAAGCTATTAAACCACTAAGGTATGATTTGCCTAATATTTATGAGGCGCTGATAGAAATTTCTTTGGACGAAGAGAAGGATCACGAAACTAGAAACATAAGTACATCGCTAGCAAATAAAATTTCTAATTTCAAATTTATTTGCAGTATTATTGTTTGGTATGAAGTTTTATCTAAAATTAATATAGCATCAAAACTTTTACAAAGCCCAAATATGATTTTATCAGAATGTGTTAAAGTATTAAATAGCGTAATTTTGTTTTTTAAGGAATTTCGTATAAATGGTTTTGAGCAAATAATTTGTCAAGCTAAAGAAATAGCTACTGAAAGGGAAATAAATGCAGATTTTGAGAGCAGTCTTTCAATTAGAATTAGACGTAAAAGCAAATTATTTATTTACGAAGGAACAGATGGACCAATAGAAAACCCGTCTAAGAAATTTGAAATTGAAGTTTTTAATTATCTCTTAGATATTTGTACTAATTCTGTTACAGAAAGATTTACACAATTGGAAAATCATAATAAAATATTTGAATTTTTATATGATATTCCATCATTAGCGCAAAAAAATGCAGACGAAATTGTTAAAAATTGTCAGGATTTGCACATGTACCTAACAGACGACATAGAACCTTTAAATTTGTCTAACGAATTACAAATTGTGCGAAATATATTAACAACAGGTATGACGCCGCTGGATGCAGTGAATTATATAGAAAGAAATAATTTATCTGAAAATTTTCCTAACATTATTGTTTGCCTAAGAATATTACTCACTTTACCTATTACCGTTGCCAGTGGAGAACGTTCGTTCTCCAAATTAAAAATAATTAAAAATTATTTGCGATCTTCTATGGCCCAACAAAGATTAATAAATTTATCTATATTAGCCATAGAACATGAGATAACAGAAAAAATAAACTACGACGACATTATTAATAATTTTGCAAAGGAAAAAGCCAGAAGAGTAAAGTTTTAATTTTTTTGTTTTATTTATAAGTTATTGTTTTTGTATAAGTAATATTTCTATATATTTGTTTCAAAGTGTCTATTCCTATATTATGTTTTTCAAATATTGTTATTAGAATTACATTTGCGTTTGATTTGTTAATTAAATAAAATATATCACCGATTTATTAAATTTTTCATATGTGGGGGGGGGGGGGGGGCGGCAAAAGTTGTATTCGCCTTAGGCGGCATATTTAGACGCGCCGGCCCTGACCACAACTATAGTGGAAGATGGTGCAGGTCCATCGACAGCTGGACACAAAGTTTTCAGACGAATGGATTTATTTAATATTATGCAAGAGTGCAAGGACGGAACTGTTAACGAAAAGTTACAGTATTTAGAAGAGCATTTGTTAAATGCACAACAACATACGAAAGAGGAGCGCCAGATTCTAAAACGAAAACTCTCGTATTTCAAATATGAATTCAAACGGAGGTGGATCTCTGTCCACAACAAAACCAATGTTTTCCGCATCAAAAATGAAAAATGGTTGGAAGGGACCATAGAAGTTCCCACGAGGACAGGAACAAGTGGACGCAAAGAAAAATCGTTTGCAGATCTCTCTGATCGAAGCAAGCGGCGGAAAACCGAGCAGCTTCGAGAAAGAACCTCAACGGAAGAATTAGCTTTCGCCACGCAGTCAAAATTAAGAGCTACCGGCCAAGTAGATGCTTCGGTGACATTAAGAGAAATTTCCAATTCTCCAACAATGGCAAAAACATGCAGGAAATTTCTTACGAGCAGAGAACAAAGTCGCAAGAAAGTTATGTCGATTTCCGAGGCTCTGTCCATGTTTGTGGACGCGGGACTATCTCGGCAACAGTACGAAACCATTAGGTCGTACAACAAATCTCTGCCGTGCTACAGTCGACTGCAAAAAGCGAAAAAGGATTGTTATCCAGTACCAGAAGCGCTCACAGTCACCGAAACAACTGCTGAGGTTGAACTGCAGCAGCTACTAATTCACACCTCGGAGCGCCTAATTTTATACTTGTCCCCAGTCATTAATAGCCTGCCAGAGACTGAAACTGAGCAATTAATATTGTTTAGCAAGTGGGGATGTGACGGATCACAGCAAGCGGAATACCGGCAAAAATTCATGGACATCCATGAATCGGATGCCAATGTATTCCAGACATCTCTGGTACCTTTACAGTTAAAGTCTGCCAGCAATGACAAAATAATTTGGCAAAATCCAACGCCATCTTCGCCGCGATACTGTCGACCAATACGAATTAGATTTATTAAAGAAACGGTTGATGTGATTCAAAATGAAATTAAGCATTGTGACGAAGCGTCTGACGACCCGCTCCGTCACCGCCCACCTCCGCGGAATCTTGTCCCTGAAACCGCGCACGCCGGACCGGGGGGGGGGGGGGGACTCGCGTTCCGAAGGGCCAAGCACACGCACCGACGAATAAGATAACACTAACCCTTTTCGTTCTTACTGTATTTAAGTCTCAGGAAAACCCGGTGGTGTCGGCCGGACTGATCACCCGGTCGACACCCCGATAGACCACGGCCGACGATCAGCTGGATACACGAGGAGTCGCAGAGCAGCCACCAGAGGAAGCAGCACAACCCGAGGGATCGAGGCCGCAGGATCGATATCCAAAAATAGGACAGGACCCACCACCTGTCGGCCGCCGGGGGACCTTCCTAGCGCAACCACCCCAAGTCTAGGCGGCGTCACTAGCGGCATGGGCCCGCGTCTCCGACCGCGTGCTAACCTGCGACGCTCGACTTCCGGCGTGCACAGTGGGCAGACTCCTTGAGCGTTTCGCGAAGTTTTAGCCGTTGTGAGCGATTAGGTTGCAGAGAGTTAGAGGTAGCTCGTCTGAGCGTCTTTCGGCCGCGCGTTAGTGAACGGATCCCGTTGTGTCGGCCGCGGGCAGGGCAAAGGGAGCCAGGAGCAGGAGCAGGTTAGCAGGTGGGCGGAGACGGTAAGTGGCGCATTTTTCCCTTCTTGCGTTCTTTTGGTGTGCGTGCGATCGTTGTGGGGTCTCGGTGCGGTTCGGTGCAGTGCTTGGGAGAGAATTTCTTTGTGGTCTACACACTTCTTTCGGGCGAGAATCCCGTTGTGGTCTTAATCCAGCTGTGGCCTGTACCCGATGAGGCCTCCGAGGGCCGGGGCCCCCCCTCGAAGCCGTCGCTCTACACCTGCGACTTTGTTTCCCCGGTGCCTTACCCCCCAGGACTCTAGCACCCTTTGACCACAAAGAAATTCTCTCCCAAGCACTGCACCGAACCGCACCTTTCCCTTCCCCCCCTTCGGAGGGCGGCGGAGCTCGTGGATGTTGATCTTCTAGGTTGTTTTTGGGGCTTACGCCCCCGCTGGTCTTCCACGGCCCTGGTGGTGGTGGCCGCCTCCTCAGCCGTATTCTCTCTTTTTTTTTCTTTTCCCCTCCCGGCCGCTTCTGGTCCCGGCCGCTATTCCTTCCGGCCGAAGGTGATCACGGCCGTTTTCCCCGGCGGGGCCCTGGTGGTCGGGGCTCCCTGCTGGCGTGCCCCCGGACAGCCGCTTACTGTTTCTTCCTCAAGTGGGGGTTCTTCGGGGATGGGCAGTCGTGGTCCTCCCACGACCGGATCCCCTGGCGGCCACAGTGGTAGCAGTGGTGTCGGCGTGGCTGCCGACACCATGCGGCCAGATGACCTCTTCGGCCGCAGTTCCAGCACGGCTGGGGCGGGCCGAATACCCTCTCCTCCACGATGGCCAGTGGAGACATGGTGAGTTCGGTGAGGGTTAGGTCCCCTGCCCGGATGCCGTGCTTTCTTAGGTGCGGGTCTTCGGCCCGTTCCCGCCGGGCTCTTGCGGCCCACTCCTCGGCCGCCCGGTACCGCGGAAATGCCGGGTCGTCTGCTGCTGGCCGTCCCCGCTGTAGCAGGACGACTCCCCCAGGGGCTGCACCGGCATGGGTCGGTGCAGTACGGGTTTGGCGTACCCGGGGTGCCTGAGCTGGGGGGCGGTGAGCGCTGCCGCCTTCCTAATACCGTAATCCTTCCGGTGGCTTCAGCGACCGTCACTAAGCGCGGTGACGGTACGTTGTCATCGGAGGGACCGGGGGCCTTGGCTTAATTGCCTGGGCCGCGAGGATGGCGACCTCTATAAAAACGCCCCCAATCCCAAGGTATGGTGCGCGCCGAAGGGATGCGTGGCTGGTGGGGAGACCAGTCCCTAGCGACCAACCTCAGGGCACCTGGCGACACCCTGAGAGTATGAGCCTTCCCCCCGGAAAGGGCGTCACCCGGGGGGTTGACCGTTAGTTCGTCCCTGCTCGTGGGATTCACATGAATAAGAAAGACAAAGGGGTTTCGGGGGGGATGGACGTGGATGAGGTGGAGGCGGGGAGTTCCTCAGCTCCCCAAGTTACTGTGAGTGAGCGCGAGAACTTGCAGTTTGAAATGGATCTGCAAAGATGTGGCTCAGTGAGTAGTGTAGTGAGTGAGGCCAGTAATGTGAGTGTGAGTGCGAGTCTGAGTGGTATGGGTGGTAAGCGGAGAAAAAGGGTTGCACCTGAGACTGAAAGCGTGGATGGATGTGATGAGATTTTGAGACTCAGGGAGACCGGTGTGAAACTGAGGAGGTTTTTGTTGAGCGACGTAAATAAGGTCACGAAGAGTGCGGCTGAATTCGTTCTGGCATGTGTGGGTGAGTACGAAGCGCAACTCATGGGAATGATTGCGAGGAATGAGAGGTTGGCTGGGAAGCTGGAAGTGTGTGAGGGTTATATGTCCCAAGGTGTGTGTGATGTGCGAACGGGTCGAAGTTTGGGTGCTAGTTATGCGAGTGTGGCTGGTCGTGAGGTTGCGAGGGATGCAAGTGATAAGCGTGTTACTGGAAGTGCGAATGAGCGTGTGCTTGGTACCAAGAGTCACGCCGTGGTAGTCAAGTCGGCTGATGTGAATGTGAAGTTGACGAGTGAGCAAGTGAAGGAGCGAGTGATTAATGACATTAGCAAGCATGTGGATGTGAGAGTAAGAGCGGTGCGGAAAACGAGGAGTGGCGGTGTGGCTATAGAAACAGCGAGCGAGAGTGATTTGCAGAAGCTGCGGGAGTGTGGGAAATTTGCCGAGGCGGGATTGACGGTTGAGTTGCCGAAGAAGATTGGACCAAAGATGATAGTTTATGATGTACCGGTGGGCATGACCAACGAGCAGTTGCTGCAAGGGATGTATGAGAAGAACTTGAAGGGGTGTGTGACCGAGAGCGAATTTAGTGAGCGAGTGAGAGTTGTGAGCAGAATGAGTAAGAAGGATGCAGTGACTGGAAATGCAATTATTGAGGTATCTGGTAGGATTAAGCGTGTGTTGCTGAATGAAGGCCGAGTGTATGTGGAATGGAAAGCATTTAGGGTACGGGAATTTACGTGTGTTATGAGATGTCACAGGTGTTATGGATTTGGACATATGGCGCGTGAATGTAAGGTGAGTGAAAAGTTGTGTATGAAGTGTTGTGAGGGTGGGCATCTAGTGAGGGAGTGTAAGAAGGAGTATGCATGTAGAAATTGTAAGGCGAAAGGAGCTGCAAGCGACCACTCGATCATGGCCGACAGTTGCCCGGAATACGTTAGAGCGGTAGAGAGAGAAAGACTCCGTATTTCCGATGACTGACCTCAGGGTGATTCAGTGTAACTGTCGGCGGTCGTTTGCGGTCATGTGCGATTTGGCGGAGAGAATGGTTGAATGTGGAGTGAATGTGGCATTAGTGCAGGAGCCGTATGTACGAGATGGATGTGTGAGAGGGATACCTTTAGTTATGGACGTGTATGCTTGTGAGAGTGACAATGCGAGAGCGGCTGTGATCGTTAACCCGGTGGGATTGGATGCGATGCTGGTGGGTGGGCGCGTGAATGAAGATGGGGTGTGTGTGTGGCTTAAGGGTGTGTTTGGAGAATTGCTTGTGACCTCTGTGTACTGTCGTATCGGGGCCGAAATGGCGCCGTACCTGCGGTACATGGAGGGTGTGCTTGAAGTAGCGAATGGACGTAGGGTCTTATGTGGTATGGATGCGAACGCGGCGTCGCCCCTATGGTATAGTAGGGGTCTGGGTAAGAGTAGAGCGGCTGAGATGCGTGGAAGGGAAATAGAAGAGTGGATGATTGAGCGGGATGTGCGGATTTTGAATGAACCGTCTGAATTTTGTACGTTTAGTAGTGAGCGTGGAATGAGTAATATAGATGTGACGTGGGTGAATGATAGGTCTGGTGTGTATGGGTATGAATGGGAAGTGAAGCCCGATTGGGGCATTAGTGACCACAATGTGCTGCTGATACGGGTGTATGGTCGCGGCCAGTGTGGTGGCGATGTGAATGGCGGTGTAACTGACAGAGTTAAGAGGTGGAGAGTTTGGAATGTCGACTGGGAGGGGTATTCGCAGGACCTGATGGAGAGGGCTATTGAGGATGCGCAAAGATTTGGGGATGGTTTGCAAGTGGACAGGATGGCTGAATGTCTGAACAAATGGGTGACGGATGCTAACGACAAGTGGTTGAAGAGGTGTGAGAGGCGGCGTGTGAGTAAACTGGCGTGGTGGACGGATGAGCTGGCGAGAATGAAGAAGGATGTTCGGAAGTGCAGAAGGGAGTATCAGCGTGCGAAGTGCAGAGGTATGGATGATGTAGCGGTTCGGTTGGTGCGCTATAGGGAGCGAGTGCGGGAGTATAAGCGGGAGATGTGTCGCGTGAAGGAAGAGAGCTGGCGGGAATTTGTGAGGCTGAAAGGGAACGAGAATCCCTGGGGCGAGGTTTATAGGGTCTGTCGCGGGAAGAAGGGGCGTGCGAGCTGGAGTGTTTTGAAGGATGGTGATGCGTTTACGAATACGTGGAGAGAGAGTGCCGATTTATTGATGGGGAAGTTTTTCCCCGCTAGTGCAATGAATGGGTGTCTGACTGTGAGGAATACGGAGCGGATGGTGAACGATGTGAGGGACTTTGAATGGAAGGAGGTGGATGATGCGGTAAGACGAATGAAGTTGAGGAAAGCGCCGGGGATGGATGGTGTGACTGCAGAGATGGTGCGAGTGATCTGGAAGGCGATACCAGGGTGGATGGTCACGTTATACAACGTGTGTTTGAGAACGGGATGTTTTCCGAAGGCATGGAAGGAGGCACGGCTGGTCGTGCTGCTGAAGTCGGTCGATAGATTACGAACCGACCCTGGGTCGTATAGACCTATCAGTTTATTGCCGGTTTTTGGTAAGGTTTTGGAGAGTATGATGGTTAGGCGAATGGAAGAAAGAGTGAGGGACACGATGTCTGAAACGCAGTATGGCTTTACCCGGGGTAAGTCTACTGAGCATGCGTGGGGGTATGTGAAGGATAGAGTGCATGAGTGTGAGCAGAAGTATGTTTTAGGCGTGTTTGTGGATTTTAAGGGTGCGTTTGACTGTCTGGAATGGGTGCGTGTGATTGAGAAGTTAGAGAGTCTGGGGTGTGAGGAGATTGAGTTGTGGAGGTCTAACTTCCGTGATCGTGTGGTACATATTGTTGGTGAGTGTGAGTGCGTGGATAAGACTGTAGAGCGTGGATGTCCGCAGGGGTCCATTTGCGGCCCGTTTATTTGGATTTTGATGATGGACGCGCTTCTGCGGCGTTTGAGCGAGAATGGGTGTATGCATGCGGCTTATGCCGATGATTTAGTATTGGGTATTCCGGGCCGGAATCGAGTCGAGCTAGAGCGTAAGGGAGAAGAATGGATGCAAATTGTGTGCGAATGGGGTGCAAGTGTTGGGGTGCAAGTATCTGAGAGCAAGACAGTATGCATGTTGATGAAAGGAAGTCTGTCTGTGAACAGGAGACCGCGTGTGCGGGCGAATGGACGGGTGATTAAATATGCTGAATACGTGAAATATTTGGGCGTGTGGATGAGTGAGCGAATGTCTTTTCGGGTGCATTTTGAGCGACTGAGAGTGAAAATGATGGGTGTGGTTGGGCAAATGAGGCGGGTACTGCGGCGTGATTGGGGCTTGAGGCGTCGCGCGATGAGGATTGTATACAAGGGTCTGTTTATGGCTGTAGGGTTGTATGGTGCGAGCGTGTGGTGTGATGCAATGTGTTACCAGTATGCGAGAAATCTGTTGAATTCGTGTCAGCGAGTGTGTATGTATGCGTGTATGAGTGTGTGTAGGACTGTGTCCACTGATGCGATGCAGGTCATTATGGGTGTGCCTCCGTGGGATTTGGAGTGTATAGCGAGAGGTGCGATTTTTAAAATTAAGAATGGAGTTCGACTGAGTGAAATGGATGTGGTGAGTGATGATCAGGTGCGAGATATGAGTGTGGATGAATGTAAGGATCTGGTGCGTAATCGAGTGTATGATATCTGGCAAGAGAGATGGAACGAGTCGGTGAATGGGCGAGTGACGTATGAATGGATTAGGGATGTAAGGTTTTCTTGTGTCACGGCTAATTTTGAGCCTGATATGACAATGCTGATGTTGATGACTGGGCATGGAAGCTTGAATGGATTTCTGTGTGGTAGGGGGCTAAGTGAAACTGCGGAGTGTTCGTGTGGGGCTGATTGTGAGGATTGGGAGCATGTTCTGGTGTGGTGTGATTTGTATGAGGATGTGAGAAACCTGGATGAATGGGGTGTGAGTGTGGATGTGAACGGACGTGTGGATGTGAGTCGTGTGTTGGAGCGTAAGGATAGGTATGATAGGGTGTGTGAGTATGCGAGATGTGTGTTTGCGAGAAGAAGAATTAGAATGAGAGAGTGAGTGTGAACAGAATGGTGCCTTGAGGACGCAGGGGGGACGTCCGGGTAAAGGCTTCGGCCGATCCCGGAGACGTCCTTTGGGACATAGCGTACCCACGTACCCGAAGCGCTGGCTGACCAGTGCCGGGGAGTGCGGGCTCCCCAACTGGTAGTGGCTTCGGCCACGAAGGTCCGACCAGTGACCCTGACTGGTACCGCGGGGGCCGGGCGCCCGACTGGGACACCTTCCCAGTTCCCGGCCGTCTGGTGTTGGACTCGCGGGGGCAGTGGTTGACACCCAGCATGCTTGGGTAGGGACCCTCGGGGGTCCCGGCGGGTGAGCTGCGTACCAACAGCTCGGGTGCCGGCCTGCTTAGCCGGTAGGGTGTGGATAGTCACCCGGCTCCACCAGTAGCTTGCCGTCAGGACCTGCATCCTGACGGCGCACTGGTAGTCCCTGCCTCGGCAGGGACGCGCTGATTGGGCGTATCCCAATCCCTCGCCCATGGGGGCCGTCTCGGTAGGGGCTTCTCGCCAGGTACGGGACGTTAAACTGCAGACTCTGTCTGTAGCAGGACGACGTGGATCGCCGGTGGCCGCTCCAGCGCGGCGAAGAACTGGCGGTCCCATCTTTCCGCCTGCTGCCGCATCTCCTCCTCCTGCTGCTGGGCTCGTTGTTGGCCCTCGAGGCAGACCAGGTCAGCGATTGCCTGGGCCCCTTCGCCTCCCTCCGCGAAAACCTGGACCCAGGGGTCCAGCGGCCTGGGCTTCGCCGGGCCGGTCCACCCCGTGCCGGGTCTCTGCATCCCTTCTCGGTCTTTCTTCTTCAGGTTCAGGGGGAGCACAAGGGAAGAGACAAAAAGAAACCATCACCCACAACGATTAGTATGCCCTCTACTAGGGGTCACCTTCATATGCTTCACACTCATTCATGCATTCTACGGTTGCGGCTCTTTAGGTATGAACGGTTTCAGGTCCTTCACGTGCAATTTCCCTACGCTTCGGCCGTTCGCGTCGGCCAACCTATACACTACCGGCGATATCTTTTCTACTATTTCGAACGGCCCGTGATACTTCGTGGCCAACTTTGCTGCCACATTCTGACCCGCTGACGAGAGTACGTGCTGTCTTTTTAACACCCTGTCTCCTACCTCGAATTGTCGATCGCGTCTGCCCTGATTATAATAGTGCGCTTGCCGCTGGTACACGGCCTCTAAATTCTCCGTCACCCACGGCCTAAGTTCTTTGATTCGGTCCATGCGCGCGGTCCAGCTCTCTCGGTCTACCGGTGGCCATTCTCCATCGGGAGCTCTCGTCTCGCCTATTCCGGTTCGCGCGCATCTACTCGGGGCCGGATCTCGGCCGAAATTCAATTTCGCAGGCGACGTTTGTAGGATCGAATGGTGGGCGGTATTATACGCGAATCTAAATTGCGGCAAGTAAACATCCCAATCCCGGTGGTCTCGACTCAAGTAGGCTATGATCATGGTTTTCAGAATACGATTTACCCGTTCTACCGGATTGGCTTGCGGGTGATACGGCGGAGTGGTCGCGTGTCGCATTCCGAACGTTCGAGCTAACTCTGCGATGGTCTTATTCGCGAATTCCGTGCCGTTGTCCGTTAGAATGACCCGCGGTGTTCCCCATCTTGTCAGCACGGTGTCTTCGATTGCTTCGGAGATCTTCTTTCCGTTGGCTTTTCGGAGCGGCGTGACCTCGATCCACTTCGAGAAGAAATCCTGGATTACAAGGATGTATGCAAAGCCGTTCTTGCTGGTTGGAAATGGTCCCATTATGTCGGCCGCTATTACGGCCCATGGTTCGTTGGCGTAGTGCCGTCGCATCAATCCTTTAGCCGGAGCCTGCTCCACCTTGGTCAGCTGGCAGGTTTCGCACTGACGGACGTATCTGGCCACCCTTCTAAACATTCCTGGCCAGTAATACCGGGATAGTAGGCGGTAGTAGGTCTTGGCCGTCCCCAGATGTCCTGCCTGCGGTTCGTCGTGGGCTTCGGCGAGTAGGTCGGCTTTCTCTCCCTCTTTCGGCACCCATTTCCATTCGTCGGCGTCTTCTTCTAGGATCCCTTGTTCCACTGTGGCCTCGATTTTCCTATATAGGCGGCCGTCTCTCACGGCCCATTCCGGATAGTTTCTGGGGTTGTCGGTCACCATTTGGATCTTCCTCTCGTACCAGGCATCCTCCGGCTCCTCGTCGTTCACGGCTGCGATGGGTGGCTCGTCCTCGTACATTCTAGAGAGGGCATCCGGTACGTGGTGCAACGCGCCCTTGCGATGCACGATGTCGAAGTCGTACTCCAGCAATTCCAGCGCCCATCGGGCCAGTCTTCCCGTCGGGTTCTTCAGATCTCTTATCCACCGAAGGCTGCTATGATCCGTTATTACCGTAAAATGGTAACCCTCCAGATACGGCCGAAATTTCCTAATGGCCCATATCACGGCCAGACATTCTTGCTCCGTCGTACTATATTTTCGTTCCGCGTTGGACAACGATCGGCTCGCGAAAGCGACCACTCTTTCCACTCCTTCCGGTTCCTGCGTTAATACCGCCCCTATTCCTACGGTACTCGCGTCGGTTTGCAGCACGAACGGCAATTCGAAATCCGGGTAGGTTAAGGTTGGCGCTGTCGCCACTAAATCTCGCAAGTTCTCGAACGCGGCCTGTTGCGCCTCGCCCCACGACCATTTCCGGTCCTTACGCAGTAATTCCCTCAGCGGTTCCGCGATCGTCGCATAAGCAGGGATAAAACGGCGGTACCACGACGTCATTCCCAGAAATCGGCGGAGTTGCTTTATCGTCCGCGGAGCCGGATATTCTTTAATCGGCCGGGTCTTTTCCGGATCGACGCGTATCCCCTCCTCACGCACTAAGAAGCCGAGATATCTGACTTCCGACCGGCAAAACGCGCATTTATCGGGGTTGACTGTAAGTCCGGCGGCCTTTATTTTAACTAAAACGCGTTCGAGCCACTGGAGGTGTTCCTCGAACGTGGCCGTCACAATAATGATATCATCTAGATACGCGAACGCGTACGGCTCCATTTCCGGCCCAATAATACGATCTAACAATTTCTGGAAGGTGGCCGGAGCTCCCGTCAACCCGTAAGGCATTCTTTTAAACTGGAACAATCCACGGCCGGGGACCGTGAAGGCCGTGATCTCTTTACTGGCGTCCGCTAGTGGAATCTGAAAATAAGCCTGGCTCAGGTCTAGCGTGGAAATATAACGAGCCGCTCTCAACTTATCCAGAATGCTTGTCATTAGTGGTAGGGGGTACGCATCTTTCCTCGAGACCCTATTTACCTGGCGGAAATCTAAACAAAACCGATATTTCCCGTTCGACTTTTTAACCATCACTATCGGACTGGACCACGGGCTGTCGGAAGGTTCGATTATTCCCTCGCGCAAAAGTTTATCTACTTCTTGGTTGATGGCTTCCTGTACCTTCGGGGACACCGCATAATAACGCTGCTTAATTGGGGAATGGTCGCCTACATCTATCACGTGTTCTATTAGTTCGGTCTTTCCAGTGGTCACGGTGCTATCTCCTAGGCGCGTCTCTAGCAGCCCTTCTAACTGCGCTCTTTGCTCGTCGCTAGCGGTTCTTAATCCTTCACACGCGGCTGCCGCGGCCAGTTCCTGCGTCATGTCGAAGCGTTCGTTCCGGCGATCGGCGAAATACCATTGGTGCTGGCCGTAATCTAAGACGATCTGGAACGCGGCCATCCCCTCGACCCCCAAGATCATCTCCGCGACTCCGAGTGACATGATGCGGCACGTAACAAAACGTTTCCTATCCCTAAGCCAGATATCGCACTCTAACGTTTCGCTGGATACGTCTATTTGGCCGTTGGCCATCCTATAGTATTTTGGTTCGGTCCTACGGGTTCGCGGCGCGTTCGTTCCCATTTCGTCGTACCAACGCCGACTCACGAAATTTCCATACGCCCCCGAGTCTAATAACGCGCGTATTCGAGTGCGGCCGATCCGGAGGTCCACGAAGAGGAGAGTGGCCTGGGGAGGGTTTGGCGCGGCTGGTGTGTCCTGGTCATCTTCGGGTAATTCCTTTCCGGAGGCCGTTGCTTCCTGTTGAGGGCCGACGTCCGCTGCCTCCTGCGACACCGGCGGTCCTAGTTTCCCGGCTGCTCCTCGCGTGGGGGTGGAGCTGCTGCCTGCGGGGATGGTCTCCAGTCCCGCGGCATGGGGCATCCGCGCCGATAGTGGCCCCTCTGCTTGCATCGATAGCAGACTACATCTCGCCAGTCCCTACTCCCCTCGGTCCCTCCATCCCGCGTTCTTGGCGGATCCTGTCCTTGCGTAGTTCCTTGTCGTCGACTATCCTGTCCCGCTAGCGGGCCACCGAGTGGCGAACGCGACCCGCGCTGGTCAGTACGCGGCCTATCTCCCGCGGCCGCTATTGGTTCCACTGGGGCGAGTGCAAACGCCCCGGCCTCCTCCTCGCACTCCGCTTCCAGACGCCTAACCTCTTCGTGCAGGTCTGACAGGGTGGGCACGTCGCTTAGTCTCACCACGAAACGATATTTTCGGAGCATTCGGTTGTACGTGAGCGACAAGAGCGAGGTGGGGACCGTTCCGCTGGGCACTCGCGCGTACAATGCTTGTAAATCGGACGCGAACTTCCCGTAGGGCTCGGTCGGCCCTTGTTTCCGGAGATATAACGCCTCTAGATCGCGGTCTACGTTGGCTAGTCGGCCGTACAGGTGGAGGAAGTCGCGCCTAAAATCCGCCCATTCGTTCCATCGCGGTCGCGCGGCCGTATACCACGGGATAACTTCTGACCCGAACACGATAAATAAACAGTCCATAATCTCACGGTCTCCTATCCTGGCCGACGCGCGATACAAATCTAGCTTCTCGAGGAATTTTCGGCCGTCCTCCTCCGGGGTTCCATTAAATGTCAGTCCCCAACGGCGAACTAGGGCCTGAAAATTTCGCGTTAGCAGGTGGGATCCTAAATCGCGTTATAATACACGAATGATGCTGAGTCACTAGCGGCATGGGCCCGCGACGGCCGAGCCAGACTGCGTTTTCCCTCGGGCTCAGCCTGGACCCAAACGACCTAGAGCGGAGTTAGCCGTGCCGGATAATACGAGCCTGGTTTCCGTCCGCGATTCGGTCCAACGTCCTAGCTCGCACCTTCATTAATAAATAGTGGTCCTTTCGGGGACCTGGCGCCCAATCGCGGGTTAGGCGAATCGCGGGGAATCAGCGAGGGGCGAACATCGAACCGCCTTTTGCGAATGATTCCGGCCGCGTGGGCGGGTACGGCCGGCGGCGCGCGCGGAACGTCGTCGCAGCATATAGAGGATAAAATTAGAAGCCTGCAAACGACAGAAATAGTTGAAGAAAGAACCATGTGTATACGACATAAGTTGCAACTTACCATGGTGGATGGCAAAGTCTGCAATGCTGCAACCAGTACTTCATCGACCATGAGGTGTTACATCTGTGGTGCCACATCCCGGCAATTCAATAATTTGGACGCCAGAGTGGAAACACATCCAGACTCATTAAAATTTGGATTATCTATTTTACACGCGCGGATTCGATTATTCGAAAATTTATTACATCTATCGTATAGATTGTCTCTAAAAAAATGGCAAGCACACACAGACGAAGAAAAATCCATTGTTGCCAAGGAAAAAAAAAGAATTCAGGAGCAATTTCGGAGCAAATTAGGCCTTATTGTGGATAAGCCTAAGCCTGGCTTTGGCAATACGAATGATGGGAACACCAGCCGAAGATTCTTTGTACATGAAGAAATTTCAGCGGAGATCACTGGCATTAATCTTGAATTGATTCACAAATTCAGAGTGATTTTAGAAACCATTTCAAGCGGATTTAAAATCAACTTAACTAAATTTTCAACGTATTGTTACGCCCGGGAAACTCAGACAACGATTGAACAAGGAATTAGGACATTTTATTAAATAAGACTGCTCGACATCACAACACGTCTTCTCTCAAAGACAGTTCCGGAGGTTCTCCTCGACGGTTGTTAATCAATAAACAACCAACCAACGCTGTCGCTATTCCAACTTGAACATCACGGCGATTCCTTCAGACTGCAGAAAGCGCGCGACGCCAGGGTCGTAACATTGCTCCCCTTCTTCAAAGATTGTCGTCCCGACAATACTCCTCTAACTCCCGTACTACGGCTCCAGGATGATCCCATCAGTGTCCTGCTCTACCCTAGGCTGCTGCTTCGGTTACCGAGCCTGATGCATCGTCATCCAACCGTCAAGACACACCCAGTGTCTTCAAGCTTCTCTTCGACACACCCAGTGTCTTCAAGCTTCTCTTCGACACACCCAGTGTCACCAAACGCCACGACCCGACGCCTCAGTCTAACTCTTCTCCCAACGTTCAGGCAAGAGGGGGGGATAACTTCCGTGGACCCTTTCGTTTCCGAAGAAACACCTCAGCCCCTGCCTTGGTATTCACCCTACGCCTCGCGGGAAAACCACGGTCAAAAACCGCGAGGAAGGCAGTCTTCTTTAAAAGATGTTATTCGTCTCTCTCAATTTCTTCAACCATGTAACCGTGATCCCAGAATCCACCGTGTCCAGCGACCTCCTCAGCGTCTTTCACCTCAGAAAAACGGAACAGCAAACAGTAAAACATATTTCACAACTCTGTGAACACTTAAACCTGCTCAGTCACCAACCAAGTAACTCTTCCCCCTCAAGGAAACGCGTCACAATCTTCAAAATAAACAAAAAGAAATCACACCCATTCCATCGGAATCTTCACTTCTCGCCGGAGCTCCAACACCGGCTAAGGTGTTCACCCCAGCTTCCCCCGTCTTAACCTCTCGTCCCTGAGGGCGCACCCTCTCACACACCATCCACGGAATGTCCACCAGGAACATCCGCTACGGGGAGGAGAACACGACTACCTCAGGTTGAAGGCCAGGGTAGAAGATCGCTTCTCGACCAAACCCACACTACTACCTAACTCCTGAAAAATTACAGACACATTACCCACTCATCTTTCACAAAACCGTCACCGTCTCGTATACGGTGCAAGGCGATCCGCGTGCACCACGCGCACCTTCCTTCCCTCCTTCCCTTTAATAGAGAAAACCACATCACTCAGTTTTCCAACTACCACAAAAGGTCCTTCCCAATCCTTCTGTAACTTAGGAGATTTTCCTACAAAACGACGAGGATTGTACAACCAAACACGATCCCCCTTTCCAAAATTAATTGCCCTTGCTCTCCTATCATAACGAACCTTTACTCGAGAACTCTTCATCTCTAAACGATGCCGAACAAAATGATGCAACCTAGACATCTCGCTTCCTTATTGTTTCGATAACTTGAGCTCTACTTATAACCGCCCCCAAAGTAGAAGCCCCTTCTATCTGCAACGTTTCGCGCGTTCGCCAATTCGCCAATGCGTTTACAAATTGAGCTGCTGCTATTTTCTCCCTGGTCTCCGCCGACTCATTCGGATAAGACAATCTCGTCAGTTTTTCGATCTCAGCCCCTAGTTCCGTAAGTGTTTCGTCCTTTTCCTGGCGCTTGGCCACAAGAAGAGAATAATAATCCTGAAAAGTGTGGAACGATTCGAAGCGCAATTCTAATTTCTTTTTCAACTCCTCGTAGTTCAACCCCGTCATTCCCTGAAGAACTGAACGAGCCTTTCCCCGCAAAGCCCCGGCTAACGCGACCGCTTTCGTCGCCGAATTCCAACCCAAAGCATCAGCAATGAGGGAGAATTGCTCCAAATAATCCCGGAACGAAGAAGTCCCGTCATATGTATCCGGTCTAATTTTGTACCCTAAACTCTCAGTCTCTACCGGCAACGCACTTATAGTCTCTACAGAAACGTTATTGGAACCACTTAGCTGTGTTTCCAAAAGAAGCAGCCTTCGTCGCAATTCCTCATTTTCCGCTCGCAATGACTCCTCCGAAGTCGAAGCCTGGACTTGAGCCTGGTCCCCTCCAGCTTGACCCGAAGATTTCGCCGCCTGAGATCGTGTTCCCGTGCTCATCTTTCCGATATTTCTTTTAGTTAATCCCACTTCTGACACCAAATGTTACGCCCGGGAAACTCAGACAACGATTGAACAAGGAATTAGGACATTTTATTAAATAAGACTGCTCGACATCACAACACGTCTTCTCTCAAAGACAGTTCCGGAGGTTCTCCTCGACGGTTGTTAATCAATAAACAACCAACCAACGCTGTCGCTATTCCAACTTGAACATCACGGCGATTCCTTCAGACTGCAGAAAGCGCGCGACGCCAGGGTCGTAACAGTATCTTGCTGATACGGCAAAACTGTACGTTCAATTGTATTCGTGGTATCCCATGGCCACGACGACACACAAGATTTTAGTTCACGCATCTGCTGTAATTGAACATGCAATTTTACCAATTGGACAGCTATCCGAAGAAGCAGCAGAAGCTCGGAATAAACATTTTCGTGCCTACCGGTTAGAACATTCTAGAAAAATATCCCGAACAACGTGCAACGAAGATATAATTCAACGCTTATTATTAACGTCAGATCCGTACATATCAAGTATGCGGAAAACGCAAAAGAAGATAGGGACACAGTTTCTTCCAGAAACGAAAAGTCTCCTCCTTGCAGACGATCCTCATACGGCCGAAGAGACTGTTGACGACAATACAGATGAAGATGAAGAAAACTTATAAAATATTTGTAGTATGATTTAGAATAGGAAATTTTGTAATAGAGTGTAGTAAAATACATTGTAATATTATAATAAGTAACATGTAAAGTAGCATAATAAATCTGTAAATATTGCAAAAAATGTTCATTCTTTACTAAGCCCAAAAAAATGTTTAACGTTCGTATTATTAACAATTAACCCTAAGAATATAAACTAGAATCCTTCACCTTTAAAATGGTGTTTCGTTCATCGAATTTAAATAATATTTACCGAAGATATGACAGTTTGAAGATAGAGTGAATTTTCAAATACGCGTGGCCGGCTTTTAGGGCCAAATACCCCACTGTGCGGCGTTGCGCCACTTCTAGCCACGAGCCCTCAGTAACGACATCGACGCGGTAATCTTTCGGCGGGTTCCGACTGAGGTAACCTACGTGTTCTACGTAGCGCCCCTTTCTATATTCTAATTCAAAATCATAATCTTGGAGGTACACCCGCCAACGCGCCACACGGGGTAGAAGATCGCATTTGTTTTTGGTGGCTTTTATGGCATTACAGTCGGTCACTATTTTGAATTTAATCGCAAACAAGTACACCCGAAAATGCTTAAGCGCATTTACAATAGCATGGGTCTCCAATTCCTACGAGTGATACCTGGATTCCTCGTCAGTGGTCCCTCTACTGAAATAGGCTACGACGCGCAATTGGTTTTCCACCGGCTGATACAAAATTGCACCGTACCCCAATGAGCTCGCATCGATGTGGAGTTTCGTTTCCCGCTCGAGATCGTAGACGCTTAACAACGGCTTCGATCTTAATTTTTCCAAGACATACCGCCGTGTCTCTATTTGCTCGGGCCCCCAATTCCACGGTACCGCGTTCTTGGTCAGCTTGGTGATACAGGTGGTCCGCGTTTCAAATCCCGGTACGACCCGGCGAAAATAGCTGGCCAATCCCATAAACTGCCTGACCTGCGTAGCATTTTCCGGAACACGAGATTCTAAAAGAGCTCGCACCTTGGCCGCGCCCGGCCTAATGCCCTCAGCTGACACCTCTCTACCCAGGTAGTCGACTGTCCTCTGGAAAAACCTACATTTCGCGAGATTCAAAGAAAAGCCGGCCTCCGACAAGGCGAATAAAACTTTTTCGAGGCTTCCTAATCCTTCCTCGACCGTCTGCGAAGGAATTATTATATCGTCTAGATATACCATCGCTACCTGGTTCCTAAGGTTCCCCAAAGCCTTATTAATCGCGCCTTGAAAAACAGCCGGAGCATTGGCTAGCCCAAACGGCATCCGAAGGACTTCATAGTGACCATCAGGAGTCACGAATGCGATCGTCGCAATAGATCCTGTAGGACCTGTGGTCCGGTTTCCCAGTTTGGGGGGTTGTGGAATGCGGGGGTGGTTGACTCGAAGCGAAGGCTGAGCTCCCAAAAATCGGTTTTGTGCGCGGAAAAGGGACCCTATGTGGAACGATTCCAGAATATTCTATAATACTCAAAAGGAAAAATTTGCTGAAAAAAAGTGAGGATGTAACACTTCTATACGATGGTGAGCACCGGTTTTAAGTTTACGGTTAAAGACTTACCAATATTATTTTCCCACTTTTTCGTACTAATGTACTGCAACGACGATCCTTGCTCGCGCACGGCCGTACCCGTCACCGCAGCCCGAACCGTCCGCAATAGTTTCCCTGATGCCCAGTACGCTCCGCCGATCTCGTATGTGGGCGCCAGGCCCCCCGAAAGGAGCCAATATTTAATAATTACTCGAGATCGGACGCTGACACGGAACGCGCAATACTACGATGGTCCACCCGACTCGACTAGCTCTGGTCTTTGATCTGGGTCCGTGCGATGCCCGATGGGATGCGCCGGAACATCCGGCCGTCCTGGTACGGCGGAATCGGCCGAGACGCGTTCAACGCGACTGAAAAGGGAGCATGCAAAACACAACTAACCACGTGAAGATAAATAATCCCAATTTCATAAAGAAAATAACACAAATAAATTTATGACAGCCTTCGTAATCCGCAACCGAGTTAACAAGATGGCCGCGTCTGCGTGCCGTCGCTGAACCCTCGAGAACAAACTAAACGGTTGAATTTGGATCGTCGGCCGCTCACCGCTCGCGTGTCGTCCGCGGCCAATCACAGGGCCGCTCGCCGCTCGCTACCACGCACTTCTATATTTCGACCTAACGACTCGACTTGACCACGAAACGTGGGAGATTACGCGTCTTCAGGCCTGGAAATTCGCTGCCCTTCGGTCGCCTCTTGGCCTGTCCCAGGAGGGATGACTCTCCTTTGCACACATTCCACTTTGGACACGGCCGTTTTTGGAACTTGTGCACGTGGAAACAGCGCACAGTGGAAACTGCCCACAGTAGAAATCGTGTGTAGTGGAAGTTGCACACATTAAATTGTGGAAACTGCGCACAGTATGTAGACTTCACAGTGGACCTTTACTACACGAAAAGTGGAAGTCGGCTGCAGAGTACTGCGTACACACCTTAACGCTAATCATCCATAATTCATACTGAAGTTTCTTGCAGGTATATCCATGGTACTAACTATTGCCAATTGACCATTATTTGTAAATTATACGTTTGCGCCCCCTTCCCCTCATCTGGCACTGACCTGACCTGTGACTGTAAAGCATAATGAGACTTATCACGTTTTACAGTTGCGCCCCCTTCTCCTCATCTGGCACTGCCTTGATCTGTGACTGTAAAGCAGAATGAGACTTATTACCTTTTATAGTCACAAGTCAGTCATGCACAAGTCAGAGTGCAGTGTCCACTGCCATGTGTCCTGATTCCACTGTGGGCAACTTCCAACGTGGGCAAATTCCACTGTGTCCGAAAATCCACATGTGCGCAAAGTGGAACGTGTGCAAAGTGGACACTCCCCGCAGGAGAGGCCTTCGAGGGCCGGGGACTGCCCTCGAAAATGTCGAGTACCGCGCGACTTTGGTGCCCCGGTCACAACTCTCCTGGTCTGTTCCTCTCACGACTTACTGGACCGCGAATTAACCCCTTTAATGAAACCGCGCAAAGAGCCGCACCGAAATACCCCGAGAACTCCGCACACGCACCGGAGAGACGCAAAGGAAAGATCAACCACTAACCGTCGCCGCCAACCTACTAACCTCGTTCGCTTGTCTCTCCGCCCCTCGTACAGTAACTGGGCGCGGCCGCAACTCTGTACGCTATTCCACCGCGCGGCCGAAAGACTCTATTCTAGGACTCGAATCACCAAACTCAATCCAACAAAGCTTAGGAGAAAAGAAAGACTATCGAAATGCAACTAGGACTGCTCACTACGCACGCCGGAAGTCAAGTAAAGAGAGGCTAGCACGTGGCCGGCGGCGAGGGATCGTGCCGCTCATCACGCCGCCTAGTTTAGGGGGATGCGCTAGGCCCATGCGCGGGAGTCCCAGGGCGGCCGACAGGTGGTGGGTCGTGTTCGATTCCGCATCGATTCGCGGCCTAGATCCTTGCCATCCCGGTCCTGCTCCCTCTCCGGCTGCAGCTTTTCCTTCTCGTTCCTCAGCTGGTTGGTTTGTGTGTTGCTTGTCGGGATGTTGACCGGGTGATCAGTCCGGCCGACATCGCCGAACTTTCCTGTCTCAAAGATACATCGTAACAAACGGGGTTAGTAATTTCCTTTTTCTGGTGCGCTTGGCCCTTCGGAACGCGAATCCCCCTCGTCCCGGCGCGCGTAACAAGTTGTCTCACGCGGAGGCTGGCGGTGACGGAGCGGCGACAGAACACTTCGTCACAGTACATATATTACATTAAGGAATTATATTAACCCTTCTTGGCCTAAAAATGCCCACGTCTCTTTCTGAATATTTCCCAACTAATGGTTATGGGCCCAGAGCACGTGGTGCGAAAGTAAGGTTAAATTGAGTTTCAAGTGTGGGGCCGTGAAGAAAACCACACAAGTTGGTTTACAAGAGCACAAGTAAGATGGAAGAAATCATAGTATCGTTTCCACATTTTCCAAAGTTGAATTCGAGCAACTATAATAGTTGGAAAGTGGGTATGGGAGTGCTGTTCATTAATCGAGGATCGTGGGAGTTCGTTAGTGGGGAAACTGTGCCTCCGGAAGCAACGGCTTCGACACGTGAAGAATATGAATACAAAAGAAGGAAGGATAAGGCATACACGACGATCTACCAACGTATAGAAAGACGATTCCAGACTTTAATCGTTAACACACTAGACGGAAATGAAGTTTGGGATATTTTGAACCGATCTCACATGCCCGTCTTGCAGGGCTCGTCGATGATTTCTACGACCTAAAGTTCAACCCGAACGAAGAAACTATCGGGATATTTTGCCGGAGAGTGAACGAGAAAAAAATGCTTATACAAGACGCCGAGTTTGAAATACCAGAAATTTTGACATGTTTCCAGCAAATACGCAAATTGCCGAGCGAGTACGATAATCTGGTACAAACACTCTACAGGTTAGATGACAAGTATTTCACCTTCGAGGGGATAGAAAAGCAATTAATGACCGAAGAAGGCAGGATAAAGCAAAAAAGGAAGGGTGAACGATTAGATATTATGAATGACGCATATCAGACTGAAATAGGCAAACAGAAGAAGAATCAAGTAATAAATGAAGAACGGGCACCGAGGTACGAAGGACCAACCGTAGAGACCAACAGTGCCGATACTGCAAAAGAAATGGACATTCGCTAAGAGACTGTTATACGCTGAAGAGAAAACAACAAGGAAACCAGTACGTTGGGAAGAAAGCTTTTTACACAGAGGACCGACACGAAGCACAAATTGTGGGTACGCCGGAAAAATCTGTTGGTGAGTGGCTCATCGACAGTGCGGCAACGTCTCATTTTTGCAAGGAGAAAGAGTGGTTCAATAATTTTGAGAGACTGCTGCCCACAGATATTTTAGTTGGAGACAAAGATGCCAGTTCCAAGGTTATGGGAAAAGGGAACATAACGTTCTATATAAAAGATAAAGATCGAATGGTCGAAATCAACTTAAAAAATGTCTTCTACGCGCCGAACATAAGGAGGAACTTAATCAGCGGTTCGTGCATGGATATTGCAGGTTTCCGCGTAAACGGGGGCAATAACAAAATGATCGTATACACAGATGAAAATAAATATTATTTCACAGCCTATCGGAAGAATAAGCTATATGTACTGTACGGGGACCCTGGACGCCGAGAAGATGAGAAGATGAGATTGACTAACTAGATATAGGAACGATGCATAGAAGGATGTGTCATATAAACAAGAATAGTATTGGCTTTATGAGTATGAAGAACGTAGTTCTAGGGATGCAGAAAGTGATCGGGGGGGGGGGGGAGTGTCCACTTTGCGCACGTTCCACTTTGCGCACATGTCAATTTTCGAACACAGTGGAATTTGCCCACGTTGGAAGTTGGACACAGTGGAATCAGGACACATGGTAGTGGAAACTGCACACATCATACATGTATTAGCATGACTCACTTGTGACTGTAAAACGTAATAAGTCTCATTCTGCTTTAGAGTCACAGGTCAGGTCAGTGCCAGATGAGGGGAAGGGGGTGCAACTCTAAAACGTGATAAGTCTCATTATGCTTTACAGATACAGGTCAGGACAGTGCCAAATAAGGGGATGGGGCGCAAATGTATAATTTAGAAATAAAGGCCAATTGGCAATAGTTAATACCACGGATATACCTGAAAAAACTTCAGTGCGAATTACGCATGATTAGAGTTAAAGTGTATACCAAGTACTCTGCAGCCGACTTCCATTCTTCGTGTGGTAAAGGTCCACTGTGAACTCTACATACTGTGCGCAGTTTCCACATTTGATGTGTGCAACTTCCACTCTACACTCTTTCGGCTATGGTCAGTTTCCACTGTGCGCTGATTCCACGTGCGCAAGTTCCAAAAAAGGCCATGTCCAAAGTGGAATGTGCGCAAAGGAGACTTATCCGATCGACGACGGAAATATTCAAGGCAACCAGGTCAACCTTTAAACCGAGTACCGGAGTGATGGCCCGTCAAATTCTAGAGAGAGTGTACATGGATGTATGGGGACCAGCCCCAGTAACATCGGTAGGCGGAAGTAAGTACTTCCTATCAATTATAGACGGCTATTCGCGCAAGGTGTCTGTATATTTAATGAAACAAAAATCTGAAGTGTTCGAAAATTTCAAACGATTCGTAGCAGAGGTAGAGAGACAACACAATGCAAAATTGAAAATTGTACGTACAAATAATGGTATGGAATTTTGCCATTCGGAGTTCGAAACCTTTCTGAAGCAAAAAGGAATAAAGGCAGAAAGGACATGCACCTATACATCGGAACAAAATGGAGTCGCAAAAAGATTTAATAGGACAGCGATGGAAGGTGTCAGAGCAATGCTACACGACAGTGAATTGCGTGCAAGCTTCTGGGGCGAAGCATTACAAGCCTCCGTTCATGTTAAGAATAGATGTATACATAAGCTACATAAGGATACCACTCCGGACGAAAAGTGGTGGAACAGTAAACCGTCGGGGGGACATTTGAGGATTTTTGGGTCACTGGCGTACTTGTAGTTACCATATTCTAAAAGAAATAAAATGCAGGCGAAAGCAAACGTTGGAATTCTGGTGTGTTGTGCTCTGATAACAAAAGGGCCGGTATTCACAGTCGTGAATGAGTCGAAATTGAGCCGAGCCAGAGCCAGAAATGATGACTTGAGCGCCGCGCGTATTCACAGTCCTCAAATAAGTCGCCTGTGACGTTATCGGCTCAAGCTCTTGCTTACGAAATCCGACTTGTTTGCGGCCGTATTCACAGTCGAGCGAGCCAGGATTGAGCCGGAGTTTTCGCTCGAGAGGGGGTGGATTCCCGAAATCAGCCAAAACGGTAGCTTGAGCAAATTTTTGGACGTCCGGCGTCGAATGTCTCACGCCCAGTCTGTAGTGGTTAGTGTCCGGTGTCCAGTTTTCAGCGTTCAACATTCAGCGTGTAGTGTCCAGTGTCCAGTTTTTAGACATTTTTAGCCATTTCCAGTGTCTAGCGGTCTATCTTCAAATTTCGGGGTCAACCAGGAATACAGTAAGTAGTTGAAGGTTATGTTTTGTATACTGATTTGCACCCAATTCAACTTTAAACTTGTACTTCCTTTTTTGGTCTTCAGAATTTCAAATTGTACAACTTTTACAATTGGAACATGAATTGGACGGGGTGCTGATGGGAGATGCTGAGTTTCCAGCACTTTCATTTTTGCTGATGCCACTCTTGCATCTGAGTGTAACGGACGCTACGCCACTGGACCCAAAACGCTGACACTGCTCTCCCTACTCCGACGCAACACCTTACGACGCTGGACCCACGACTACGACTCAGGAACTTACGGACGAACGCTCGAATAGTACAGACCAATTAGACTGACCCGGACTAGCACCGATACCGAATAAACCTTCTTAAACACAAATAGTGTAATCACTTAAATTCACCCGAAAGCTCGACCGTCCGTGACATAATTGGTGTCAGAAGTGAGCCCTTGAGAAAATACGAAAAGAAAGACGAACACCGCTACGCAACATTTCAACAACAGACGACAAAATTGATGTCAGAAAACGAGCTAGTGAGGAAAAGACAACACGACACACACAGCAACAACGACAGTAGAGACAGAGAAAATAGAGCAACGACGGGACTACGCAACACCGACGAATGACAATCCATACCCAGACAGCAACAGTACCGTAAGTCACATAAATTATAAATTAACCAAACTAACACGCATAAACCATTGCTAACGAAACATTGCTTTTACACACCATACTCTCTGACCTATTAAAATTTGACCTGAGAAAAAAAGAAATCACAGCGAAGCTCAAAACGGGATCATGACGGGAAAAGAACATCCACATTTTACATCTCTTCATCGCAAAATAATTTAAACAATAAGGAAACAATGAACATGACAATCAATATTGTAAAATTTAAAGACGCTAAGACCGCAAAATTCACACAGTAATAATATGCTATATGGTGAAAGACGTAGACGTCGACAGACCGGATATTACGATAAGAATTCTCACGACGACACAGAATCATCTTCTTGGAACAGAAACATAACACGCTATGGTAGACAAAATTGGAGTAGATCAGATACAGATTTTAGACGAGACTCGCGAGACCGTTACAGAGACAGTTCATATGATAGAAGCTACAATAGACAAAATAATTATTCACACGATAAATATTATTCGGAAAAATTAAGAGACACTTCACGGAATAGGGAACAGAATAAATATAGACACGATTGACGAGACCGATCTAGAAATAATTCGCCGTATAAAAATAATTCACCTTGCAGATATAGAAATGGCTCACCATATAGAGACAACTCATATGATAGAATTTTTGGTAGATATAGACGAAGGAGCTACTCGCGCGAAAGAAATTATGGATACAGAGACAATTCAGGCGACAGATACAGTAGAGATAGAGACAGTTCGAACTACAGATATAGAAACGATTCGAGGGATAGCAACAATAGATACAGTGACAATTCGTATCATAGAAATTTAAACGAATACAGGCAATATGATAGAAATTACGACAGGAATCATACGAATTACCGCAATGAATCACACGACAGAAGAAGACGGGACAATTCACAAAATAGAGACTACAGCAGATATAGGAATAATTCACAGGACCGATACAGACATGAGACAAACGATAGACATAGGGATAATTCGCGAAATACAGACAGGCATCATTTAAGAGGAAGGTACAGAGACCGCGAAAATTCGGAAGAAAAATGTAAATATGAATCACGAAGTAGTGACGGAAATAGGAATCAGTCGACGGACAGAAAACAAACTCACGAGGGACTAACGGATAAACAAATAAACGAATTGGCTCACCAACTAGTGGATAGGTTAAAAAAGGATCAAAGGATACAGAATCTCATTGCCAGACACAATCTTACGCAAAAACACAGCACAGAATGCGAATTAACCGAATCCGATGGAAATTTTGAATTAGACACAGACATCGCCCGACTCTACAGATTAGGAGAACCGATAGCGCAAGAATCACTCGTAAATATACAAGAACCGACGACCGAACCGATAAGCATTAGATGCGGATTTTCAACAAACCATTTACTACCGACAATTATATTAGATTCGCCAAACATTAAAACAAGACAAACGAGACTATTTATTGACAAAAATGCAAGTGTAAATCTAATAAAAAGAAGTAAAGTAGCGAATAACACAGTCATATATAAAACCATCACACATGAACTTGTAGGCATTACAGACGATAAAACGACAACACTGGGTATGTGCATGTTACAATTCAAAAATTATAGTATTGAATTCCATATTGTTCCTGAATCTTTTCCCATAACAGAAGACGGACTCTTAGGAGACCCATTTTTCAAAAAGACGAAAGGCAACATTTTATATTCACAAGGGCTTGTTACATTTGGCATATACACGATACACTTTAACACACCTGAAACACTGATAGTACCTCCCAACACCATAATACAGACATACGTACGACTGGTAGACACTGACTTAGACGAAGGGTATATTGACAGAATAACTATTTGTCCTGGACTGCAATTCTCGAATGCGTTGGTAAAAAACCAAGGGAACACGGCATATGTGCATGTCACCAATGCGACTAATGAAACAATACGCACGACCATTCCCAAGGTCACATTACAGCCCATCACAAAAATCATTGACAGGGAAACTGACTGCAACCAAACATATACAAATGACAAATCGACAGCGCACATGACGAATGCAATGGACAGAGTTAATAAAACCGAATTCCCAAACTTATTTTATGTACCCGAAAATAGTCTAGGACGTACGAACAGTAGACAACACAAAATACACGCGACAGACAACACAATTGTACACACAAAACAATACCTACACAAAACAGAAATACAAAAGCCGACACAAAACCTTTCAGACAACGATTTAGCACCTTCAATTTCCCCTTGCAGTTCCTCAGTATGGAAATTTTCTAGAAAATCAGATATTAATGACAAAGAACGAATGATAATAGTAGACTATACGAAAGTAGTTGAAAGAAATAGTAACGTAACATTCATACACCCAAGAGACACACCGATAAATATAAGACCTAATAGATTAAGATCGAGCGACACACATGACAACATACAGGACAATAAAAAGCAAAGACTATATCATCAGCACAACATTAGACAGAACAACACGATAGACAAAAATACAGAAAATCAAACGTGGCGAAAGATCGCATATCAAGAGTCAAATAACAGCAATTACGAAAGCGAAATAGAAAGTACCGACGAAGAGGAAGACATGTATTGGACAACAGATGACGAATCAGCAACCTCGAATAAGGACACCGACACAGAAGATGAAATAACCGAAGAAGAAGGAAACTACCAGAAAATAAATATCGGCGACCAGGCAAGTGATATGGATTACGACACAGAAATAGAAGAAGATAAAGAGAAGCATAGAATAATAATGAAAACAGAATTAAGAAGAAATGAAGATAATAATGAAAATGAAAGCGAAGATACCAGTGAAAAAATAAATGAAGATAATAAACAAAGTACGAATGAAGATGATATAATAGAGGAAAAGCAGGAAAATGCACAAGAAGAAAAATGCCCAGCAAGCGGATCGAAAAACCCTGAGGGAAACAGCGACCGTCCGCAAATAGACGAAGAAATGCCCAAAATGGAAAAAGAAGATCGACAGCTCCTGGAAGAAAAAAGACTAGCAAGCGGATCAAGTCCTATAGCGGGAAAAAGCGGCCGTCGGCTAACAGACGAAGTAAGAAACCCCATAGAGACACAAGGTCGACAGCTCCTAGAAGAATTAAAGATACAAGAAGAAAATTCAAAGGATGAAATAGTAATCGAAAACGAAACGCAAAGTGCAACGGAGAATGAAAATGTAGAAAGTGATACTGAGAAACAAGCGAAGCAAACGCCACAACCGAATTTTAGATCACCAACGTTAAACGTGGAAAATATTAACATTGTAAGAGAAAGTTACGATCAAACGGACATAGCAATGAAATCGGACATCGAACCAACTTTCCGTTCTCCACCAAAGACATGACAAGATACAGGACAGAGCAAAATTATTGTTGAAAAACTAAGCATAACCACCGCAAATCAGACGAAGACGACAAATGACCATGATACACAGACCGATGACGAAGCATACTACACACCGACTTACCATCGAAAACAGCTGACTCCATCTCACACTCAACGGACGATAGGAAACATGATAAACTGTCAGACAGATACACGTAGTGCGGTTAGCGCAGCCTAAATAATTATAGTAATTTGATAACACCAATAATAGCAATTAATACAATACTAGGAAAATCATCATTTTGCGGAAAAGAATAGGTAACATGTGGATTATGACACTTTAAATAACAAAATCGAATGACAACCCATAGAGCTTACGAATGAATTCGACATATCTCACAGAGTCATAGAATTAACATCCATAACATACAGCAACGCATTCTAACGCACAAAGAAAATAATAATAATAATCCTTAGTAGAAAATCCTGGCAACTAACCACCCATTTATCTAATTAACAAGACTAACGGATTGACGACAAAATACTGTTGACAAAATGACTAGATCACAATAAACTAAATAAGGAATTTAAACTAATCCAAAAAGCAAAAGGCAATAAGACATTACAGGTTACACAGAAATACACAGGGAGCATAGACGGACAATATCAAAGAGAGAGAAAAAGACATACAGTAGCACAAAGACAAAATAAGTATATAAATCGCAAAACCAAACACAAGGTAACCAAACAGAATAATCCAATGGTAGCAACAGGTAACAAAGAACATATACAAAAAAAATATATAACTTAAAGTAATAATAGTGACCACCTGAGACATCAGAAACTAATAAATATTTATTTTGACAGACAAACAATGACATAAAGTAACGGACGCTACCGACCAATGACCATATGAACGAAAATTTATGCAGGAGCATCAAAATCAAAAGCGGGGGAGTGTAACGGACGCTACGCCACTGGACCCAAAACGCTGACACTGCTCTCCCTACTCCGACGCAACACCTTACGACGCTGGACCCACGACGACGACTCAGGAACTTACGGACGAACGCTCGAATAGTACAGACCAATTAGACTGACCCGGACTAGCACCGATACCGAATAAACCTTCTTAAACACAAATAGTGTAATCACTTAAATTCACCCGAAAGCTCGACCGTCCGTGACATGAGGATCATAAAGCGTATGTATTTTTTCTTCATTAATCTCTGTCAAAATGTTGTGAAGCCTAATTCTATTTGCAATTCTAATTCTATTTCACATATAATGTCACCCACATTAGAAGATGGACAGCCGTAGATGGACGTTTGGAATTTGGAGGAGATGTCCCTGCCTCAAGCGAGGAATGGAAATAAAACTGTAATGTTGTAATAAAACTGTCATATTTTAATAAAACTGTAATCTTTTAATAACACTGTTTATTTTCTAAATCGAAAAAGGTTCGTTATTCCCTTCCTGTTCTAATTAAGCTAGTTTTAGATTTAGTTCTGCCGATCGCGCTTTGACAATGCTGAAGCTTAACACACGTATTTGAATTCGAGTAGAAAGCGGGAACGATGCAGAGGCTCGTCCGTTGCCTCCCCGTTGTCATAGAACTTCTTCGCATCGTTCTCTCATATTGATACAGTTCGGTATCAAATTTTGGGGGATGCTGCGCCAAAGTCTCTAGAGAACAGTCGCTAATGCTCGTAAATTCCCGCAAAATTTGATACGGAACTGTATCAATATGAGAGAACGAGGCGAAGAAGTTCTATGACAACGGGGAGGAACAACACACGATTCTAAGCATTACAATGAAGATCCGTACATGATCCATCAAAACACACACTGCGCTCAAAATACACATTTCTATTCACAGATACACCAAACACACAACACAAATACACAGGGGTTACAAGTTGGGCCGTGCAACCTCCTCGTGGCGTACCTTGGGTTATTCTAATGCCGGCGGCTCACTTTTCATTCAGAGTGTCGCAACTTTACATAAAAAAATCGTAGCGGCTTATTTTTTTAAAAAAAATAAAGAGGAATCTTCAAGCTACACAACCCTGTAATTGGCGTCCTTCAAAAAAATTCACCCGACCCCGTGGCCCTTGTTGAACTTTGCATTTTTCTGCAAGAAAAACATGCCCTCATATTTTATATGCTACCACAGCCCGAATGCACGCAAACCAAATTTCTAATTGTGCGTTGTAAAGTTGAGGCTTCAAGCTTTAATTTAAAAAAAAATTCATATTTTTACTATTTTTTGACAAAGTTACAGCTGTGCGAACATTGACAAGTTTGCGGATTGAGAACCTCTAGCGAAAAACATTTAGTAATTTATCCTGGCCACATTTATTAAAATTTTAAACTTTTTATAACGTGATATTTTCTCGGGTACATCACAGAATGACTGTGATTTTTTTCGTACTTGAAAATGTTGCCGCTTCATCGAGAAACTGCAAGAAAATCAATAATAATGCGACTTAATAATAATTTTTACATGGTTTTTATTTTTTTTCACATAGCTCCGGCCCTCCCACACATCAAAGAAAAAGACCCGTAGCGCTAGCATTATCCCGTCGGAAGATATGATTTTTTAAAACTTGAAATTTCAACCCCCTGTTTCTTGGAAAGGGTTGAGATTTCAACTTATTGTTCCTGAACATTTAGGCTTCTATTGACCCCCAGAATACGTGATTTGATTTATTGCACCCATCACTGACTCACCCTGTATAAGATTAGAATAACAAATAATAACTATATTGTATAAATATTAAGTTGACACAGTTTTAATTCTAGATTTGGCCGTTGCCAAATATAATGCCAAATTTATTTTGATGTCATCGTCGGTAATGGATGCCGATCTCTTTCTGGTTGCAACTGTAAAAGTTAAAAGGTGTGTCAAATGAGTGTCGTGTTTCATATATTTTGCAAGACAGCACGTAAAAAGGACGAGTATTTACCACTTACAGCATCATATAGTTTTAAATTCATAAATGCCAATTTGCTTTTCGTCCCTTGGCCTGAATAAAGTAGGGCAACGTCATTTGTAATTAGTAGTAGTATGTATCTATGTATGTTTATTTAATGCATCCCCTTGGGGTTACACAGCCTCCCCTCCGGTCTATAGCTACACGTAAACCTTAAAACTACGGTCGCAACTCCGCCTTACGTCCTATCCTATCCTTAACCTATCCTTAAAACCTATGACCGCCGCCTTCTTTTCTATGGCCCCGCAACGCTTACTCCCTCTGCCTCGTTCTCTTCCGACCTTTCCCTCTTACGCTCCATTCTGCCGCCTTTGCCTGTATTCCCCACTTCGCCAATCAGTCGCTTATCTCTCTTTCGCCTTCCCCGCATTCCCTTTCCTTGCCGTTTCCCGCTTCCCTCTCGCCCGCCTTGTATCCTCTCTCTCCCTCTCACTCTGTGCCATCCCACCATTCTCCACACTCATTCTCCTTGCTCTCCTTCATTCGCTCACTCATCCTCCTCCATTCCTGGTGGCTTCCGCTTCCTCTTTCATTCACCACTCATCCCTTGCCCCGTCCCCTGATACTGCCCCCTTCTCCTTTCCTCTATTTCTCTCATCCACCGTTCCCCTTCCCCGTCCTCTCCCAACACCTTCCCCACCACTTCCTGCCAGCACTCCCTCTCTTCCACCCCTCTACCGCACCTTTCCCCTATATGTTCCCACGTTTCCCTCTCTCCCCCGCACACCCTATCCCCCTCCACCTCCCAGTACCTAGCCGCCCTTACCGCCCCTCCCGTTCTAAATCTTGCCACCCTCTGCCACCTGCTTTCCCCCCAGTTCTTCCTCAGGTATCCCGCTACCCCATCCCTTCTGATCCCCCTGTGCCATCTGTTAAACTTTGACTCCCCTATTTTTCTTCATCTTTCCTCCCGGTCCCTTTTTCTTTTTCTCCTTGCTACCTCCTCAAAGTCCTCTTCTTCCTGGTCTTCCAATACCTTTCCCTCTCTCTCCCTGTCCCCTCTACCTTTCCGCCTAAAATCTCTCCTGTCTCCCTCCCAGCCTGACAAGCTTGCCCCCTTCTTCACCCTGCTTTTCATTTCCTCCAGGCATTTCCTCGCAATCTCGCTCCCTTCTCCGTCCTCTAATTTCCTTTCGAAGTTCCACGCCCTTTCTGCTGCCCTTATCCTCATCTTCTCCCTCTCTACCTCCTCCCTCACAATGTACCCCGGTGTCCTCCTGTCCACCCCCAGGATCTACCTTATCGCTCTTTCTTGCGTTGCTTTCGCCTCCTTTCTCTCCTTAACCCCCATATCTCCGCTGCGTACCCCATCACCGTCCACACTAGCTTGTCAAGCATCCATATCCTTCTCTCCCAGTCCTTCCCAAACGTCCCCTTTCCAATGCTCCACACCTGTCTCCATACCGCCGCCGCCTTTCCTGCCCTTTCTTTCACGTGAGCCTCCTGTCCCCCGTTCCTCCTCAACGTGAACCCCAGGTACTTGAACTCGTTCACCTCTCCTATCTTTTCCCCCTTCCACCTCCATTCACCCTTTTTCCTTCTCCCTCCCCCCCTTCCGAAACTAAGTATCTTTGCCTTCTGCACGTTTACTTCCAGTTTCCTCTCGTCCAGGTACCTCTCCATCTTTCCCATGATCCACCTCATCCCTTGTTCATCCTTCGCCAGCACCACCACGTCGTCCGCATACGCCAGCGTAATGATCCTGCCCCCACTAATTTCACTCCACCTACCCTCTCCCCCTTCCTCATTTCCTCTTCCAGATCGGCTATCAACAAATTAAATAGCAACGGGCTCAACGGGCACCCCTGTCTTATTCCCTTCTCCATCCACATCTCTTCCCCCTTCTCGTCCCCTATCTTCACTCTACTTTTCGTCTCCGTGTATATCTCCTTTACCCTGTCCAGTAGTCCCTTGCTCACCTGCCTCTTTTCCATTTCCCTCCAAAGTACCTCCCTATCCACCGTGTGAAAGGCTGCCCTAAGGTCTATAAATAGCGCCACCATCTATCCCCCTTTCCTACTCAGGCTCCTGTTAACCAGATAATTTAGCGCATACACTTTGTCAACTGTTCCCATTCCTCTCCTGAATCCCGTTTGGTTATCCGGAATCATGCCCCTCTCCTCCACTTCCTTTTCTAACCTCTCTTTCAGCACCATTGCGTAGATCTTGTACAGGGAAGGCATTGGTGTCATCCCCCTGTAGTCTTTCGCCGACGCCCTGTTCCCTTTCTTCGCTATTGGCACTATCCACCACTCCTTCCACTCCTCCGGCCACCCTTCCCCGCTCCATACCCTATTGCACATCCTTCTCGCCCACACTTCCACCTCTCCCCCTCCAAACTTCCACACCTCATTCATTATCCCATCCCTTCCCGGTGCCTTTCGGCCTTTCATCTTCCCCACTGCACTTCGCCACTCCTCTCTCCCTATCTCTTCTGTCCTTCCGTTCCCCCCTTCGATATTCCACCCTCCCACTTTTCTCACCTCCGTACCTCTTAGCAGTCCCCTGAAGTTCCATTCCAGTCCTTCATCCCAATCCCCTCATTTACCCCCCACTTCTTTTTCCTCCTCCTGTTCACTATCTCCCACACGTCTTTTTCCGTCCTGGCTGCCTCTATCTCTCTCTCTCCTCTCTTTTCTTGACTTCGCACATCTCTTTGTATTCCGCCTTCTGCTTTCCAAATTCCTCTTTTTCCTTTTTTCCTTCTCTCCACTTCCTCAGTGCCTTTCTCACCTTCTTTTTCTTTTCCCCACATTTCTCGTCCCACCATCCTTTACTTTCGGCTTTACTGTCCTCCCCTTCCGCTCTCTTCAAGGCATCCTGGAGCCCCCCCCCCCCCCTATCTCCTTCATTTCCTCTCCCCAACCCTTTCCCCCCATCTCCTTCCATCTTATCTCCTCCCTGAACTTTGCCCAAACTTTCCTTGTCCAGCGTCTTCTCGTCCGTCCTCCTTCTCTGCCCTGTCTCCTCACGTTCCCAGTCCCCGTTTCCCCCTCAGCTTCACTATTACAGGAAGATGGCCCGCGTCCACTCTGTCCCCTATCACCAATTCCTCTATTTTCCCCCTTAGCTCCTCGTCCCCCAGCACGTAGTCTATTACCGTCTCTCCTCTGGCGCCTGTATATGTGCATTCTCGCTCTTCATCTCCTTTTGTGTTTCCATTCACAATTACCCACCCCACCTCCCTGATAAACTCCAGCAGCCTCCTCCCTTCCTCATTCGCCTTCTTGTCCCTTGACTTCCTTTCTCCTCTTTCCTCCTTCCCCTCCAAACTCCCACCCATCTCCCCCGTTCTCGCGTTAAAATCCCCACCCACTATCGTTCTTATTCCCTTTTCCCCCCTGTCTGCCCATTCCCTCAGCGCTTCCACTCTCTCTCCTGCCTTATCCCTGAAATCCACTCCTATCACCCTCCATATCACACCCCCTACTTTTGTTTTCCTAACCATTACCCCCCCTGTTTCCTGTCCCCGTTCCTCCTCCTCCTTTATCACCATTTCTTTCCTCACCCCCATTACAATGCCCCCCATGGCTCTTCCCTTCTTGTTCCTCTTCGTCCCCATGCCACCTTCCAATCATACCCTCTGGGTAGTCTTCCCTTTATCCCACCCTAGTCTTTTTCCTCCAGCCACGTTTCCACCAGCACTATCACCTCCCATTCCCTTAGGCCCTCCCAGAAGTCCCTATCCTTGTTCTTCACCCCCGCTACATTCCAGAACCCTATTCGCCACCCCTCCTCCCTCCCTCGCCTTTCCTTCTCTATTACTGCTCTCTTTTCCCTTGTTTCTACTCCTTCCTCTCTCCTCCTTTGTCTATCTTTTCCCCGCATCTCTCTTCCCCCTGCCCCACGTTCCTTCTACTCTCCTCTCCCGTCCCCGTCAAGCTCCATCCTTTTCATCCCATCGCCACACTTCCCCATCAATCCATATCTTTCCTACTCCCCTTCTCACCCTCCTGCCATTGAGCCTCTCCTCCCTTCCTATGTTTTCTAGAACCCATTGTTCTCTCCTTTCCCTCCATGTCAGGTCCTCTTTTATCCAAACCACCTGTCCTCTTAATTTCCCCTTCTTTCCCATCACTTTTTTCTTCTGCTGCCATGTCCCTAGCCTTACCAACCATATTTCCTTTTCCGCATTTTCCTCGTCCCTTCTGACTCTTCTTATCTCCCTTATCTCCACTCTCGCTCCTATTTCCCTCATTTTACTCTCTATCCCGTCCTTGTCTTCCCCCTTTGCCACTTTTATCCCTCTAATTATGACATTATTCCTTCTTTTCTCTCTCTCCCAATCCTCCTGCCTCTTCTCTACCATCTCTATTGTAGTAGGTCCCCAAAGCAACTTAACCACCCCGCGAATTAACTACGCAATAAGAAACGTGATAGGGATGAGTCATAGGCCGCGCGATCACAAACATTACCAAATATGGGCATAACCTTCGACGTGCCGAAATGCAGCGTCAACGGTTTTAGAACAGAAGTTTCGAGAATGAGGCCCTAGTAACTAGAAGCGTAGAGTAAGCAAAAATACTGTATAAAAGACGGCACGCGGCGAAGCAATTGAGACTTTTCCTGAAAACACAACCGTACGCATCGTCACGCCGCTGGCCGCCCGTCGACCGCCGATCTTAGTATCGCGGAGCGTCCTGTAACCGTCGTTGTAACAACCACCAGGTACTTCTGAATAAAGCAACGAAGTGATAACGTTCCCGGAGTGGATTCCTATCCTTGAGTGACACACGATCCCCTACCTTCTAACGTGCACGGCTACAATCGGTAGCGCTGAGGCTATCCCAGTCACGCACACAACACTATCTTTTCCCTCAGCCCCTCCTCTAGCTCTCTTCCCGCCTCTGTCCCCCCTTCTGCTCTTCCTTCCTCCACCCCTCTTAACCTGCTATCCACCTTCCTCCACATCTCCTCCATCCTTTCCTCCATTTTCTCCGTCCACCTCAACTCCACTGTGCTAATCTTTTCTTCCATTCTGCGCCTCTCCTTGTTCCACTCCTCCTCTCTTTGCTTCGTGTCTTCTCTCAACTCCCTTATTTCTTTTGTGACACCTTCCATCAGCTCCTTTCCCGGTTCTCTGAACATTTCCCAGATGCCTTCCTTCCCCTCTCCCTTCTCCCCTCCTTCGGACTCCTCCCCGTTTTCTTACTCTTTTGGAATACCCATTCCTCGCTCTCTTCTGTCCCCTCACTTTCGCTTTCTTTTCTCTTCCCTCCAAACATCGTCAGCAAATTCCCTTGGCTGTCACTCTTCTCCCTTGCCAGTCTTACCGCACTTGGCGGCCGCCCTTTTCTCCTGTCCTCTGTCTCCTTTGCTGCTAGCTTTGCGTCTGCCGCCATCCTTCCTGACCTTCCGATCGTCTAGCCTCCTGTCCTCTCCTCCCTACTTTACCGACCTAGCCAATCTAATCGTACTCCTTCCCCGCTTAGGTGTCACTGCCTTCCTACACTTTCGCTCGTTTTCCTCACTTTATCGCCTAACCTCACACTTTCTCCCTCTTCACTTGCGCCTTTCTACCCCACCTCCTGCCTCCCCCCTCGACCCTTGTCCTCTCCCTGCTCCCTACTTCCCCTCCGCCCTTCACTCCACCCTTTTTCCCCCTTCCTTTCACCCTTTTATTCCCACGGCCTTCATTTTCCAGTCACACTCGCCCACTTTCGCACCTTCTCTCAATCGCACCGGAAACCAATTAGTAGTAGTATTTATTATATAATAAATAATTTTTTTATTGGTATCTCCGCCAACTAAATTTAGTAATTGTACGTGAAAGAAGATATATATTTCATTATTGATTTGACAAAATTTGAAATTGGTGTACGTTGTTGTAAAAATATAACACTATATATCATTTCATCGTTCAGAATTTAATGAATACAAACCAGTGAATTAAATTTCTCTGAACTTTCTGATATTATTCCATCAAAATGGTCTATCTCTTCAATAGATTTAAACGGCAGTTGCTCTATGAAGGATCTTTGGTCATCGTGCACAACATTACCAGTATTATTACTGATCGCTACAATGCTTAGCAATCGTTCAATGCTCTCTAATTTATTAAAAATCTGCTTAATTTCATATTTTAATTCGACGTACTGTCGATGAACTAGTGCTCATTGTGTTTCACCAGGGTCTAAAGTATCTGTAGAATGATATAAGATATCCGATATTTGTATCGTTACGTTTACTACTTTATTTATAATATTACACTATTATGCTCACTGCTATTTTTATTGTTTCTACTTACGTGTTGTTGCCGTTTGCGGTTGTGGAACGTCATTGCTGCTTTCAGAATCAGAGTCAGACACAACTACCGATTTCTTTTTCGACACTGTCACAAACTTTTTAGGAGGCATTATGCACTAATATATGTATTGTAACAACTACTGCAAAGTAGAAATGTGCATCAATATAAATTACATTTGAAAACAAAGAAGAAAGAAGTAATAAATTATACTTGTAATTCATAATTATAATAAATGAAGTAATTCGCAAGCTACAAAGTATGAGTGACATTTATACACAAATACTTTGTGCTTAACCTCATTAAAAGCATATGAAACTGTTTCATTTGCAATACTGTTAAACTTATAAATTCCTACTAATTTCGATTCTACAGGATCTGTGTAAAAATTTTGCAAATTTGTTGATAATCTACCAACTATTTTATTTTGTAAGATATCAACGATTTGGAGGACATAATTATTCCTTACAAGAACATAACAGTCTTGTAAACCACAATTTTTTAAATGAAAATAAGAAAGTTGTATTCTTTTTCTATTATTTTGCTCTTTCATAGTGATTTCCTTCCCGATATTATTTTTCATTGTAGGTATTCCTCTTTCCGATAGCCTTTTTATTATTTGCGCTAATGGGTTGTTCCACCTGCGTAACGTATTTATTAGTTTCCCTAAATAATTTTCAAATGGGAAACAACTTAATTCTTCTAAAGAATAGTTTAAATTTTGGACATCGTCGGTAATATGTACTAAATTATGAACATTGTATATAGAAAATTCTTTGCCGTATAACGTGGAACACTGATAAACAAATAATGATAACACTTTTGGAGCTTTGTTTAAGCATTCTGCTTTCGTGAACAACTTATCATGCATCAAAATTCTGATACCTACATGAAGCAACAGAAAATGATCATAATAATTATTTGGGAGGATTCCTTTTAAAAGAATGGGTCCCAGATACAATAGAAACAATCGAAATTCCGTAGCTTTATATCTAGCCAATTCTGATAGCGGCCGCGATTTGCGATTAAATTCACTTGGTAAACATTTTGAAGCACAAACCATTAGTTTTGATAATTTAGATTGGCTTGATAAGTCCCGAAACGACAAGACATACTCGTGACGCAGAGATACGAAGATTGCAGCTTTGCATTGACGCAAACGGTCACCACTTCGAGCATCTTCTGTAATGTAAGAAAGTTTATTTTTCTACCACATTTGACCTTGAATGACCTTGAATAATAGCTCGTTGAATTCGTCGCAACACTGGCTATCACATCGCGATAAAAAAAACATACTGTTCCATTTGAAAAAAACGCGATGACCTTCAAATCTCCTCTACGCCTCCACCCACGCTGAAAATGTTTATCTTACAACATACCCCCCTCGATACCATGCAACTTTCGTATGAAACATTTTTTCATATTACTTCAAATAACGGCAATATTCAAAGTGGTCAAAGTTATTGGTTCACCCTGTATAAGTGTGTACCATTCGAAAAATGCATCGTATCTCGGTATTACACATTAATTTTATCTTAGTAATTTTTCCGTAATGTGAAATAAACGTGTAACAAACATACAATATGTAAAAACATTTCTTTTTAAATGTAATACAAATATTTACGATAAATATTCGAAAAAATAGTTCTTTTCAAATCTAAAATGAAGATTTGAAAAATATGGGGAAAAAGATATTTTTTCTAAATCTAAAATAAATGTTAGATATATATGTGAATATTAAAAAAAGATTGAATGATTTTTTAATATTAGATAAATATATATTTCATATTTTGTGCTACTAGGATCCTTGGCCTCCGCGCATAAAGTAGATTGTCAACTCACTTCCATAAATTGGTTTGTAAGACTACCGAGCGTGGCAGCATCGATCAGCGATCTGTTGTCTTCTCGTCGAGCATCGTGCCGCTCGGTGACCATTATTGATCCAACCGGTGCGGTCATCGTTTGATTCTACTCTAGCTTGCGAATATTGAAAAGGTACAACGCGTGTGCAACTCAGTTGTAGTTCTTAGTGAAGCGCGACTCGTATGGCGACGCGAGTGCGCGGAGTTACGCACCACCGCCCAATGAGGTACTGTACAAATTATTATATATTGCAACTCGCCACGTGGATTTACGCCCCACGTGTGCACTGTTCTGTCAACGAAACGCTTCAACTCTGTGCTACTCGTCATTTCTGTGCTTTCATGTCTCCGCTATTGAGTCCTCGATGATCTTTGCTTAGTTCAATTCAGCGCATCGCAGTAAGTTTAGTACTATTATCGAACATATTGATTTTTCAAATTTTTGTAAACAGTTTCTGAAACTTTATGCCCAGGCGACAAAGTTGCATAATTCTTATAAAAAATAGCTAAAATTTTAAGAAACGTATTCGTCTCCGTCTCTGTTTCCTGTGTCACGCTGGCCACGTGTTCGCGAGACTCTCTTTTGTCCTCTGCTCCTCGTCCATTTGTCCGCCTTCTACACTCCCTTCAGTCATTCTCCTCCTCTTCACCCTTCTCCTCCCTATCATCCACCTCCTCCTCCAACTCCTCCGCCACTCTTCCACCTCCTTTTCCTGCTCTTTACTCCACAACTTTCTTCGAAACGACCTCCTCAGTCACCTGTATCATCTACTCCTTCCCTTACTTCCTCACCTCTCTCACCTCCTCCTCCCCCACATCCTCTACTTTTCTTCTCTTCCTGCTCACCTTCCTCTTCCTCCTGCGCGCCACCTCCTCCAACTCAATCATCTCCTCTCCTCCTTTTGCATAACTACCACCTCCTCCTGTTCTCCCACCCTTCTCCATCTCCTCCTTTCCTCGACTGCCACCTCCACCACTTTTTTCCTCCTCCTGTTCAGCCTCCTCCTCCAGTTGCTCCACCTCCACCTACTTCTCTACGTCCATCCTTCACAACCTCCTCCTTTCCACCACCCTCATTTACACCTCCGCACCCACCTGCACCTGCGTTACCACTTCTCCTGCTCCTCCTGCCTGGCTTCCACCTCCACCCCTACTTCCGCCCGCCGCTACCTACTCTTTTTCTGCATCACCTTCACCTGTATCTCCTTGTTTTGTATTCCACTAATTTACTGAAATACATTGATAATAACTTTGATAATTTACATAGGTTTAAAGTTAATGTATTGCATATTACTAAGGGATAAGATTTTATTGCGGTCCAAGTAGGAAAGGATAGAACTAATTACTGTTAAACTATTAATCTGCTGCACAAGATTAATCCCAAAAAATGACATTACATCGTGCATGTAACGTGCAAAAACGCGCCAAGTACATATAGCGCAGTGGTTTTATGGCGTGAAAAAGTAGTGAAATTAACGTCTGCCAAGTATGTGGGCCAACGAAATTTGGAATCATATAATATTTTCTATTACTGAAATTACGGAAACAGATTTAAAAAAAATATAAAGTACGTTTCATATAGACCTCAACAGAATCTCCAGCACCGCCATACTTGGGGCGCCACGGCACATAACCCTTTACGTCAGAGAATACTACATGTATAAGTGCACTACCTTTACTGTATTTGTTAACACTCGTATCCTGTATATTACGTAAAGTAGCGAATAGTTTCTAAATCCTAAAATAGGCGCCCGGGATTGAGAATCGCTAGCAAAAAACTTTCAATAATTTATCCTGGCCACATTTATTAAAATTTTAAACTTTATAGCACTTATCACTTTATAGAATTTGCTTGCAATGGATATCTTCGCTATAGGAATACCGTTAATATTATATTTTGTAATTTTGGCTATACCATTTTTGGTCACAGTAAATAAGTTTATCTGTAGTACAATTATCGATCCGCCGGAAGTAATGTCATATTTAATCAGGGATTGGCCAGTTTCCATGCAACTACCGCATGTCCGTCGAAAGATGACCAACGTGAAAAATTATATTTCATTAAGCACTCCAAACTTGTACTTTTAGCTGAATCTATCGGAATCGTTAGTGGAGCTATAATATTTGTCTGTACATTAGTATTTGTGTAATTGCACTTTTTACAGCGAACAGTTATAGAGAGCTCATGTTCCATTAAGTTTCTCAAAGTCTGCATTTTTGCGCATGTTATGATGGCTTCGAATGTGCCGCGACCGCCTGCCCGTAATTAGGCGAATGCGCGATTGGCGGCGCTACACTTATCCGCGTGCGACGAAGGTGCGTGCGCGAAGGACCGCGAGTCGTGTACGGACTGCGGAAAGAGTTACATGCTGAATGAAGGAGTTGGAGAAATACATAGTTATTAATACAAAAGTTCTCGGTAGTTATTATCATTTAATCAGCAAACGTTCGTACCCACATTATTCCACCTTCAATACACAACAAGAATTGGCGACGAGGATGGGATGCTGATACTACAAGAAGAAATACACGCCGAGTTACATCCAACGCCACGTGGGCCCCAACGTACAATTTGCCGTGCAAGTAAGCCAAGATGTCCGAGGTACGAGTACAGGCTACATTCAATTTCGAACCATACGATCCGCAGACTAGCTGGAAGCGATGGGTTAAACGCCTAGAAGACGCGTTCAAATTATTCAAAATCGCGGAGACCGATAAGGTTCCGTACTTTGTAACAGGACGTTAAAATCCTCTTTATTGTTTGAATTCCCTCAACGCCAACGACGAATCAAGCCGCGCAGACTGACGAAGATGCGCGCACCGAAGCGGATAAATTTCGGCAATTGTCGGAAATATTCGAAGGATTTAGGCCCCTCTCCGGGTGAGGCGATCAAGCGAAGGATCGACGAGAGCGACTTGCTCGCGTTGCGTCTAGCTGTTAAGACCATGTTGTTCCGTTCTTGTACGAAACTGTAAGAACCGCAAAGATCGACGAGAAGCCCGCCATGTTGGCCGCATGGCGTAAAATTAACTCGCATCCGAAATTCGACGAAACCAACCACCGCAAGTAAGTGCAATATTGTCAAATAAAATGATAGCACTGGAACTTCCGTATCAAATTATTGGGTCCCCCAACTGACCTACCTTGGTATTGTCGCGTGTGCTTAATTAATTAGTTTATCACTTTTCTGAAAACTGATTGGCGCCTAACGAACTTGTAATTATTAATTGTCAAAATAGAGCCCTGGCAGCCACTGACCCAGGCCGCGCTAGGTGTGGGCATGAATTTCGCACTTTGTCAGGTTTGAATAGAGTCGAAATAAAACGCCCGTCTCAACTTACTCCATTACATCGGCGCGGGGGCATTCGACGTTGTAAGCAACAAATGCGCGCCGGTAGATCCGTACACGCGTACATACACAGACTTAGTTGAAAAACTCGGGCAATTCTACGCACCAGCACCGTTAGAAGTAGCGGAAAACTTTCGATTCCACCAGCGGAAGCAACGCGAGGGGGAAAATGTACAACAATTCACGGCAGCTTTGGAAAAGTTGAGCTTACATTGCAACTTCGGTACATATTTGAATACGGCGTTACGTAATCAGTTCGTATTTGGGATGACGAGTACACACATACAGTCGAGACTCTTGGAAACCAAGGACTTGACCTTCAACAAGGCCGTGGAACTGGCAACCGCCATGGAAATGTCTGCAATAGACATAGACCAGTTACAAGGATCGTCAGCAGCAATCCAAGTGGCGGATTCGAAAAGATTTCAAAGACGATCATGAACATTTACCTCACAGAAGTAAACAGAACTCCGTTACTGGGACGCGAGTGGCTACGCCAATTACTTACGAATGGAGAATTACGCGGAATCACGTTAGAGGACAGAAATACGAAAGATACAGTTAATTTAATAGAGACAGAAAGAAATGCAAAGCTAAATGCAATTTTACAAAAATATAAAGAAATTCTAGCTCCAGGGTTAGATTGCATTAGAAATAGGCAAGCGCGTTTAAGGCTTAAGGACAATCCGAAACCCGTACACTTAAAATCCCGCACTGTTCCTTTCAAACTACTCCCCATGGTAGAAAAAGAAATACAAAATTTGGAAGCCGCAGGCATTTTAGTTAAAGGAGATACGTCGGAATGGGCTACACCCATAGTACCTGTGCTCAAAAAGGAAGGGAAAATACGAATTTGCGGTGACTATAGCGTCACATTAAACCCAAGTTTGATAGTCGATGAACATCCACTGCCTACAGTAGACGAATTGTTCGCGTCGATGGCAGGTGGCAAAGTATTTTCAAAAATAGACTTACGTCAGGCTTATTTACAATTACAAGTACGCGAAGAGGATCAAGCCTGCCTCACGTTAAATACACCGAAAGGATTGTACAGACCTACGCGATTTATGTACGGAATCGCGTCGGCACCAGCGATATGGCAAAGAGAAATTGAAAACATATTACAGGGTATTCCAGGAATCACAGTTTTTCTAGATGACATTAAGATTACAGGGTCTAACGATTTAGAACACTTAGAAAAGTTAGAAATGGTTTTTAAAAGATTACATGAAAATAATATTCGGATAAACAAAGAAAAAAGTGTGTGTTTCCCAGACCGGATTGTTGCGTACTACATACGCTTTCCGATACTTCAACTGCTGTCTTCCACGTGTTACCAGGAAGACGGCAACGCAACGTAGCTTTCTGTTCGGGCACTAGCCCAGGTAACCTTTATTACTCCTTATACTCGCTAACTGTAAGTCTGAGCATAACACGCGGAGGTACCTGACTTCCCCCACCCTTCTTGGGGGTGCCAAAAGCCGACGCTTGGACCTCAGAACAAAAATTCCGAACGAGCAGAATCGTCTAAGCAACACACCCAGCAACACACCGTAAAACAAATCACTTGTACTCACGTTAACTCAGTAGTCTACCCGTTCAACTGTGGATCCGAAAATATACACAACAACTCAAACGAAAAATAGTCGTGTACGATCATCACCAGTCACGCACGGCAGTTCGCGTTCAAATAAGGACGCAACACGGATCGAGTATTGCGGTTATGTTATAGATCGAAAGGGGATACATAAAGATAGCAAAAAGATTAAAGCCATAGAGGAAATGCCCACTCCGAAAAACGCGTCAGAGGTACGCGCTTTTATAGGTTTTGTGAACTATTACGGAAGATTTATTAAGGATCTTAGTTCAATTCTGTACCCCCTAAACAAATTGCTACACAAAAACGCGAAATTTATTTGGACTAAAGAATGCGAGGATGCATTCAAAAAGGCAAAGCAAGCTTTCTAAAGCAAACACATATTAGCATATTACGACCCAAAACTACCGCTGATACTGGCTACGGATGCAAGCGCTTACGGAGTAGGAGCAGTTTTGTCGCATTTATACCCGGACGGTAACGAACGAGCTCTTCAATACGCATCTAGTACACTGACCGATACACAAAAGAAATACGCGCAAATCGATAAGGAGGCATACAGTATAATATTCGGTATCAAAAAATTTCACCAATACCTTTTCGGTAATAAATTTACTTTGTATACGGACCATAGGCCGTTAGTTCATATATTAGCTCCAGCAAAAAGTTTACCGATGTACAGCGCGATGCGCATGCAACACTACGCACTCTTCTTAAGAGGTTTTAATTACACGATTAAATATAAAAATACAAAACTGCATAGCAATGCAGACTGCTTGTCTAGGTTACCAGTTACAAATTGCAACGGAGATACCTACGATGCGGTTGATATACACGAAATCGACACAATCGAAACTTTACCAGTTACATTTGAGGAACTCGCCAGAGAAACAAGACGAGATGCGCAGTTAAAGGAAATTATACACGCGGTAGAAAACGGTTCGTCGAAAGAATTAGAATACACAGTGCAGCAAGGAGTGTTATTACGAGGACACAGAGTAGTCATACCCAAAGCATTGCAAAAGAAAATACTTAAAGAATTACATTGCGAACATTTTGGAATAGTTAAAATGAAGATGTTAGCGAGAGGATACGTCTGGTGGTCTGGTATAGATTCAGACATTAAAAATATTACAGACAATTGCGCGGAATGCAATGCCAATAAGAATAACCCCCCTAAAATTAAGCATGCGTGGGAACCAGCCACATTACCGTTCGAAAGAATACACATTGATTTCGCGGGACCTTTCAAAGGGCACAATCTTCTAATTATAATAGATGCATACTCGAAGTGGCCAGAAGTTTTTGCGGTACATAATATAACTGCGGATACTACTATACAAAAATGTCGTGAAGTGTTTGCGAGATTTGGCCTGCCGATGCATGTGGTGACGGACAATGGGCGTACTTTTATATCTCACGAATTTGAGAATTTCCTACGAGAATTAGGTGTTAGTCACAAATTGACAGCACCGTATCATCCAGCCACGAATGGATTAGCAGAACGTTTCGTTCAAACCTTAAAGAAATCACTACGTACAATGCAGCTACAAAAGATTAATATACATACAGCGCTACAGCGCACATTAATGCTATATAGAATTACGCCACATTGCACCACGGGAGTTTCGCCAGCAGAATTGATGTTTGAGCGAAAAATTAGATGTATTCTAGATATAATGCGACCTAGTGATAAGAAACCTGTACATAGTTACGATATTACGCGGAATTTCAAAGAAGGGGCGAGAGTTAGTGGTAGAAACTACTCGAGCGGCGACAAATGGATGTTTGGCAGAATCCAAAGGCGCATTGGAAAATGCCACTATTTAATCAAGCTAGATGATGGTCGAATCTGGAGACGCCATGCAAACCAATTACGAGGAATAGGCGAGAATACACCCTTACGTGCATCAACAGGACATAGAATCCAAGAGAGGTACATTGACTATGGGATAGATACAGGACCCCAACAGACTGCAGGGCAAGACAGGAACAAGCGAGTCCGACAACAACCGTTGGCAGAGCAACCAGCGAATACAAGACCGATACGAAGGTCTGATAGAATTAGGGCACCGCCCGAAAGATACGGCGAATTTAGAACACATTAAGTACGTAGAGAGTAAGGAAAACAAATCGTTCAAGCGAAATAATTTTAGTTACGTTTCTTTTTTGACTCACATTTATTTCTTCGCGGTTACATTATTTTGTGCAGAAATGCTAAAGGGGATACACCCACCTTACGTTACCTTTTCAAATTACGTTACATTCCCGTAGGGAAACATTGTTACAACGCAACCTTTTCGTTCGACCCTACGGGTTCTCCTTTTAAGGAAGGGGAGTGTTATGATGGCTTCGAATGTGCCGCGACCGCCTGCCCGTAATTAGGCGAATGCGCGATTGGCGGCGCTACACTTATCCGGGTGCGACGAAAGTGCGTGCGCGAAGGACCGCGAGTCGTGTACGGACTGCGGAAAGTTACATGCTGAATGAAGGAGTTGGAGAAATACATAGTTATTAATGCAAAAGTTCTCGGTAGTTATTTTCATTTAATCAGCAAACGTTCGTACCCACATTATTCCACCTTCAATACACAACAGCGCACATTGCCATAAGAAACTGTGCAGTATCTTGTTGTTCATTCAAGGAGAATGGTTCACCAATAAATTGTCTCACATCCCACGAACTTAATAGATTCTTATTGCTATTGCAATCCATAATTAAATTATTTAAGCACCTCATTTCGTTTGCGACGTTATGTTTTGCTAATAATTCTCGAACAATGTCATTATGCATAAGAGACTGCAAAACTGCATTTGCATAGCACGAAACTTTATCCATGTTCATAAAGCCTTTGATTGGCGATGATAGAGCAGGAATAGATTTTGTTGGTGCGCGTGTACCAGGATCAACGCAAAGGGTGACTAAAGTTGACCACTGTTGATCTCGAACCTTAATATAACAGTTCGTCTGGACAGGTATAATTTCGGCATTTGGTCGATACAATTTTCCTAAGCGATTATATTCAACGACGGCTAATTCGTTTGCCTTGATCGATGATGGATCATAATTAACTAAGTGCAGTCCTTCCGTCGACGTAAGCCATGAGAAAGCTACGTAGGTTTGACCACAACTGAAAATTGAATTTCCGACATCAACAACAGCAGAACGTAAACTTAAACCTTGACTTTTGTGGATGGTAATTCCATAACTAAGGGATATTGGGAATTGTTTTTCTGATAACGTATGCTTTATCCATTACTTCAAATTTAACTCTAACACGTTCTAGCTCTTGCTGCTTTCCATTCGGTAAGGTGATGGTTAATGTATTCACATCTTTGCCATCAATATCAATGTGAGATGTCTGCAATTACAGCAATGGTTCCGTTGACGAATCCAAGTGTAATATCGATATTTTTTCGAAGCATAATCTTTGCTCCTATTTTAATGGTTATTGTTTTTGCAAGTCCAGCAGTTTTCGTACTGTCTTCGTCGTTTACATCAATAGCTTTCAGTACTTTTTTCTTTAAGTATGGCGGACAATCTATAGTGTCTTGCGCTACTAATGAAATGCTCTCACAAGGGGAACGTCTCTCCTGTGGGTCGTCGATTTTGACGAAACTTTGTATGGACCTTCTTTGAGGTCAATTATGAACGTAGGCGAAGCCGCAAATCCCAACACTCCCCCATTTTTGAGAAAATCGAGTTTATATATTGGTTTCGGGATTAAAGTGCCTACCGTATGGGACGACTTTCAACCGGAGAGCGTGGCCAAGTGGCTACGGTGAGGGACTGGCGCTACCAATAGTCTGCGTTCGATACCCGTCAGTCTGTTTTTTACGATTTTCCTTGTTTCCAATTTTTATAGGATTTTTTTTTATCTATAGTATCTGGTGGTATGGTACTAATGTTTTTTAGCAGGAAAAGAAATTCTAACGTTAATATTAATTAATTATTAGTATTAAATTATCATTAAGGTAAGGTACTAAAGGAAATAAAATGAACACAATTTTATGTTACTCTGTTATTATGTATTATTATTATTATTATTATTATTATTATTATGCGCTAGGTACACAGGGCATTCATTTGGGTGATATTTATCGCAGAAGCATTCAAAACATACAGTCTTTCTACACCAAGCACATTGTACGAAGCATTGGTTGTCACAAACACACTTTTTCTGCACAATTTCCTTATCGAAGCAAACTTGATTTACGTTGAAGAACATTGTACGGGTTTCGGATAATTTGGACGCAAACCACGCGTCCCGAATCATGTCCGCAAAAATCGGCGCAGAGAGCTGATTGTGAGTTAGCGAATGTATAGTAATGGCATCGTCGCGATTTGATAGTTCTCGCTGTTGCTCTAACAAAGTCGTTGCGTTTTGCAAACGCTTCACAAATAATTTGATTTGGCGATAAAAATAAACGTCACAGGGCTGGCATATCGGTGTGCAATGTGGCGGTATGATTTTAACAGTACATAAACTCTCTTTTGTTTCTACATTCATAAATCTTTGATCGTACATACTTGTATCAACCTGACCAGACCAGCTATCAAGTAGTAAACGAAACTTGTTCTCTCCTACGTAGGGGCGCAAAACTGTATCTAGAAAATCGCTGTACTTCTCTTTTGTTAATTTTCCTGATTTTGTGCACCTAATGACAATATTTCCAAATTTTTCGGTGAGATTATTTACCTGCTCCGTAATTCGAGGACCGAAATTGTCGCCCGTTTCTTGGAGGCAAAGATAAACTTTTGGCAATAAAGTGCCAGAAAGTGTGATTGCATATTGCGCGGTGTAGGAGTGTGTGACTCTATTCAAGTTCCCAAAAACGATTTCCGTGGATTTCTCTCCCCTGTGCGACAAACTGCGACGAAGGATTGTACGATATTCACAGCCAGTTTGGTCGGTGTTAATAACATATTGCGGTGAAAATTGCGGTATTATGGATCGAACCTGGGTTTGGAAAACAACGGCAGATTCTTCGATTTCTTCCAGGCTCCTCACCATCTTGTTTGACATGTATTTCGTCACATGTCGTTGGCGAATTCGATTCCTTCGTTTGAACCGATCAAGCCACGAAGTCGAGGCGGTGAATTGAAAGTTGTCATTCCTGAATTGCATCCCTGCTGACACTGCCCATTCTTGTAGCATGCGGGTCGACACGAATGCGCGGGCTTCTCGGGCTTCAACAAACCGATCGTAGGTCCTCTTTTCGATTGCTGCATATTTGTCATATTTGGTTCCTCTATTTTCAATTTCTTTTTTCCAACGCGCTAATTGGTCCTTTCGCTTTAATTGGGAACTTCCTCGGCGTTGTAATGTTGCCAGGCTCCATGTAGGATGCACAGTTGCCATCGCCACCACCTTTATCTTCTCCTCTAATGGTACAAGAGGGTGAGCTTTCGCTTTCTTGGTTGGCGGTGACAAGGAGTACGAGCTTCCAGTTGATGACGAAGACGATGTTTCACTTTCCTCCGGTACGCACCCAGCTAACACAAATTCGTCACTTGACGGTTCGTCACTGTGATGCAGCTCATCAGTTTCCACAAACTGGAATTAGCACTGGACGTCCAGAAACGAATCATATAGCGCGCCGGCTATCAATTTTGCACGAATCGAGATATTGTCACTGACTGTTACGCCGATAATTTTCTGATCTCGCAACACATTGCCCAGGTGGTACAAGGCGTCCGTTAGTTCTTGTTTTGTTGGGCGCGTGTCATCGAAACAGACAGAGGAAGAATCTGTACTCGTAGATGCTTGATCCATGTTTGCTATCAAAATGTGTATCGCTCTGCACTCTGTCACGGTTGAAGGAATTCTAATATTTGCTACAAGAAACGCTAATTGCAAAGCATCATATCGCGGCGGAGTTTTTAAATCTACCTGAAGTTGAGAGAGGGAATTGCCAAATTTTGATTGGTCGATGAGTTTTTGTTGGAAGTTTTACTGTTCTTATTGGTGGAGACACTTTACAATTAGTTTCAAAAATTGGTGGTGGTGGAAGAGCGAATTTCCCGGAAAAAGATTGCAGGTATGCGTACCTGACGTTAAAAGCCTCGCTCAAGGAGTTTTATGAACCGTGCATATTTTAATCCCCATACTAAAGGCAATAAAACGATTGCGAGTGGCGTGTATTGAAATGTGCCTTCAAAAGCAATATTAAGTTACCCTACCCGTTTTATAATTACTACCTACATTCTATAACTACTCTGTTTTTAACTCCATTATTCTATGTAAACCTCTCGTACTTTCGTACCCCTGCCTGCAAGTAATTCCAAAACCAATATAAAATTGTGTTCATTTTATTTCCTTTAGTACCTTACCTTTATGATCATGTTGTCCCAATTCTTATTCTTCTTGCGAATACTAATTTAATACTACCATTTGTACCTACATTTTATAACTACCCTGTTTTTAACTCCATTATTCTATGTAAACTTGTGGTACTTTCGTACCCACGTCTGGAAGTAATTCCAAAACAAACATAAAATTGTGTTCATTTTATTTCCTTTAGTACCTTACCTTAATGATAATTGAATACTAATAATTAATTAATATTAACGTTAGAATTTCTTTTCCTGCTGAAAAACATTAGTACCATACCACCAGATACTATAGATAAAAAAAAAAATCGTATAATAATTGGAAACAAGGAAAATCGTAAAAAACAGACTGACGGGGATCGAACACGCAGACTATTGGTAGCGCCAGTCCCTCACCGTAGCCACTTGGCCACGCTCTCCGGTTGAAAGTCGTCCCATACGGTAGGCACTTCAATCCCAAAACCAATATATAAATTCGATTTTCTCAAAAATGGGAGAGTGTTGGGATTTGCGGCTTCGCCTACGTTCATAATTGACCTCAAAGAAGGTCCATACAAAGTTTCGTCAAAATCGACGACCCACAGGAGAGACGTTCCCCTTGTCAGAAGCAATACGTTCCAACATTGCAGTGTTAAGAACCTCACACATGTTACAAGTTGACAGCAAGCATACCGTATCATGTGGCAATTTCCCAATGTAATCACATAGTTCAGTCAATTTATCACTGCTTGACGTGGATGTGAAATTCATATTTCTACTGTTCAGTATTTTATTGTCGTCATCTGTTACTATACCGAGTCGAAGTCGGGAAAGCATTTCTCTGTAACTGTTATTGGTATGACCTTGTTGTCGCATGTTTATTTGAAGTTCGTCGTACGAAAATAAATCGGCCCATAAGTTTGCAACTGCTAAGGATCCTAGATGCTTTTCAGCCTTGGCCTTCTGTATCTGAATAAAAGCGGATTCTTCGTGTACTGGTGGTAACTGCAATAGATCGCCAAACAGCAGCATATGCTTCTTTCCGAACCAACCATCCTGATCGTCAAAAGTATTGAAAATTTCAGTCAACCGCATGTGCATATACATGAAAGTAACATTCGACACCATGGATATTTCATCAACTATTATCAGGATAGTATTCTTCAATTCATCTCTTAATGTTTTTAAAACAGCATCTGATAACTGCTTATACTTTGGCGTGTGACCATGTTCTACTGATAACTGGAAGAATCTGTGAATGGTTAAACCGTCGATATTAAAAGCAGCGATTCCTGTCGGTGCAGTTATCGCCACATCTCGTTTCATCGTTTCTTTTATCCAACATTTTATGGTTTTTATGAGATAACTTTTGCCCGTTCCGCCTTCGCCACTTACATAATGCCTTAAGCATTTTGAGTCGGACTTGATGGCATTTGTCACAGTGTCGAATATCCTTTTTTGATCTGAATTTAGCTTCGAAATTAATTTGCCCACATTCACTTCCTCCGATTTTTCTAAAACATCTCTAAATTCTTGCACCGCATTCCCTGCTTCAAAGGCGAGACATTCCACCTCATCAGTAGAATGCGTTTTAGGATCTGATGGTTGAACTTCCGTCAGATTCTTTTTGATCGCCTCTGTAATATCACGTAAATTTTTTTCGCTCCCAACAAGCTTCTCATGATAAGCTGTCGCGTCTGGTAACTCTGATTCCAGGCTAATAAACGTTTCTGCGTACATCTTGTTTTCTATTTTTAAGTCGGCTAAATCTCGCCATGGTTTGAATAATAATAGAAGAGCATAAAAGTACTTTTCTGGCTGCACGTTCACATTGTGTCTATAATGGTTTATTAAATATGGTCGATCTCTCTTTTTGAAGTAAACTGATTCTTTACAATCAACATCTGTGAATGTGTAAAACTCCTTTTCGGGCTTGACTCTCGTAATATCAAACCATTTAGCAAAGTTATAAAGACTCATTGACGCAAGTTCGACAGGTCTGCCAGGATAATAATTGTCAACTAGAGATTTACAAAAGATATCGGTCGAATTGTTATCTAACGATTTAATCTGCTCAAGTGGTTTTATTTTCCGATATCTAATTTGATTCACATCCAACCATCGAATTACAGTATGTCGATCAGTTCTGTACAATGAAAGTACAAGCAGAGTATCTGCTGCCTCTGAAGCTCCACATTCTCTATTATTTAAAGCACGCAAAGCAAAATTCCACAGTCGACTGCACAATGACTGTGGAATTAATAGCTTCAAATGTGTCGCTGGCGTAAGTAGACTCAGATTTCGTAGTGTATTTCGTACAGTACCAATTCAAGATTGTAGATTTTTCTCCAATGAATTGTATTCGCAGTAAGAATTACAGGATTGTAGTCATTAATATCTTTCTCGTCCTTGTTACGAGGAAGATCATACAATCGACTTTTGGCTTTCAATCTCTTTCTACCAGCGATTGCGGATACTAAATCTTTCAAGACTAGAATATCTGTGACTTGACGGGAAAATCCGAATCGGCAAACACGAGTAACGCGATTTTTTACTTTTTTACATTCGCAAACAATAGCTATTATGGTTATGACGTTGATGAGTGTTAACTCTGCGATACAACGATGGCGATACATTTTTATCCGATAATCTACATGTGGCGTATTCCAGAATGAAACCTGAAATTTCTTCATTGGACGATTTACCAATCACGGGTGCACCCTTTATCCATATCAATAGATGAAAGTGTTGGGTTCCTCTGCTGTGATATTCGCGTCTCCAGAAATAATGCGTGAATTCTCCGAGTGGATGATTAGCAGAACAAATAAAATCGAGCATAGCGTGAAACTTGTCGATAAATTTCGATACCGAGATGGGGTCGCTTGCAATAAGTTCAGTAGCCGGTTTTGTTGATATTTCCGGATTTACTTCCCTTACGTCCCGAAGGTATTCAATCATATCTGACCACAACCATTCGCTTGGACTTAGCGTTAGGAACCAGGTAGCAGGTCCGTAATGATGAATCATACAGCTCAGGTTACTTCTAGGTATTCGCCAAAATTGTTCCGTATTACGCAGTCTAGAGAAAATTGTATTCATATTTCCTTCAAGTTGATCTTTCGACATTGCTTCCATGAAACTTTTCGCGGTGTATCGCTCTGTAGGATTTGTCATGTTCAATTTATGATAAATACCGCTATTTAATTGTTTTATATTGGCGTTCTTCAGCAAGTAAAAAATATACTGTATATGCAAGCGAAATTGAGAATGTTTTGACATTAAACGCGATTTAATAAACTCACTGTCTGCAAGATGAACTGGTCTATTTTCGTGTTGCCCATTCTTACCAAATGGAAATAGGTCGGGAAAACACAAATGGTCTAAACTTTTCTCCCGATTGTCTAGTGGTTGACCTTGAACATTTAACATTTGATACAATAATGTGGAGTTCAGGTTCAACCTTTTTTCGTACAAATGATGGATAGTATATTGTTCATAATGAGATTCCGTATCTTTAACTTGCGTTAATATTGCGGCACCTTCGCTATTCTTATCCAGCTGATATTCAGTTTCATTCAAATTATCAGTTAACAAATCCTGGGCTGATTTTGGTAAGCGGATTTTAGCATAAATAAGATTATGTTCTTTTAACCACTCTAATGTCTGGTATACTTTTTCAACATTTACCAAATTCTCCCATATAACTTTATCTTTTGTTGGCACACCACGTAATATTATGTATAATTCATGATTATTGTTTATTGCATCAATTTCGACACAAATTTTATTCATAGTTTCTTGGACAGGCAACGGTAAATGAAATGTTCTACCTTTAACTTTTTTCTAACGATGGGAATATGGTATATTCTTATTCGATACTGTGCCCATAGTTTGCACAGTTTGAAAAGCTTTTGCTCTTTGTATTAATATTTTTTCATACTGATTCAACGTACCTATCGAGTCAATCGCCTTGTCTACATATAAATTATTTAATATACATGTTGGCGGCAAGGAGTCCTTGCGGAAGTACGACAAGCAGTATTTACACACGTAACAACCATGTAAATGACTTTTCGTATAATCAATTAATCTTTTCCATTGCATTCCTGGAATCTCCGTTCTAAGTCTTGTTATTTGAACAATATTCTTCTTAAAACAAAGTTTTTCACATGACAAGCATGTGAATCGCGGTGTATCTATACTTCGTTTAGTTAAGAGACTGAACGCCTTTTCAAACTTTTGAATAATTTCAGTCTCATCTAAACAGATGGCATGTTTATCATTTACACTGACGGGCATACCAGATTTCTTGCGCGCCTGCTCTACAATTTTTTTTACAACTTTTACATTGCCCGAGCATAAAGCTTTCCGCAGCGTTAATATTTGGTTGTAGCAATTCTTCAAACGATATGCCAGTCTTTTCACATTTCTTACTTGCGGGTAATGTGGCGACAGTGTTTCTACTGCCAACAGATTAGATTTACACACTTCATGGTCGATGTAACATAATTGTGAATGACCCAATCTATGCGAATTTTTAACGGTACATATTTCGATGAATTTGATAACCTTTTTAATCGATAATGTTTTTGCGCAATTTGCAAACAGTGATAGGAATTTTTCCCACCTTTTAATTAGTGACAATTCATCCCCTTTACACAGGGAACCGCACTGCCAAGATATTTTTGTCTTAAAACTTTTGGTTATTGGAATGATATTCACAACTTGACCTATTTCGTTAATCATAAGTGGTTCGTGAAATTCGATATATCTATAACTAGTTTCTAGGAAGTACGCTTCGGACGCAGGTGTGTGTCTACATGGTCCGCAAAGAGCTTTCACATAAGCACGGACATTAGAAGAACATTCCTTTGCCTTGCTCAAGTAAATTATCGCTTTCTTTTTTAATAATGAAAAGGTTTTCTTTAAAGTAAGTGCATAACTTTGCCTAATATGAATGCACCATTTAACTATATTTTCTGCCTCTAATCGCCTTTTTGCAATATCTTGGTTCTTCACCTTTCTCAAAAGCACTTTGACGTATATTTCCATCATCTGTAAATCCGTGGTTGTCTTAACAGAAAACCAAAATCGGCCATTCTTTTTAATGTATGAAATATTTTGTTTCTTTCTGTCATTCTTTTTAATACTGTGTGCTTTATGTTTCAAATTGCGGCAATTACGTGTATCGACCGTTTCCCTTCGCGGCCTGTCAAGCTTGACAATGTCATTGCATAACTTTAGTGCATTAACGGTTTCATATTTTGCACGTTTGGTGGAACGGTGTGTTTGTAGAATTGCTTCAAAAGCTTTCCGTTTAAGTGTCAGTCGTTTTGTCCCATCCAAATTTATTCGATTCCTCTTGCCTGGCTGATTTTTGATGTCAGTGTCACTAGTCTTACGTTTCAGGTCCTTTACTTTTGCATCGCGCTTATGTGTATTAACGGTCCCTTTCATACATCGTAACTGTTCTAAAGCTTCAACGGCTATTTTCGCAAATTTTCCGTTAAGTTTACGGCTTTCGGCATAGCATAATCGGCGCTTAAGATTTATATTATTTAAGCGCAATGTTTCAATTTCATAATTGTGAGTTTCAGACACATTTTTCTGACATGCACTTTTCCCGACATCATTTATGTCTCTTACAGAAAAATGATTTACTTCTATTACCTGAGTATTGTTTTTTGGAGATAATTCGTTGTCCTTTTCATTTTTACCATTAGTGTCTTTTACAGACAAATTATTATTTTTGTTGGTTTTAACATAATCGATGTCTTTTGCAGCCAAATTATTATTTTTGTCGGTTTTAACATAATCGATGTCTTTTGCAGACAAAACAGTTTGTATTCGACTTTCGATTTGAGTAGTGTCTTTTGCTGACAATTCGTTCTTTTCGTTTGTGTGATTAGTGTCTTTTACAGACAAATACAATGGATCCTTATGTGCAATATCTACCGCGTCTTTTGCGGACAAAATCATTAAACTGTTACTTTCTGGTTTTCCTTCATTTTGCTTATTTTGTTGTTTGGATCTACGATTGAAGATTGTTCTTTCCCGTTGTGCGTACGCAGCTTGCCGTTTAAATTCTATCACGCCTAAAGACAAAATTTGTTTAGGTTTGCTGAAATTTGGATCCTGGGGAAAATGCTCTATCACATTTCTTTGAAACATACTAACTAAATGATCTCTCATCACAGAATGCTCGTATCGAATTGCCTTGGGTTTTAGACCAAATAACAATGATACAGCAAAAGCTATAGCGTAAACAGCACAGTCATTTCCGTTTGGTTGTTGCTGCACGCATGGAAACTGTACTGTCTTTGCATTGAAATTAAAAAATGGAAATAGTTGTTTTAGATATACCAGATGCTGAGGATGCAATGTTTTACTATTTAGTGAATCATAGATATATATCGTTTTTTCATCATAGAAACTGCAAACCCAATGACTATCAAATGCAGATGTGCTGCTATGTAAGATTTGTACGTGACGTTTTGTTGGAGAGACTGCCTGAATTGTTGTAGGACACTGTATTCTCCATGTGTCTTGCGGGCAAAAGGAAGAATAACGCTTAACTAATGAATGAAATGCATCTATATGTGTGTCTTCTAACCAATCACCTTGCTTTATGATATTTATATCGGAGGTCGATAAGGCAACGAGGTGTGATTTCTCCATGTTACGGTAATACATAAAAATTATTATAAAAAAATTATTATAATAAAAAGTAAAATTAAAAAGTAAAACTTACAATTAACTAAACTAAATGTATAACAGGAATAATCCACGAAAGGGCACTTGTGTTCCTACACCACTCACGCGCGAAAATCAGGAATTTGGAATAGCACTTAGTAAGGAATTCCAAAATGCCAAATGCACACGTTCGCGTTAAAGAAACAACTGAAAGTCAAAACGTCAACTCCATTCGTCAAGCCAAAAAGTAGAAAGGGAAGGGGAAAGCGAAAATAACATCAGGTAAAATTTTATGAGGCCCTATGCGAATAATGTTAAAAATATACCTGAGAGAAAAATGCGAAAACACGTGTAACATTCGCTGTAGGGGCGCACCGGCCCGAAAATAAAAGGCACGGAATATTATACCTTAAACTGTAGGCATTTACAATCAGACAGAATTCGCATTGTTTAACTCACGAACTAATCAGTCTATACACACAATTGTGCCCAAAGTTAGATTACTTACATGTACAAGTATAATTTAGATTCGGAATTCCTTTCTACAATTATCATTAGTCTAAGCGGTACACTATACTGCAAACTTCATATTGGGAATAATTTTTATTTTGATAATGTATCTGATATGGTATGTACTTCATATACTAATATCTACGCGGTGCGCTCGGCTATACAGCGTGATTCGTTCAGTCTTATCACGGGTTATACCACGTATTCTACGCACCGATACAAGCCTAAAAGTCCAGTAGCGGAATGGTGAAATCTCAACCCTTTCGGAGATATGAGCGTCTAAAATTTGAACATATTTTAAAAAATCACATTTTCTGACTGGTTAATGTGAGAGTCGCGGTATTTTTTCCAGAACCTGCGAAAGAATTAGAGCAATCTCGAAAAAAATAGAACTGGGACATAAAACATTATTATTAGTTTCTAATGGTTCAGTATACAGTTTTAGTATGAACGCGGGACATACGTATCTGACAAAAATCAGGGGTATTCTTCGATGCATGCTGATGAATATTCAATCATAAAAGTTTAGCTATCTTCATGAATTTCAGCGTAAAAAATCATTGAAAATTTCGCTACAGTGTAGCTCAATCAGTTTTATGGCGGTATATGTCTTTACCGGTAGAAGAAGTCCCGAACTCGTTCGGTCTGTGTTTAGGTAGGACAGTAAAACACGGGTTACCGCGAAGACCTGGTACCGCAGCCCGCTGTGAATGAATAGGCGTAAGAGAGAGAAAGAAGTATTCAAGACTTCTACTGGTGCTAAGGACACATGCCGTCATAAAACTGCGGCTGAGCGACAGTGCAGCGAAATCTTCAATGATTTTTCACGTGGAAGTGTGATTAAAATCTAAACTCTTAATGATTGAATGTTTATCAGGATGCATCAGAGAATACCTCTGATTTTTTTCATATCCGTATGACCCGCGTTCGTACTAAAACTGTATAGTGAACCATTAAAAACAAATAATAATGTGCCTTAACAATAAATAATTTATGTACCAGTTCTATGTTTTCCAGATTGCTCTAATCCTTGGCAGGTTCTGAAAAAAACACCGTGGCTCTCACATTGTTCAGTCAGAAGCAATGAGTTTTTAAATGCTCTAATTTTAGACGCTCATATCTCCGAAACGGTTGATATTTCGCCATTTTGCTACTGGACTTTTAGGCTTGTATTGGTGCGTGGAACATGTGGTATAACCCGTGGTATAACCCGTGGTAAGACTCAACGAATCATCCTGTATATTATAATACTTTGCGCGAGTCCCTGTCACATCTCTTGGTATCTTTTTTCTATACTTCCATCGAAAATGTTTCAATTCCGATACTAAACTTGAATCCTAAATGCATAGTACTGAACTAACCCTTCGATATGAAGATATACAATGTTTTAAAGCATAAAAGACGCGTCGATACAAATATGGAAATAAATCGATTGAGTCGATTCGCGCCGCTACGATTAAGATTCTATTGTAATGCCTACAGATATAAAGATTGGATAGAGGCCAGAAATGTTAGGAATTCTTTTTCAGACTCAAGACAGGTAATCTAGCCGAGTGGATAGCAATAAAACAATAAGCGATGTATTCCCACATCAGGTAGAGCTCCACTGACCAGACTGTGATTCGGTCATTACGGTCCGTAATTGAAATTCAGGTAGAGTTTGTTTGAAACTATCTGCCAACAGCTATCATATCGAGTGTGGTGACAGGCAGTCCGAAATTACTATACTTGTGCCGCGATACAAAGGGTAAACCCTAATTAACACCGGTCGCTCGGTCATTGTACTTGGCGAAAGTAACGCTGCCGCGATTCTTTACGGCCTGTAGAATGAGGCCCCTTCCGGGTCTTCCAAGCTCCATAAAAACCCTGCATACCTTTGCCCGTATTTGTCAGCACTCCACATTATCTTTTGGCGTAAAGTTACAAGATTTTAGATTAAATAGTTAATTTTATGCCACTTCGATTACGATTGTTCATTCTAAAAAAATAGTTCACGCATATTCTGTATTAGGTATGCATGTTATTTCAAATCACGACGCGCAATTTGGAAACGTAGCCGTTAGTGAAAATTAAATTTCTTCTCATTCAGTGCGCGTGCAATTTCGACCTTATTCCAGTGTTTTGTTAATATCTTTATCATAGATATAGATATAAGGAATAAAGTAATTTTTACAGTGTTTTCTATGGGGGCTTCGCAGAATACAATTATGTTTTTTTATTTTTCATTGAAACAAAGAAAACTATGCTATGTTTTTCTCGAAAATGTGTTGGGATTTAAAGTGACAGTGACATTGATAACCCCGGGAAATTGGTGTCATTTACAATAGTGATACAGTACTGCCGCGTTAAGCGCGCGGGCTCGGGACTGAAGCCGCGCTTTTAACGCGAGCTTCGAGGCAATGATGATATATTTGTTGATGCTCCAAGGGAAGCTCACAGCGCGCCGAACGTAGAGAGAGACAGATGCAGTCAAGTTGTAAGAATGAGTGAGATGGCTGATCTTCGACATTCGGTCGCCGAGCAAGCATGCGGATCAGATTACATGGTATCTGAATTAGCTAAAGTTAAAACTTTTTTATTCTTTGTTATTTTTGTATGAAATTTGTTGTAATAAATTCGTGAGGTTTGACACGTTACGAGCGCGTCGAAGTGGGCCGTCTCGGTAGCTACAGACGTTTTCGGCCTGACATATTTAATTATTATATGTAAATAGACTCGGAATTCCACCGTGTTGCGTATCATTTTAATTGTAAAAATCTCACGAATTTATTACAACAAATTTCATAAAGAAATAACAAAGAATAAAAAAGTTTTATTTTCGCATTAGCGGTGCCTCGCAGGGATTATCGATCCGATGCTCGGCGACCGAAGACCGGGTACCTGAGGTGGCTGGTTCCAAAAATTTAAAGGGGGATCCCCCTTAGTGGTGGGGACAGTCCGCGCGCACTTATCTTGAGCTAACTCCGCGCGCTTAACGCGGCAGTACTGTATCTTTTTTGTATCGTCGAAAATTCGCCAGGGGCGCTAGTGTTCAATATGGCGCTGTTTGCGATTCGAATCTACCTGCGGTCTAAGGGACCCAACTTAGATTCAGTTGCATTTGTGAAGCCGAGCAATCGAGACCTTCTTACAATTAGTGTGCTTTAGTTTGTGTTTACAGTAGCGAAGAAATGCAAGAAGCAGCAATGTCTCGTAAATAGAAACTATACATTTTTCCAAAGTGTTCATTTTACACATTTGATCTAGTGGACTATTGTACAGTGTAATTCGTAGACTGCGGATCTTTATGCAAATATGAATTTTATTAATGATAGAAAATTGTATGGAGTTGTTTTTAAAACGAGTTATCCACCTTTCTGAAATTTATACACTGCAAGAAACATCTTTAATTGTGTTTTCAGTAATCATCTGTAATTTGTATAGACTTGTGATATCAAATTTTGGCTATTTTGCATAAACATCCGCAGTCTAGACTAATTCGCATTATAAGGAATAGCAGTGGCAAAGCTTATCTGCCCTAAAATTTTAGCAATGCTAGCATACAACCATAAGTGTCGAGATTTAGGTCTGATTAATTAAATAGTGCGATAGCAACGATTTAAAGACGGCAAAATGTTTTTCTATTACGCGTAGTGATGAATTCATGTATGGCTTTTACATATTTTTTATCATTTCAGAACCGGAAACGACAGACGTGCAGGGACTGCTTGCGCAGTTGCTGCAGCAACAACAGCTACAACAGCAGCAGTTCCTGGAGGAGCGGAAGCAGAATCAGAAGCGAATCCAGGAGCTGCAGCAGGCACTATCCTCCCTATTGGAGGATAAAAACAAGAGGAGTGAAGAACCGCCGAAGCAAAGTATGTATAAATTTATCTGTGTTGTTTTTAATTATAATTCATGATTTGAGTATATTTGTTCCAACACTTAGCCAGTAAAGTTCATTTTCGATTATTCTTCCGATAATTTTGTAGTATTTGTACCATTGTAATATTAGTTTTAAAATAAAAACCTTATGTGTATATTCAATATAATAATATAATATTTCCTTGTTGCAGTGGAAACGGAATCGGGTGATAAGCGCCCACCACGACCCTCGTGGAATGGGCGCGGGCGTTCCCGCGCCGCGTGTTACCATCGCCAGGCGCAAAACACTTGCCGCGGGAAGCCCCGCCATGGCGGGCTCAACGGCGCCAGTAGGGGCAACAGAGGCAGCGGTGGTAGTGGCGGACGGGGCGGCAGAGGCCGAAATACTATAATATTAAATATTAATTAAAATAAACTATTTATATTTAGTTTAATTTAGTTTAGTTTAGTTTAGTTTAATTTAGTTTTATTATTATAAAATTATGTGTATTTAAAAATCAACAATGTGTGCTTATTTGTTTTTTAGTATGTATACCCAATTTCCATTTCCTGTCCTTATATTAAGTGTCATGTTAGAGTAAAAAACAATATCTTAAAAATTACCAGAGCATATTCAAAGAACCATACGAATTCGTCATCGGATTGAAAGCGAAATTTATGATTAAATTGTTCATTAGATCAAATCAATTGCGTATTACATGTTAAATGCGCACAAGGAGTTGAAAGTATCGAAAGCATGTGCAAAGTTGGGTAAAATGAAATTTTAGAAGATTACAATTCTATGCGCAACAATTCAAAGAATTTGCTATTTGCTTTCAGACTTACGCATGGAATTGTGATCTTCTAAAATTTTATTTTACCCAACTTTGCATATGCATTTTTGATACTTCCAATTTCTCGTGCGCATTTAATATGTAATATGCAATTAATTTGATCTAATGAACAATTTAATCACAAATTTCGGTTTCAATCTGATGACGAATTCGTATGGTTCTTTGGATATGCCCTTGTAATTTTCATGAATTTGCTAATACTGCTATTACAAATTGCAAAATTCAAATTTGTATTGTGTATTATCTACTCTAACACGAAACTCGTAAATGTAACGTCAATATTAGCGCAGGAAATAATACAACGTGGAGTACAAATCCAAGTCTTGCAACTTAATTTATTGTAAACAGACTATTAACAAATTTCCGATTATTGCAAGGGTATATTTGGAGATACTTACGAATCCGCCAACAGAAAGCAGTCTCCAAATGTACCCTAGTAATGGTGAGAAATTTGTTAACAGTTTGTTTACAACAAATAAAGTTGCACGATTTGGAGTTGTACTCCGCGCTGTATTATTTCCTGTGCTTATATTCACATTTACGAGTTTCGTGTTAGAGTAAGTAATACACAATACATGGTATAAATGGGGCTTTCGTCTGCCGTTAATTACTTTTTCCAATAATTATTTTTATAATTTATAAACAATTATGTCCTTTAACAGTGATTGTGATGCAGGATCGCAAGGCGAATCCACCCATCTGCACCATAAAATCGTTTGAGACCCACCCCTAAAAAGTGTAAAGGACTACCCTCTTGAATAACAAGAGAACAGTACGGTAGAGAGAAAAATGTTATAAGGAAAAGTAGGAAAAGTAGGAAAACTCAAGGAATACTTCGGAAGGGCATACAAGAATTCACGAAAATTCCATTTGTTAAAGCAGCTTAAACATGTTGCAAATTACACAAGATTAATGTATATCACATAAAATAATATTGTAGTAGGTCCCCAAAAGCCGCGTAGCTCCCCCGCGAATTAACCGCGCAATAAGTAACCCGATAGGGATGAGTCATAGGCTGCGCGATCGCGAACATTACCAAATATGGGCATAACCTTGAGCGCCCCTTGATGCACCGTCAACAATTTAGAAATAGAAGCTTCGAGAATAAGGCCCCAGCGACCAAAAACGTAGACTAAGCAGAAATATTGTATAAAAGACGGCCCGCGGCGAAGCAACGAGGAGATTCCTGAAAACGCGAGTAGTAGATACCGTAACGCCGCTGGCCGCCTGTTTGACCGCCGATCTCAGTATCGCGGAGCACCTTGTAACCATCGTTGTAGACCACCAGGCATTCTTCAATAAAACAACGAAGTGATAACGTTTCCTGGAGTGGATTCCTATCCTTAAGTGACACACGATCCCCTACCTTCTAACGTGCACGACTACAATCGGGAACGCCGAGGCTATCCCAGTCACGCACACAACATAATTTGGTGGCAGCGGTGGGATCCGTCACCTCCGGAACGCAACAAACAGGGAAAACGACGGCCAGAAGGCAACCGAAGAGAAGAAACCAACAACCAAAGAAACAAACACGCAAGAAGAAGAAGCAGATAATTAAACGAACAAAGCATACAAGAAGAAGCCAACAATCAAATAACTAAAACGTACAAGAAGACGAACCAAGTAACTAAACGAGCAAGACATACAAAGGAAGCCGCCAACCAGAAATCAAGAAACGAGAATCAGCAAAGCCGAGACAACGCACGAGAATCAACAAAGCAGAGACAACGCACGAGAATCAGCAAAGCAGAGACAACGTACGAGAACCAAACAGCCAACGCACAGCTGAGCCCAAGGACGACGATAACCGTGCAGCCGCAACCCGATCGTCGAGTGACCTCAGCCAAGGCCGTCGCCGACGAACACCTGCCACAGAACCCCAGCGTAACGTAAGTCGAAACCATGCGCCGACTCGTTATCTAAGCCGATAACAGTAGATGTCCGACAGCCGTTTATACATCCGAACATACGCGAGCCGAAATCGGATATTTAATTCACTTAGAAATAGGCCGATACAGAGCTACCCGGCGGCACGTGTCGAACCAGGTGTCACCGACACCGCAGTAACTGCTCTTAGAGAGATTAGGAACAGCGTTAGGCGCGTACTCGAATACCCGGAATCTCCCGAGGACCCATCCAACAATCTTACCTTCGACCGCGAGTTCTCATTCGGAGAATTAGACAACAGCCTTTTTCCCCCGCAACACAATAGAGCTAATTCTAATAGGTCAAGTCTGTCATTTGAAAGCGCTATCTTCCAACCTCGCACCATGCCAGACCAGGGAGAACAAAACGAAACGACCCCCACTGGAAACCAAAATCCAGTTACCCAGGCCGAAATTTCTGCCGAAATTCACCGACTCCGCGCCGAATTAGACACACTGCTCAACATCAACCATGGTCAGAACCTACCAGGGCTCTCCGCCAGCCCTCGCGTTCTTTCCAACTTACCAATCAAGGACGCGTTGAAATACATCCCTAAATTCGACGGCAGTTCACCGGAAGCTCTCAAAGAATTCCTCAGCGCATGCAATTATGCATTTCTAAAAATACACCCACGCGATGAGGCCGAATTACTAGAAGCGGTTCAACATATCAAACTTTCAAAAAAGGCACTGCTGGAATTCGAACACCGTGACATACACACATACGCGCATCTCAAGGAAGAATTGGAAGCAAGCTATCTCGGGCGCAAATCCGCCGCGTTCCTACAAATCGAATTTAACGACCTACGACAAAAACCTGGAGAAACTGTGAGAGATTACGCAACTCGTACCGAGCAAATAATGACAGATTTGATGGAGGCCTTAGAGCAGCCCCATCACAACGCGACAGCGATTCGTACGATCCACGAAATTTGTAAACACCAAGCGCTAATCAATTTCCCTCGCGGATTACACGAGCCGTTATGCGCGATAATTCGCGCACGGAATTACGGATCGTTCCAAGAAGCAGTATCTGGCGCAATAGAAGAGGACAAATTAAACGGACCAAACCCCTCACACTCGCGTCACCTCACCTCCACCCGTCACGATTACCACCCTCGACGAACGGAGCGTCCGACCCCCGCGCAACGCAACTTTTACCCTAATCGGACCATTAATTGCACCACTTGCGGAAACGCAGGACATAGTTGGCGCGAATGCCGCTCTGGTCGATATAATGGACCACGCGAATTTCCCCGGGCCGAAGCTCGCTCGAATTATCCGGTACAATGTGCCAAATGCGGAAAAAATGGACATTACGGACGCGATTGCCGCTCCAGCCGATACGCGAGCCAATTCGACTTCGCCCCACGTCAGTCGCAAACGACTGCACACCTAGTCGAAGCCTACTGCGACTACTGTCGTAGACCTGGCCATTCCTACGGAGAATGCCGACGCCGAATTCAACAGCCACGAACTTACGCGCCAAGGACATATACCAGGCACTCAAGGCCGGACCCAGCTCCGCGCCCCGCCAACAGAAGCGAAACCGAACCATCGGGAAACGGAGACGAGACGCGACCCCGCGAGAGTGTTGCGTCGTTCAGGTAAACCTCTCGCGAGATAAAACGGATGCTTTACCTCTGACGAACGTGCCCTTAGAAGAAACTTACGACGGAACCGTGCCAATGCTAATAGATACAGGAGCTTCAATAAGCCTAATAAAAATCCGCCACCTGCGCGATGAAGTACCCATGTGGAGAAAGGAAATAGAAATACTAGGAGCAACAGGAAACTCAATAAAAACCCTCGGAGAAATACAGGGACATATTAGAATAGGCTCCGAAATAATTACGCAACCCTTATACGTAGTAGCAAATGATTTTCCCATCGAATACGAAGGAATATTGGGAATTAATTTCATTCGTGGACATGGCGCCAAACTAGACTGCGCTAGAGACGAGTTACGTTTTGGAACAACCATTTGGAAAACTTATTACGCGAACGCGATGATTCACTTACCGCCACGATCCGAAACCATAGTAGAAATAACAACACGTAGTACGCACGACGGGATCACGACGGCTGACGAAATCCAACCCGGCGTCTTTATCGGAAGCTGCTGGACAAGGCCGCGCCACGGCCGATGCATCGTCAGCATTCTTAACACCAGCGATAACAGCATAGACTTCCGTCCTCCGGCAATTGAACTCGAAGAAGTACACTCGGAGACAAAAATACAACCGATACACAAACTCACTCCCGCGGAAATGGCAAAACGTGATAGCCGAATTGAACGAGTAATACAACAACTACGCGATAAACATTTAAATAAAGAAGAACGGGATTCCCTAATAAATATTTGTAGCACTTATGCTGACGTATTTCACTTGGAAGGCGAACCTCTGACATATACAACCGCCGTATCACACGAAATCCACACAACCGCCAATACCGCGCCTATTAACTCAAGACCATACAGACTACCAGAAAAATACAAACAGGAAATAAACAAACAAGTTCAACAAATGTTAACCGACGAAATTGTACGACCAAGCAATAGCCAATGGAACGCGCCACTTTTGGTAGTGCCAAAGAAAGCCGACGCAAATGGAAACAAAAAGTTACGAATCGTAGTAGACTTCCGGAAGTTAAACGACGTAACAATAGGAGACTCGTTTCCCTTACCTAATATCACCGACATCCTGGACCAACTAGGAAAAGCCAAATATTTTACAACGTTAGATCTCGCTTCAGGATATCACCAAGTAGCTATGGCCGAAGACGCTCGTGAAAAAACCGCGTTTTCTACACCCTATGGACACTATGAATTTAACCGAATGCCTTTCGGACTAAAGAATGCACCTGCAACCTTCCAACGACTAATGAACACTATCTTATCAGGACTACAAGGTATCAAATGTTTCGTATATCTCGACGACATAGTAATACACGGAGGAAGCCTAGACGAACACAATGCACGACTACGCGATGTTCTCGCAATTTTACGCAAGCACAACCTAAAACTACAACCAAACAAATGTGAATTTTTACGAAAGGAAGTAAATTACCTAGGACACGTAATTACCAAAGATGGAATCCTGCCGGACCCGGATAAAATCCGCGCCGTGACAGATTTTCCCGCGCCGCATAACGTAAAAGGAATCCAATCGTTTCTCGGATTAGCCGGATACTACCGCCGATTCATTAAGGACTTCTCAAAAATTGCGAAACCCCTAACTAAGCTAACGGTAAAGGATACCAAATTTGATTGGACCGACGAACAGGACCACGCGTTTCGGACACTAAAAACTGCCCTCACGACGGCACCTCTGTTAATCTATCCCGACTTCGAGAAGGAATTCCTACTAACCACAGACGCCTCCGATTTTGCGATAGGAGCAATATTGTCACAAGGCGAAATAGGCAAGGACCGGCCGATAGCTTACGCGAGCCGCGTACTAAATAAAGCTGAGAGAAACTACAGCACGACGGAAAAAGAATTACTCGCAATTGTATGGGCAGCGAAACAATATAGACCGTACCTATATGGAAACAAATTCAAAATAATAACGGATCATAAGCCCCTAGTGTGGCTATTCAACGTAAAGGACCCAGGATCACGATTAATGCGATGGCGTCTCAAGCTAGAAGAATATGAATACGAGATAGTACACAAAGCAGGAAAAATGAATACAAACGCCGATGCACTTAGCAGAACCATATACACGGTGACACAACAGTCAACCGAGCTCGAGGAATACAGTGAAGAGGAAAAAGCAGCAATATTACGCGAATACCACGACAACCCCACGGGAGGACACCAAGGAATAGAAAGAACAATAGGACGAATTAGACAACGCCATAACTGGGCCGGAATTACGCAATACGTAAAAAATTATATAGCCAAGTGCGAACTATGCCAGAAAAATAAATTACATCGTGCAGAAAAAGCACCATTGGTGATAACGGACACACCAAGTACCGCATTCGAGAAATGCGCACTAGATATAGTAGGACCCTTAACCGAGACCGAACATGGCAACAAATACCTACTGACCTTCCAAGACCTGCTGACTCGATTCAGTAAGGCGATACCCCTGCCTAATCAAGAAGCTCATACAGTAGCCGAAGCGTTCGCTACTAAAATAATATGCGAATATGGAACTCCCGAGACAATTTTAACAGACCAAGGGACTAATTTCCTCAGTAACGTATTCAAAAACGTGTGCAAATTACTAAAGATAGACAAAATCCAGACTACCGCGTATCACCCCCAAACAAATGGCGCACTCGAGAGATCCCATCGAACACTAGCGGAATACTTACGACATTATACAAACCCCCAACAAACTGATTGGGACAGATGGATACCGTACGCAATGTTTGTTTACAACACGACCCCGCACACAGCCACCGGACTCACCCCATTCGAATTAATGTACGGACGACAGGCAAATCTGCCCACAGCACTAACTATACCACCAAAAACTCTCTACACTTACGAAGATTATGCACAGGAATTACGTGAACGAATTAGAGCATCTCACCAAGTAGCCAAACAGAGCAGCCACGAAGCGAAGCTCCGCGCGAAAGCGGAATACGATACTCACGCCAAGGAGACCCGATATCACAAGGGCGATAAGATATTACTACACGACCCAACAGTTCGAAGAGGTCGTAGCAAGAAATTAGAATCACCATGGATAGGACCATACGAAATTATCGAAGAACACCCACCTGTGAATTACACCATCAAAATGGGCCGACGAACCCTGAAAGTACATGCGAATCGACTCAAACACTTTATCGAGTAAGGGAACAGGCAACTACTACGAACACAAATAGACCAGATGCCCCGACAACCAAAATTCGCCCTGTGCTCCCCGTTCTCACGAGTATGAGCCGCCAACTAACTCGCCAACCTCCGTGGCACCGGAACAGACACCCTCGATAAGAACAGTTCGACGAAATGCACCTATGATAATGATAAGCTAATGAGAAAGCCCACTAAGCAAAACCCCGAGACAAAACGTCAAGGTGCACCAGCTCGCTCAGCCTCACTAAGAATCAAACCACCGGCCCAGACGGGACACCATAACAACGGAAAGAAAAACGGTAATTAGCACATTAGCAGGAGAAACAACGGTAATTCCGACCAAACGACGCGAACCCGCATTAATCCGCGACCGCTATCTCCCTCACACACGCAGAACCATGTCAGCGACAAGAGCCCGACAAGCGAGGCGCCGCGGGGAGATCGAGGAGATCCTGGCGGCAGTCCGGCAGCTCCAGTGCGCGCAGATCAGGGCACGGAGGAACCGCATCGGACAAGTGCTGTGTGGGCTCTGCGCCTATAATTCGGGAACCCCAACGGCCAGGGGCAAGTTCCACGGGATATTGAGGGGAGAGGAGCCGCCCCAGAAGTGCGACCTATGTGATGTCCGGCTCGAAATGACAGTCCAGTCGGCAATATGCTGCGACACGTGCCGACTCAAAGCAATCCGGGCCTGCTGGGCAGCGTATTTCGGGTGAAACTGCCCCTTATAAAAAGCCACATTATACATTATTATACATTACCTTATATTATACATTATATACATTACATAACTATTATACCTAACTACTATTATACACATATTATATACATACTACATACGCTACATTATCATTTAACCCCTAACTCATATAACTACCTTGGTAATCCTGTTCTACCCTACACGCGTCGATCATACACAAAAAAAAAAAAAAAAAAAAAAAAAAAAAAAATATATATATAATAAATCTATATTAAGGAAGAGAAAGAAAAGAGAAATAAGAAAAATAAGAGCGAATAAACTACCGGACCGAGCTGCTTGCGCCGCGAACCGCGAATAGTACCCAGTAGCCGATAAGATAGCGACGGCCCGCGAGCCGAGTAGCCGATTAGCACGCGCCGGGAACCCGATCAAATACCGAGAACTCAGATAGGCAGCTCGCGACGTGAAGCTAGGAAGCTTCCTTCTCAAAAGGGGGGAGGGGTGTAGTAGGTCCCCAAAAGCCGCGTAGCTCCCCCGCGAATTAACCGCGCAATAAGTAACCCGATAGGGATGAGTCATAGGCTGCGCGATCGCGAACATTACCAAATATGGGCATAACCTTGAGCGCCCCTTGATGCACCGTCAACAATTTAGAAATAGAAGCTTCGAGAATAAGGCCCCAGCGACCAAAAACGTAGACTAAGCAGAAATATTGTATAAAAGACGGCCCGCGGCGAAGCAACGAGGAGATTCCTGAAAACGCGAGTAGTAGATACCGTAACGCCGCTGGCCGCCTGTTTGACCGCCGATCTCAGTATCGCGGAGCACCTTGTAACCATCGTTGTAGACCACCAGGCATTCTTCAATAAAACAACGAAGTGATAACGTTTCCTGGAGTGGATTCCTATCCTTAAGTGACACACGATCCCCTACCTTCTAACGTGCACGACTACAATCGGGAACGCCGAGGCTATCCCAGTCACGCACACAACAATATGGTTTCATATTTGCTTTCATGAAAATTGTATTTTGTACATGTTTATATTAAAATTCCTACTTGTGCGACTTTATTATTCTTGTAATTATACTTACGGTAGGTACATCAGAAGTGTGAGGTAAAATTTTACCAATTGGATTTGCAATATAAACATGTAATAAATATCATTTACAAGAAATTAAACATTAAACGATATAATGTATACATGTTACAAATAGTATATCGTACATAAGTTTGTATATAAAGTAATGATTAACATGCATCTGTACGCGATTTTCGGAATTCTCCCACGAATGCGTCACGCAGGGAGGCCTGTACAACGTCACGACACCGAGCAGGCCAAGCGACGGCCCACCGAGAGGGTCGTAAACCCCCACGCAGGGGTACACTCTAAGGTCCTTAGGCGGAAGGCCGCAGCGCGGGACCCGATACTTACTTTTTGTATCTCTACGTGTGCAGACGCTTGTAGACCTTCGAAACGAATATACTAAGACTTTTGAGAAGACATCGACACTTTCTTTCACACCGCGACATCGCCTACAACGTTACGCGCCGCGGCTTCGGACATTTTCCTGACATTTCTGTCTAACACATCAGAGTTGCAAATTGCACAAAATTAATCTATATTATATAAAATAGCATGGTTCGATATTTGGTTTCTTGTAAATTATATTCAACACATATTTATATTGTAAATCCTACTGGTAGAAGTGTACCTCACACTTCTGATGTACTTACCGTAACTATAATAATTACAAGAATTAGTGTTTGAGTTTGTTGGATTGGAGGTATTCATAACGCAGGTAAGTTTTGGCCATATACACAATCCTTAAGAGTATGATGAGATTAAAACACACTTTACGTTTCAACTCCCAGGTTTGGACTCCTCTTCAATTATATTACAACATACTGTCAATAAAAATAAACGACAAACATGAAAAATCTTATCCATTTCCTACATTTGGCGTTAGGTATGGGACTAGAACAAAGTGCGCAGGGAAGTTGATAAGTATTAATGCTAACTTACTTTAATCGAAGGCTGACGGAGCGCTTTCAAACATAAACTTGTGAGTTTACGCGAGCCTGGAACGCTTGCATACAACAAATGACATAACGAGGCATGAAATTCTATATCTTGAAGAACAAAACTTGTAAACCGTGGCGTTCCAATCGTGTATGTTGACAAAGTACTATGTAAAGAACAGGGTACGTAGCGGTGAGAGTTATGTAAAGAACAGGGTATGTAGCGGTGAGAGTTAGCAAAATGCTGTGGGTGCGAAAACTTACATGCATAGGACGAACGCAGTAGAACAATATTAATTGTATAGCAAAAGTGCAATCCCTTCTCCTATCCAACTCTCACCGCTACATACCCTGTTCTTTACATAACTCTCACCGCTAAACTTCAGCGGACCGGCATTTTCTTCGGAAATGTTCAAATTTTAATGAAAAAAATACTTCGTGTTGGTACAACCTCAATAAATAGTTACAAAATATAAATAAATGTTGTTATTAAGGTTGTACCAACACGAAGTATTTTTTTTATTAAAATTTGAACATTTCCGAAGAAAATGCCGGTTCGCACAGCCTGGTATCTTTATTAGTTTCTGAGTTAGGAATTTTTAAAGAAAAATTGATCCAAAACGTGAACGGTTGTCGCTGGCCGCGACGCGTCGCGGCGCGCTTTATCACGCGCCCGGCCGGTTCTTCCCAGTTACAAGAATTTATTGCTCCGGAACTATAATAGTTACCAACCTGAACTTTGTGGCATTCTCTTTTGTAGACTACAGAGCATCTGAGATATTAATTTTAAAAGGATTGGTGCTCCACTTTACTATTTTATTTAAATATTAAAAGTTTATTTAACTATTTATTTACGTTGTACCGGCACGAAGTATTTTTTTTTATTAGAATTTGAACATTTCCGCGTAAAACGCCGGGTCGCACATCCTGGTATCTTTATTAGTTTTCGAGCTATGGATTTTTGAAAAAAAGTTGATCCCAAACTTTGCAGTTAAATAACTTAAAAACTAATAACGATATCGAGGAACGGAAAAAAGCATTTTACAGGATTCGACAAGGGCTACAAATCTGTGAAGTTTAAAAAAAATCGGGGACCAAGTGTGAATCAACTGTGATCATTTGGCGTGGAATCGCTCATTTGTAGTTTGCGTCTGCCAGGCCGCGAGATGGCTACGCGCGCACGCAGCTGTGGGAAAATGGAGGGGTCTAAAGACAACACCCGCGTTCTAGATGAATCTGCACTGTAATTTCACCCACTGTAAAACTGCTAACAAAAGTACACTTGAAAGACGTGTTGGTCGGAGAGAAGCGCGTGCACACCGCACGAGTCTCGGCAGGAATAATGCCTTTCTTTGTTTTCCCCCACTAGGGCCGCGGACGTCGCTCAACCTAGATGGGCGACTCTAGCGTGCCACGAGCCGGGGCGACCCCACAGCACTCCCCCCCCCCAAGAGGTAGCGATAACGTAAATAAACGCCATAAGAACATAACATGAATAATCACAAACATGATCATTTAAACATGAGCATCTTACGGACTACTTAGCTGGGATAAAATGCTAACTTTCTTTCGCACGTAAGTCTTTGGTAGCTGCTTAATATTAACGGACGGATCGGTCGAATGCGAGGCACTACCTGAATCGTCTGATAACAGGTATGCTGGTTTTAGCAGCTCAATTGAAACAGTTTTCGACACCCCATTCACATCGATCGTGAACACGCGATCCGACACACGCTTAATCACCTTATGTGGACCAGAATATGGTCGCTCTAAGCATTTTTTAGCAATATTGCCCAAAAACACACGAGTACATGTAAATAAATCCTTAAAAATAAACACGCGATCTTTGGTATGACGACTCGCTGGAACAGGACGAATTAACCGCATATGCTCACGAAACTCCTCAATAAATATGTTAGGGTCAGGCTTGACGTCATCCGGCAGGAAGAATTCTCCCGGAAGCCGTATCGTAGTCCCAAACATGAATTCGGCCGGAGATGCGTTCGTGTCCGGACGTATATGGGCTCTCAGTCCCAACAAAACGGTCAAGAGAGTTCGCAACCAATTTTTGTCCGCCTGGCACATGAGCGCGTCTTTAAAAACGCGGTGCCATCGCTCGATGAGCCCGTTGGAAGCCGGGTGATAAGCCGTAATGCAAATACGCTGACACCCTATCAACGATAACAGCGCCGAGAACAGCCTTGACTCGAATTGCGCACCTTGATCTGTTGTCAAGACCTTCGGGGCGCCGTATCGAGCAACCCAGCAATCGAAAAATGCCCTTCCCACCGACTGAGCCGATATATCTTTTAATGGCGCGACTTCCACCCAACGAGAAAACCTATCGATCATAGTTAAATAATAAGAATAACCCTCCTGCGGAGGCAACGGGCCGACAATGTCCATATGGACATGGTCGAAACGACCATCCGGGGCCACGAACTGCGCCGGAGAGGTAACCACGTGACGGGTAATTTTGGATTTTCGACAATCCGCACACTTTTTGCACCAGACTGCGATGTCCCTGTGCATATCCGGCCACACGTAACGATGCCTAATAAGACGGTCTGTGATTTTAGCGCTCGGATGCGCTTGCCGGTGGAATAAGTCAAAGACGGACCGACGAAGACTCTCGAGAATATACGGACGGATTGCCTCACCCGAGATCTCAGAATAATTGGTGGTGTGGTTAGCACCCCATTGGTTCGCTCTTAATTTCAGCGGATGGTCCGACGACTGACGGATCAGTTGCAGCTGCTGGTCAGCCTCTTGCAACTCCGCCAGCTGATTAAGCTCGATTTCGACCGGAAGTCGAAGAGCCTCTACACGCGACAAGGAATCGGCAACAACGTTGTCGGGACCCGCGCTGTGTTCGATGTTTGTGCTGAATTCAGCGATAAACGAGAGCTGACGAGATTGCCTCGGAGATGCCTTATCGGCTTTCTGACGAAACGCGAAAATGAGAGGCTTGTGGTCCGTGACAATTCGGAATTCGCGGCCCTCAACGAAGTACCGGAAATATTTAACTGCCTCGTAAACCGCAGTTAGCTCTCTGCCGTACGCGCTATAATTTTGCTGAGCTGAGGACAGCTTGCGCGAAAAGAATGCGAGAGGTTGCCAATCCCCAGCCACCGAGAGCTGCTCTAGCACCGCTGCCAAGCACGAATCGGATGCGTCGGTAACCAACCGAATCTCTGCACCAGCACGCGGATGAACCAACAACGTGGCGTTGGCCAGGTCAAATCTAACCTGCTCGAAAGCCCGTTCCGACTCCGCCGACCACGGAATCGGAGACTTGCCGTTCTTTTTAGACTCCCGAAGAAACGCATTAAGCGGTGCCTGCGTGAGTGCAGACAGCTTTAAGCCCCGCCGGTAGAAATTAACCATCCCCAGAAAACGCCGCAATTCCGTTACTGTTTGGGGTTTGGGAAAATTCGCAATAGCGGCAACCTTTTGCGGACTGGGAGGAATATCCTCACTATTAAGGATATAACCCAAAAATTCAAGCTCCGACGCACCCAAAACGCACTTGTCGGAATTTAGACGCAAGCTATACTTCCTAAGCCTCTCGAAGACGACGCGCAAATGAGCAGTATGCTCCTCCAGAGAAGTTGACGCCACAAGGATATCGTCAATGTATACAAAGACAAAGTCTAAATCGCCCAAGGCGCGATTTATGTTTCTCTGAAAGCTCTGGCTCGCGTTTTTCAGACCGAAGGTCATATAGCAATACTCGAAAAGACCAAATGGAGTTGTAACCGCCGTTTTTTCGATATCCTCGGGCGCCATGGCAATCTGGTTGTACGCTTTACGCAGATCCAGCGCCGAAAATACACGCTTGCCGTGCAAGTTTATCGTGCAATCATGCAAATGCGGGGTAGGATATCGTTCAACTTGCAATAGTCGCCGCAAATTCGCCACGACCCATCCTTTTTTGCCACCATATGAATTGGACTAGCCCAGGGGCTGCTGGATGGGCGACAAATCCCTGCCTTAACCAATGAGCGGAATTCGGCCTTTGCCGCTTTTAATTTTTCCGTCGCCAACCGTCGCGGACGCTCGGCAACCGGGGGACCGGTTGTTAAAATGTGGTGCATAACCTCTTGCTTGTCCGGAGGGGACAAGCTCGAACCATCCGTAATTTCAGGAAATTCCTTGAGGACCTCCGCACAAGCAGAACTGCTGTCGCAGGAGTGAATTGCACTTGCCGCATACCGGCCGCAACACCGCAGAAGCATACAAGTTTGTAATCGAGTCAACGACTCTCCGCCTAGCAAGGTCAACGACCAACCCATAGTGCCTGAGGAGATCGGCGCTGATGATCGCATACGGCACCGCCGCTATAATAAAGTTCCAACGAATTGGTCTCCTCAAGTGTCTCCGAACGTGTCGATCCTGGAATCGTTGGCCGCAAATAGCTTAAGCCTCGCTGGTCTACACTTAATATTACTCTGCGCTGGCAACAACGAGACATCCGGACCGGTGTCAACCAGAAAAAGCTGTTGCGTTATACGATCGCGCACGTGGAGACGATTTGTTAAATGCGGGCCTTCGCCGAGAGTCCCCAAGCGGGAGGGCCTCTCTAATTTTTTGGTTTCCAAGACCCGAACTTCGCGCACCACTCCTTGCACGAAAGAGGATTGTTCGGGTACTTGGTATGTGCGTAGCAAAGCTCGGAACGATCGCGGCTCTTGGACCTACCGCGTCTCCGACTCTGCGATCGCGATTTGGAACGCGAGCCATGCCCGGCGCTGACCTTACCCATACGCTTGTTAACAGCGGCTACAGAGACGGATAGTTTTCGTATTTCCTCGTGCAACGATTCGAGGGTAACCGCGCTCCCAGGTGCACAGGCAAACACCTGCGCTCGCGGCGGGTTGGAATTCTCCTCGATTGTATCCGCAATCGTCGCGATCGCGTCGAGATCGGTTCAGGTTGTAACCGAAATGATCGTACGCGCGGCATCCGAGAGTTGGTCGAGGAAAATCTGTTTGAGGACGGCGCCGTTACAGCTGCCGTCGTTCAAATTCCTCAGGCGACTAAGAATCAGCGAGGGCTTGCCATCCGTAAGCACTTGCCCTTTAATTAGTTTGCGCAACTGGCTTTCCGCGGAACTCGCGAATGTACCTACAATACGAGCTTTAATGCGGTCATAAACATCCGCGGGAGGAGGCGACATCATAATAATGTCCTTGACGGTCGCGAAAACTTCAAAGTCCACTGAAGCCAGCACAGCATCCGCCATAGTCGCCTGCGGAGTAATTCGCGGGTTTCGAAGTGTGGTCTCGACCTGCATGAACCAAAGTCCTGGATCCGCGCGATGAAATGCTGGAATCTTTGGAACCCGGTAAAAGTCTATCCGGTTGTCATCAGTCGAGCCGCCAGCGACGCCGTCGCCGTCGCGAGCGGACCTCTGATGCCGCTGGCCTAACACGTCATCGTCATGGTTTTGCATGGCTGCAACCGCCTGTCAAAATACGCTAAAACTAGTTTAAAACTAACGCACGCGCACGCAGACAATATGACGCACGCAATTCGCCGACGCCTGCTGCCAGGACACCGCTGATGCCCCTGCTGGAACACGCACCGGTGACGATGGTACGAAATTGGCAGGAAATCACTGCACAGTCGACGAAAGGGCCTGCCAATAAAGGCCCGGACAGGAACAGGCGCCGGTGGCCGTTGGCTTCACGCAATCCACAAAACAAAGGCGCCGGTGGCCGTTGGCTTCACGCAATCCACAATACAAAGGCGCCGGTGGCCGTTGGCTTCACGCAATCCACAGGCAGCAACCAGGAACCAGGAACCAGGAACGGCGACGTTGGACGCCGTCCGCCGCAGCCTGACGAGCACCAGGAGTCCCAAGGGCGCGGGAAAATCCGCGCGACTCGTTCCCGCCAGAGCAAAATGGCGTCAGGGGCGCTGACCGCGTACCACGCACAACCCGAACAATGAAAAACGGGCTGAGCGACTTCGCCGAGGCTGACTGACTCAAGCGCCGGGTTCAATTATCACCCATCAGGTCCACTACAACTCGCTGCCCCGCCGCACAGTCGAGAGAAATAGGATTCGGCGATAGAACGTTCCCGCCAACGAACAACGGCGGCAAGGCACACTCCCGGCACGTGTTGCGACGCGACACTTAAATGATTTTTCCGACCCGAAAAGATCACGTCGGGGTCACCAATGTAAGAAAATGGAGGGGTCCAAATTTAATATTTAATTTAATAATTAATTTAAAATTTAATTTAATTTAATATTTTAATATTTAATCGATCATGCAAGAATTTTCGCAGATTAAAGCGGTTGCAATAAGAAATAGAAGATTGACGGTTGTCAATCAATAAACAACCACCCAACGCTGTCGCTATTCCAACTCGATCATCACGGCGATTCCTTCAGACCGCAGAAAGCGCGCGACGCCAGGGTCGTAACATTGCTCCCCTTCTTCAAAGATTGTCGTCCCGACAATACTCCTCCAACTCTCGTGCCACGGCTCGAGGATGATCCCACCAGCCTCCTGCTCCACCCTAGGCTGCTGCTTCGGTTGCCGAGCCTGATGCATCGTCATCCAACCGTCAAGACACACCCAGTATCTTCAAGATTCTCTTCGACACACACAGTGTCACCAAACGCCACGACCCGACGCCTCAGTCTAACTCTTCTCCCAACGTTCAGGCAAGAGGGGGGATAACTTCCGTGGACCCTTTCGTTTCCGAAGAAACACCTCAGCCCCTGCCTTGGTATTCACCCTACGCCTCGCGGGAAAACCACGATCAAAAACCGCGAGGAAGGCAGTCTTCTTTAAAAGATGTTATTCGTTTCTCTCCAATTCTCCAACCATGTTACCGTGATCCCAAAATCCACCGTGTCCAGCGACCTCCTCAGCGTCTTTCACCTCAGAAAAACGGAACATCAAACAGTAGAACACATTTCACAACTCTGTGAACACTTAAACCTACTCGGTCACCAACCAAGTTACTCTCCCCCCTCAAGGATACGCGTCTCAATCTTCAAAGTAAACAAAACGAAATCACACCCATTCCATCGGAATCTTCACTTCTCGCCGGAGCTCCAACACCGGCTAAGGTGTTCACCCCAGCTTCCCCCGTCTTAACCTTTCGTCCCTGAGGGCGCACCCTCTCACACACCATCCACGGAATGTCCACAAGGAACATCCGCTACGGGGAGGAGAACACGACTACCTCAGGTTGAAGGCCAGGGTAGAAGATCGCTTCACGACCAAATCCACACTACTACCTAACTCCTGAAAAATTACGGACACATTACCCACTCATCTTTCACAAAATCACCGTCTCGTATACGGCGCAAGACGATCCGCGTGCACCACGCCGCCCTTCCTCTCCTCCTTCCCTTTAATAGAGAAAACCACATCACTCAGTTTTCCAACTACCATAAAAGGTCCCTTCCAATGCTTTTGTAACTTAGGAGATTTTCCTTTACTCCAGAACTCTTCATCTCCAAACGATGACGAACATAATGATGCAACTTAGACATTTTAGTCCTTAATTTCCAAACACTCGCTTCCTTATTGTTTCGATAACTTGAGCTCTACTTATAACTGCCCCGAAAGTAGAAGCCCCTTCTATTTGCAACGTTTCACGCGTTCGCCAATTCGCCAATGCGTTTATAAATTGGGCCGCTGCTATTTCCTCTCTGGTTTCCGCAGACTCATTCGGATAAGATAATCTCGTTAGTTTTTCAATCTCAGCCCCTAGTTCCGTAAGGGTTTCGTCCTTTTCCTGGCGCTTTGCCACAAGAAGAGAATAATAATCCTGAAAAGTGTGAAACGATTCGAAGCGCAATTCCAATTTCTTTTTCAACTCCTCATAGTTCAACCCCGTTGTTTGGAGCTCGCATGCCGCCACGTCCACATAGTTAGTTGTGTTCCTTTTGTTTCGTCCCCCTTTATCATAAGAGTGGTTAGGTTTAGTAGTCGTTAGTTGTAGTATTCGCGGTCGCGGAAGTCGCGCGAAACGTTGGCGGAATCGCGATCGAGAACAGGCGTCAGCTGCGCGACTTGTCCGACTCGTGCTGCCCGCCCGCGGATGCGCGGGCACCAAAATCGGCAAGCACGCCGATTTCGCCGTCCCTGACGGGCGGGAGGAGGTGAAGAGACCCGGAACCGGGCACTCTCGGCAACGACTTCGGCTGGAAGAGATACCCCGTGCTTCGCGTTCCGAGCCCGAGTGAGACCGACACACAGTCATTTTGAAAGCACCCGAGTTATCGTTTTCTTTCGTGATCGCTAGTGCCCTGCATGCAAAAGCACCGGTGCGGTGCGGATCATCCGACTCTCGCCGTCAGGACCTACGCAGCACGCAGCAAAGGTAAGTCGAGCACGCTGACTTTGGCCGAATTTTCACGAGAAGGTTTTGTTCGTTACTATCGCGGGAAGAGACTTCTCTGGTCCTTCGATCTTCAAAGAACCAAATCGCGAATCCGGGGAAGGTACAACACCCCCGAGCATTTGGTCCTTCGAGCCGGATCTGTCGTTTCTCTTTTGCTCGTCTTTACTCGCGTATAGACTTTCCGCCAACCTTTCGCGCAATTCGCTAGCATCCATTCTTTTCCTCGACTGACTCGATTTTGGTAGGACTCGCATTGGAGATTATCTCTCGCTCGTTAGTCGCATTGGCACGACGAGACGAAGATATCGGCAGTTTTGCAATTGACCAGGCGCGCCCGGTAGGGCGTTTTCATTGTGGGGAAATCATTGGAATGATTGCCGATTCGCGGCAAGACTAGCGACTTCAGCGGCCATTCGCAGATTCGAATTCGATCGATCGTTGGTTTCTTGTTTTCTTCCTCGCCTGGATTAGAGGCTTGGCGAGAGGAGCGGGGCTGCGCCCGTTTGTTTACATTGCTTGTGGTGCTTCGCTTCGCTGACGCGTGACACCGGTCGCGGAGAGTGTATCGCTTGCCGTGCTCAACTGTGCTTATTGACATTACGGTAACGGGTTAGTGGGATCTGCGTATAATCGGAACATTTAATTCGGTACACCAAATCTTAGACCATCTAACATGTCGAAAGGGTTCCGAATGCGGCGCGATCTCGCGCTCCGTCGCATGCGCGACATTCATAAACTAACTCAAACCGCGCCGGGCAAGCCCGCGTCTGATGCGGACTTTCTCATTCGTTGTCCGACGGTGACTAAATTGGTGGAGGAGTTCGAGGTCGCGCACCTTCGAATCATTTCGGACGTCACGGACGAAGACTTTCCTGCAGAAGACGCAATCCGCGCTGAATTCGATACCATGCGCTTTGCCGTTTTGAGGCGACGCGAAGCTATAGCCGGGCCCGAGAGGGGGGGGAGTTCGCAATCCGCGACGCGCTCGGCGGTACGCCTGCCAAAGATTGCCTTGCCGCAATTTTCGGGAGACCTCGCGCTCTGGCCGCCTTTCATTGCCTTGTTCGACTCCGCTATCCATGAGAACGAGACCGTATCCGCGATCGAGAAGTTTCAATATTTAATATCCTCGCTATCGGGCGAGGCATTAAGCATCGTAAAAAACCTTCCGATGACAACCGCGAATTATGCCATCGCGTACGATGCGCTTAGAGCGCGCTATCAGAACAAGCGGAAACTAGCAACGCATTACTGGCACTCGATCGTGCATGCCAAGCCGCTGGACTCCGACACCGCCGATTCGCTGCGCGCGTTGATAGATATCTTCACCGAGAATACTCGCGCCTTGCAAACGATGAGCTATCCCGTCGAGGCATGGGATTTCGTGTTGCTCAACCACCTATTGGACAAACTCACGCCGACGTTACGCGAAAAATTCGAAGCGTCCCATATGTCGGCGGACCCGCCCAGTTACGCTCAGCTAACCAAATTTCTGACGGGTTACTGCACGGTGCTCGCGGCAGTCGCCGACGCGCCTACACCGGTAGACGTGCCGCGGTCGACCCCCCGAGCGGCGCGGAGGGCCACGCCGACCACAACACTCGTCACGCAGAGCGGCTCGTGCTTGAAATGTACAGGGGCCCATCAATTAGCGAAATGTACTTGTTTCTTGCAACTCTCGCCTAAGGACCGGTACAATTTCTCGCGGGAGCAGGGGCTCTGCTTGAGTTGCCTCCGCTCAGGACACAATGTGAAGGCGTGTCCCAGCATTTGGTCTTGCCGGGTCTGTTCGGCAAAGCATCACTCGCTACTGCATTTTGAGCAGCCCAATGCTGGACCGAGCACCAGCGTTCCCGCGACCTCTTCGGGAGGCGAGGACTCCGCGACTGCAGGAAAACCCGCCGAAAAACGAATTGTCTCGCTCACCAGTGTGGCGCATCGGGTAGTGTTGCTGTCGACAGTCCGGGCAGAAGCGATCGACGTTCGGGGAAATCCTTTTCCAGTCCGCATTTTACTCGACAGCGCGAGCCAGGCGAACTTTGTGACCGAAAGCTGCCTCCACCGAGGGGGTTTCGCTCGAACGAAACACTGTGCGACCGTACTCGGAGTGAACAATGCCAAGGCCGCCACGACGCGAGGTCTTACGGCCTTCCAGATACGACCAAAAAACGCAAACGGAATGCGAATCCCCGTCGAGGCTACAGTGCTTCCGCGTATAACGTCGCCCTTACCGCAGCATCGCGTGCCTACCAAGCCGTGGAAGCACTTGCAAAATTTGCCGCTCGCCGATCCAGAATTTTACGCGCCGGGCAGTATAGATATCCTACTAGGAGCAGAAGCGTTCGTCTCCATATTACGAGATGGTCGGCGCACCGGCGAGAACGGGGAACCGGACGCGTTCAACACCGCTTTCGGCTGGGTGCTGATGGGCGCGATCTCCCCTGCCCCGAGCAAACAACCGGTGCACTCGTTCGCCACCACCCTCGAGTCGATCGACGCGGCAGTAGGGCAGTTCTGGACATTGGAGGAGGTCCCGGAGCACCTTCCTTGTTCGGAGGAAGACCGGCGCTGCCAGGAACTTTTCGACAAAACCACTTACCGCGATCGCGCGGGTCGCTTCGTAGTATCGTATCCGTTCGCAGCAGACCCCCCGATATTCGTCGACTCTCGACCGATAGCAGTCAATCGGCTGCGCGCCCTCGAGCGTCGGCTCAAGTCAAACGAGGACTTTCGTGCGGATTACCATGCGTTCATGCGAGACTATCTGGACAGTGGACATATGGAGCTCGTGTGCGGTCCAACGATCTCGGATGGGCGCATTTACTATTTGCCACACCATGGGGTGTACAAGCTCGACAGCACTACCACAAAACTTAGAGTGGTTTTCGACGCCTCGGCGAAATGCACGAATGGACGCTCTTTAAACGACGCTCTGCTCAGTGGACCGAAATTGCAACCGGACATTTTCGCTGTCTTGCTTCGTTTCCGTGCGGGACCCGTGGCCCTCACGGCAGACGTGAAACAAATGTTTCGGCAGATATGGCTGCACCCGGATCATCGCGACTACCAGCGGATCGTTTGGCGTTTCTCGGATTCTGATCCGGTCCTTGATTACCGGCTCAAAACAGTCACCTTCGGTACCACGGCTTCGCCATTCCTCGCTATATATTGCTTATTCAAATTAGCCCGCGACAATCAAGACGAGTATCCGTTGGTGTGTCCGCTGCTACGCGAGTCGCTCTACGTGGACGACGTGGTCGCAAGCGTCAGTACAGTGGAGCAAGCCGTCGCGGTGCGCGATCAGCTCCTCAGTCTCTTCCGCAGTGCGGGTTTCGAGCTCCGGAAATGGGCGAGCAGCCATCCCGCGGTGTTAGAGGGCATTGCGCCCGAAGCTTGCAACCTGACAATGCTCGCCTTCGAATCGCCGGCCGATCAGGCTCTGAAGGTCCTGGGTCTCCAGTGGTACTCGCGCACCGATTGTTTCGGTTTCCAAATCCGTCCGTTGGTACGTAGATGCACCAAGCGCACCATCCTGTCCGAAGTGGCTCGCATTTTCGACCCTTTGGGCTTCTTAGCGCCCTTGACCTTTATCGCGAAGCGGCTCATTCAGCAACTGTGGACCCTGCAATTAGACTGGGACGACGATCCACCGTTGGACGTCCGCGGGCATTGGGAACGATATCAGTCGGAATTACACGCACTGGGCTCGCTCCGCATTCCTCGCACCTTTACAGCCGAGAATAATGTCCGCCGCGAACTCCACGGGTTCTGTGACGCCAGTGAAAGGGGCTATGGGGCCGTGATCTACTTGCGGTTGTCCTCTCCGGCCGGAACGAGGGTCGTTCTCCTCTGCGCGAAGTCCAAGGTGGCCCCGCTGCGATCGGTCTCCCTGCCGCGTTTGGAACTCTGCGCAGCCGTGCTCCTCGCGAGTCTCACTGCATACGTTCGGCTTGAATTGCACGGACACACGGGTTTCGACGCCGAGTATGCGTGGTCGGATTCCACGGCGGCGTTGTACTGGATTCGTTCCTCCCCGCATCGCTGGAAGACTTTCGTCCGTAATCGCGTCGCTAGAATACAGGAAAAAACCGCCCCTACCAAATGGAGCCACGTGGACACCGCGTCTAACCCGGCTGACCACTGCTCCCGAGGACTGTTCCCGCGAGAACTCTCAACTAACTCCTTGTGGTGGAAGGGCCCCGAATGGCTCCTACACTTCGAGGACCGACCAGAATCCGCACTGCCGGAGGAGCCCTTAGCTTACGAGGAGGAAAGAATAGTTGCATTCGTCGCGCGCGATATGACGAACCCGATCCACCCGCTGTTGGATCGCTTCTCGAACCTAGACAAGATCTGTCGCGTAATTGCCTATGGACGACGATTTCTCAGTTCGGCCAAGGGCGAGCCGAGGCATGCGATCCCGAACGTGGATCATCCCGAAATACAGTCGGCCCTACTAATCCTCGTGAAATCGGTGCAAGCGGAATCGTTCAGCGAAGAGATCGATCGGTTGAGAATAAAAGGGAGGCTCTCTAAATCGCTCCAAAAGCTCGCTCCTTTCTTGGACCCGTCGGGCATGCTCAGGGTGGGCGGTCGACTCGTACATGCGGGGCTGACCTTCGACGCGAAACATCCACTCCTGCTACCAAATCAGCACCGGTTAACCGAATTAATAATCGAGCAAACCCATCGGAAAAATTTACACCCGGGTCGACGTACACTGCAATACCTGCATGCGCGGCAGTTTTGGATCATCGGGGTGCATCGTGCGATCCGTCGCGTGCTCTCTAGATGCTACGCGTGCTTTAAGGCGAACCCTCGGGCACTCCAACCCCCGATGGCAGATCTCCCGACTGAAAGGGTCACGGCAATCAAGCCCTTCTCAGTCAGCGGCGTCGATTTCGCGGGACCTTTCTCGATCACCCCGCGCCGAGGGCGGGGCGTCACCTCCTTTAAGGCATATGTGTGTCTCTTCGTCTGTTTCGCGACCAAGGCGATCCACCTGGAGGTTGCTCTCTCGTTAACCACCGACTCCTTTTTGGCTGCGCTCCGGCGTTTCATAGCGCGTCGCGGGCGTTGCTCACAGCTGCACAGCGACTGTGGCACAAACTTTGTAGGCGCGGCTCGCGAGCTCGAACGACACATGGGCCAGGCCGCCGCGCAGGAACAGATAACGTGGTCATTCAATCCTCCCTCCGCACCCCATTTCGGAGGTCTCTGGGAGTCCGGTGTCCGATCGTTCAAAACCCACCTCCGACGGGTCGTGGGCGACCAGGTGCTCTCGCTGGAGGAGTTTACTACGGTCTTAGCGCAGATCGAGTCAATTTTGAACTCCCGCCCCCTCTGCCCGCTGAGCACCGATCCTTCGGACCATGAAGTACTATCGCCGGGGCATTTTTTGACACTGGAGCCTCTCGTGGCTCCTCCATCCCCAGATCTCACACCGCTGCCGGTCAATCGGTTGAGTCGATGGCAGATGGTGCAACGCATGCACCAGGACTTTTGGGGACGCTGGCATCGGGAGTACCTCCATACTCTGCAGCAGCGCCCCAAGTGGTGGACTCCCGCTCCTCCGCTCGTTCCCGGGGCACTAGTCCTCCTCAAGGACGAGAACGCCCCTCCGCTGACCTGGAAACGCGGTCGCATCGAGGCCATTCATCCGGGCGCAGACGGGGTCCCGCGAGTGGCCACAGTGAGGGTGTCAGACGGGCTGATTCCGCGACCCTTAGTAAAACTTTGTCCGCTACCGATGGAAGGGCAACCGCCGGTAGCGCGCTTGGTCAAATAAAATACACCACGCGTATTTTGGTGGGCGGGATGTTTGGAGCTCGCATGCCGCCACGTCCACATAGTTAGTTGTGTTCCTTTTGTTTCGTCCCCCTTTATCATAAGAGTGGTTAGGTTTAGTAGTCGTTAGTTGTAGTATTCGCGGTCGCGGAAGTCGCGCGAAACGTTGGCGGAATCGCGATCGAGAACAGGCGTCAGCTGCGCGACTTGTCCGACTCGTGCTGCCCGCCCGCGGATGCGCGGGCACCAAAATCGGCAAGCACGCCGATTTCGCCGTCCCTGACGGGCGGGAGGAGGTGAAGAGACCCGGAACCGGGCACTCTCGGCAACGACTTCGGCTGGAAGAGATACCCCGTGCTTCGCGTTCCGAGCCCGAGTGAGACCGACACACAGTCATTTTGAAAGCACCCGAGTTATCGTTTTCTTTCGTGATCGCTAGTGCCCTGCATGCAAAAGCACCGGTGCGGTGCGGATCATCCGACTCTCGCCGTCAGGACCTACGCAGCACGCAGCAAAGGTAAGTCGAGCACGCTGACTTTGGCCGAATTTTCACGAGAAGGTTTTGTTCGTTACTATCGCGGGAAGAGACTTCTCTGGTCCTTCGATCTTCAAAGAACCAAATCGCGAATCCGGGGAAGGTACAACACCCCCGAGCACCCGTCATTCCCTGAAGAACTGAACGAGCCTTTCCCCGCAAAGCTCCGGCTAATGCGACCGCTTTCGTCGCCGAATTCCAACCTAAGGCACCAGCAATGAGGGAGAATTGCTCCAAATAATCCCGAAATGAAGAGGTCCCGTCATATGTATCCGGTCTAATTTTATACCCTAAACTCTCAGTTTCAACCGGCAACGCACTTATAGTCTCTACAGAAACGTTATTGGAACCACTTAGCTGTGTTTCCAGAAGAAGCAGCCTTCGCCGTAATTCCTCATTTTCCGTTCGTAAAGACTCCTCCAAAGTCGAAGCCTGGACTTGAGCCTGGTCCCCTCCAGCTTGACCCGAAGATTTTGCCGCCTGAGATCGTGTTCCCGTGCTCATCTTTCCGATATTACTTTTAGATTATCCCACTTCTGACACCAAATGTTACGCCCGGGAATTCAGACAACGATTGAACAAGAAATTAGGACACTTTATTAAATAAGACTGCTCGACAACACAACACGTCTTCTCTCAAAGACAGTTCCGGAGGTTCTCCTTGACGGTTGTCAATCAATAAACAACCACCCAACGCTGTCGCTATTCCAACTCGATCATCACGGCGATTCCTTCTGACCGCAGAAAGCGCGCGACGCCAGGGTCGTAACAATATAATGCATAATTACACCAATTTGTTTCTCTGTAAATAAGAGTTTTATATTATTCATTATAAAACGACAATTAAGGTTAATTATTCGCCTCTCTTTCGCACCTCGGTCTTAATCGGTTTTATTCTTTATTATTTGATCCACTTGTCTCTGTGTCCCGCTGTCAATTACTTTCGTCGATATCGATTGATTTTATATTCCATAAGACCTCTGACAAGTGTCATAGGAAACGCGAGCGGAGCATGCTAACCGCGGTAGGTTTAAAGACAGTATACTCTCTTTACATCTACCCCCCTCGATGGAGTTTGCACACTTTCTTCTTTCTTAATCATGTTCATCCTTTAACATTGGAACTAGTTTTGTAACATGGAATAAATTTGTCTCTTGATTTATTTTTCCAGTGTTTACTTTATAGATTGAGTATGAAATTTTTTCCTCTATTGTGAATGGTCCGATTCTTACTTCTTCTAACTTTTTTCTATTGAGTTTGTTCCCGTTTTCTACGAATACCCTATCTTCCACTTTGAATTCCCGGTGTTTTCTATTTCTGTCAAATATACTTTTATTATATTTATGCGATCTCAGTGTTCTTTCCAAAACTACCTTCTTATCTTTTCTCCAGTCTTCTCCGTCTTTCTTTCTTTTTAATTCTTCTGGTATATTACTTGTCGTCGACCGAGCGGGCGGTTCCGCTCGGCCCCCGGCAACGAAGAGGGACGTGTCGGGCGAACAAACAAACACAACAACAGGCTCAGTCAATCACAAACACTTTATTCTCAAGATAGGACTTTAGTTTAACGATATGGGACCAATCCGATCGCTCGCGGAAGAGAGCCGGCGGAGACGGGTTGACGCTTCGGTTCCCCGCGTGACCCTAGACGCGGCCCGCGACAGCCCCCCGGCGAATGGTCTGTCGCCACCCGCGAGAGACTCTTCCGCCGCCAACAGGGAGCCGCCGCGATCAGACCTGTCGTCCCGGAACCGCCCGTCGCGGCGCCGCATCGCCCCCGGAGCATGGCGGGACCGAGCTCCGGAGGCGCATGCTGCCCACCGTGACCACCCGCCGCGGAAAAAGGTCCGCGAACACGGGAGCCTCCCTCAAACGGACGTCCAGTCGACCGGCCCCAACTCGCGCACCATTTTTCCCCTTCCGAACCGTGGCCGTCCCCGCCGGCTCGCTCCGACCCGATCTCACACACCGCGCACCTTCCTTTTCGGTTCACGGCGAACTCAACACTACTCCAGCTGCGCTGACTTGCTCGTGCTCGCTACCTTAATCCGCCCGGCTTCCGTCGAGCGCGCTCCTCATAACAATACGCGACCTGTATCTCGCTCGCAACAATAACAACGCCCGTTCTAGGAAGTCCCGGTTCGTCTACCCTAAGCTTCCGGATACATAGCGCGAAATGCCACCTTAGTCGTCGGGAAAATCGATTTATTGTGTAACTTAATTTATAATACACCGCGTAAACATAATTAATATTTCACTTAACCTAGTCTGAACGAATTATTAATAACTACTGGGCAGCTCCGCACCCTCGTTGGCGACATTACTGGTGTCTGTTCCGTATAATAGATACTCTGGTGTAAATCCTGTGATCGTATGTTCTAGTTTATTATACTTGTTCACGCATTCCCTAGCTATCGATGTCCATGCTCTCTTCTTTACATCTTCGTTTATTTTACATCTTTTTTTATTTATTAGCGTCTGATTTAATCGTTCGTTCAAACCATTAGAGAATGGTGTATTTATTGCCGTAAAAATTAATTGCACTTCTTCCTTTTTAAGTAGTCTTTAAATTCTCTCGAATTTATTCCCGGGAATTGATCCGTTAAGGTCGTTCCGATCCTATCTATTTCTAGCACCGTTTGGACCAATTTTATAAAGTCCTTGGCGTTTTGAGTTTTTGACGCTGAAATAAACGCATATCTCGTAAAATGATCGACCAGTAAATGTATATATTTTTTGGTCGATCTGGTACTACCAAAACCCCCGATCGTATCTATGGACATGATTTCAAATGCTTTTGTGGCTGGTCCTAATTGTGACATTGAGCCGAATTTATGTTGTCCTCTCGATTTGTTCCTAGCACATATGTATATCACATTTTTTACACGTTCTTTTAATATTTTCTTCTAAATTTTTAGCAGTATAATATGGGCTTATTTTCATTCTTGTTTGAATTATTCCTGGGTGACACCATTCCTGGTGTATTTTTTTTATTGAATCAATACTGAACTTTTCAAATAATATGATTTTTTCTTTTCCTTTTACTTTCTTGTGATATATTCCATTTCTCTCTGTTAATTTTCCTTTTTTGTTTTGTAATAATATATTATTCATCTGATCTAGTTTTATTTCATCTATCTCAATAAAATTTACTGTTTGCAGTAAGTCCGCTTCTTCTACATTTGATTCTAGCACAGGGTTTCTACTTAGGCAGCTCGCTTCTGTATTATCTTTTCCTGGGATGTATATAATTTTAGAATCATATTGAGATAGGTAGTGGGTTAGGTAGAGGGGTTAGGTAGAGGGTTAGGGAGAGTATACACTCTTTACATATATATATTCTAGTATTTAGTACAGTTTCGTATTATTCGTTCTAATATGTGTATATCTATACATTTTCGTATGCTTGTGCTTATACCTGTATGTGTATCCATGTCATAGTGTATATGCCTTATAATACGTTATAATATGTGTATATGTTATAATATGTCTTAATCCTAATGTATGATGTATACATTTTTTTTTTGTTTATAATATTCTCATATGATTTTTTAATTTTAATGTCTGTAGAGTCAATGCCTTCCGTTGTTAGTATTGTTAGTCGTTACGTCCCTGTTAGTGCGTCCTGTCGTTAGCATTGTTAGTCCCCGTCAGTTTCTGTTATCTGTACCTGTCCAAACATCTGTGTTGCCGTACGTCGGCAAGTAGTATTACCGTACGTCTCATCAGTTCTTTTTGTAATTCACTCATTTCTGCCACTATATCCGTTGCGTCTCGTCGTCTTAGTTCGCGTCCCTTTTCGTCAATTATCATGTCCCATGTTCGTGCATCTACTGTATCTCTGTCTGTCTGTGTCTGTCTTTCTGTCCCTTCCGCATGCTGTTTCTTTTCCTTTTCGATTATCTCTATCTCTTTTCCTAGCTTCGCGATTTTCCGTCTTGCCTCTTCTATTTTCCGTGTATTTTGCATTTCTGCCTCGTCCGTCAAGTCCGCCTGCGTCTTTTGCAACCCTACCCATTTGTATTCGCCTTTGTCCTCCGTCTTCTTCGTCGGTATCCTCGGTTTCCCGTGTGTCGCAATTATCTCTTGCGCACATGTGGCATAGTGTCGTATTATTATTTCGTTTGCTATTACTTCGCCACATAGGCCGCATCCTGTATTTTTGCCAGGTTTCTCGCTGGTCCTCTTCTCCAGGTCTTGTAGTAATTTTATGAAGAGCAGCGCACCTATCCTGGTGAGGCCCCTGCAGATCGGGCACAGTCTCGGCGGTGTCACGATTCCGCTGTTTTTCCTCAGTCTGTTATTATTATATCATTGCTGTGGTTTCCATATGACTTTTTTTTTTCTTTTCGTGCACATACACATATTTTTCTTCATGCTTATACTGTGGGATTATGAGGTTTATCGAAGACAACTTGAGCTTAACGAGAAAATATATTTGGACATTGCACACTCGTGCGCACTCAGGACGTACCGCGAGCCGGAAGGAGAATAAGGGGACGCGGGGGCACGCGCAAAGGTGACGTGGCGCTACTGCCAACGTCGCACACATGCATAAAGCGGGCGCTTCGAATAATATCTAACATACAGGGTGAGTCAATGACCTTGCACCAAACTGAAACCACGTATTTTGGGGGTCAATAGAAGCCTAAAAGTCCCGGAACACAAAGTTGAAATCTCAACCCTTTCGGAATTACAGGGAGTTGAAATTTTAAGTTTCAAAAAATCATATCTTCCGACAGGATAATACTAGAATCACGGGTCTTTTTCTAGAATGTGTGGGAGGGCCCGAGGTACCTGGAAAAAAATATAAACGACGTGAAAATTATTATTAAGCCACATTATTATTGATTTTCTCTAAACGGGCAAATTTCACGTTCATAGAAGAACTACAAGAAAATCAATAATAATGTGGCTTAATAATAATTTTCACATCGTTTCTATTTTTTTCCAGGTACCCTGGGCCCTCTCACACATTCTAGAAAAAGACCCGTGACTCTAGTATTATCCTGTCGGAAGATATGATTTTTTAAAACTTAAAATTTCAACCCCCTGTAATTCCGAAAGGGTTGAGATTTCAACGTTGTGTTCCGGGACTTTTAGGCTTCTATTGACCCCCAAAATACGTGGTTTCAGTTTGGTGCAAGGTCACTGACTCACCCTGTATACATAAAAATTTCCCTTGATATTAGTGTATCAGTACGTACTATCTTACTGAATATGTTAGTCATATCTGTTAGTTAAATATGAGACAGATTTCTTTGTGACTTGTATCGAGAAGCGAATGAAAGAAATCCACCCGGCGCAGCCCGGGTCAGAGGGTGCCGGGGCTCAAAATTGTAATTTATAGTCATCAAGGCTACCAGTAGTAAGCCAGATGGGCGCCAGTCGATTTTACCCCGAAATCGACAAAGGTGAAAGAGAACGTGAGACGTCCCAAGGAGTGGGAAGATTGGAGGACCCAATAATTCGCAGGAGAGTAAAGAATAGAAACCACGTGGTAATCAGTGAGATGATGTAATTCCGGTACTTACTTTTCGCTGCTGATCGCCGTGATTGGTCGTCAAACTCGTTACACGCGCTCGAGATTTGACGAATCACACAATTTGTTTTAAACTAAATATACGCAGTATAGACGTAACGTAATCTAGGGCTACTGTGGAGGCACGCACGCACTATTCGGGTGGTAGTCGGATCGAGAGATGTTTGCGCTACAAGAGTCTGAGCAAGAGTACTGTTGGGCCGCGTTCGATCTTTGATCGAACGCTTTCGGCGGTTGGCCCTCTAAATTGTCGCGGCAATTACATCGACGTTTGGCGTTTCGTCGATACTGGAGGGAACCAAATAGCGACCGAAAAGGGGGTTCCCTTCCTCGCGAGGTAAAGACTTCACCTCCTGTTACATATGTAAGGGAAGTACCCTCGCCGGCCGTAAGGTAGAGGGCAGGCGAGATCGAGAGACGAGTGGTAACCGATCTCGGAGTGCACCGATCAAGGGAGAGTGAACAGACTAGAAGCGATAAAAAGAGACTCCACGAGGTTAACCGAAATAACGACTTCGAATGTTGTTTCTTTGTTTACAGGTGGGAGGCTACGGTTAGAATAAGACTAGAATATAAGCGTTTGTTTGAATTTGGAAAAAAATAAAATAACTTTGTTTACAGAGAAACACATTCAGTGCTATTCCTTCAACAACCTCGTGAATAAAAAAGTAGACATTACAAAACAACATTCTCGTCAAGATCCACAATGGACAAACTACAATTCACGTTCAAGATTCTTAGCACCGCAGGCGATAGTAAATCAAACGTGCTGACCATAACCTCAATCAGCACACCAGATGGGCGCTCGTAGACCTAAAGTAGACATTACACATATAATAATGCTATATAGTGGTTAAATACAATGGTTTAGTACATCTGTTAGGGCACGTTTCCGTCTGCGATAGCTGTTAGCTCTGTTATTCTCTGGGTTATCTCATTCGCACGTGCTGGCTGCGCCATGTACACCGCCAGTGGCATTTCTTTGCTATCGCACTTATTGCTATCATTGGAACAATTGAAATGTGTTTAATATTCATTCGATCACGTAGAGAATTTCTGCGGATTGAAACGGGTAACATAGCGTGCACGAAGGAAACTCGTAACCGCAATAGATAATCCGTCAAATTAATCGCGCGTTGTTAAATTCTAGTTAGATCGTCGGTAATTTATTCGGTTAGCTCGCGAGAACAGAGGTTCGAACCGTTGTAGCCGCGATAGAGAAAAAACCGAAGGCAAACTCGCGGAAAAAAGAGCTAAACAGGAGGCACAAACTCGCGCGCGCTCGGTGACTTCCGAACGTTCGCGAAGGGTCAACGTTTGGCCTCGGGCGATGAACGCGGTAACCCCGGATAGAAGATTCGGGAACTTCGAAATAAAGGATTCGCGAGAAAAGTCATTGCCCAAGAGGAAGAGGAGTGGGGATATTTCCCCCAAAATTCCGCGGTTTCGAAGTTGCAAGGGCTCCGAGAACCGACCACTTGATTTTGAACTCTTGAAGTAGCAAGACGTTCGCTAAAATCACCGAAGACTAGTTGAGTTAATCGAGGAATTGTACAAAGAAGACCGATCGCTCCAACGTCGTCGTGCGGAAGAGTGCAGTAAGCCGAATTCGCAACGCGGAAAACATACGCAGCCTTCCACGTAGGCATAAGCCTCACTTCTGGCAATAGCCGAATATCACGGACCAACGAGCTAGTTTTCACTATAAACGCTCGACCCGTGCGCGAGCTGAAGCTTGCATCGACGATAAACGGCCAGCCGAACATCGCGGGCCACCGAACCCAGTGCTGTTGCAGCAGTTCGACCCGTGCGCGAGCAAGAGCAATCTACGGCGTTTCCAACCGGTGAAGCTTCACTGCAAAAGTCTCACTTTCGCAGTCCAAGCCAGAAGCGACGGAGATTATTTGGGAATTGATCGGATCGGACCACAGCCTCGGGAGGAGATACGGAGATTGCGTACAAGAGTACTCCGCCAAAAAGAACATACAGTCCACAATTGCAGTAATCAGGTAAGAGTTTCGATCTATTAGCGAACAGCTGATTCCGCGGTCGGAGCAACGATCTGAGGCAGTTGTGAGCTCGAAATTCATCGCCGAGCATTGTTGTCACTAGCGGATTAACGCTTGTTGACATCGCGGCGAACTGGCTTATATTCGGAAATCGAAATTATAATTTCGGCCGAATCTAAGAAACTATTGCAGCCACTACCGAACCCACCGCACAGCTCGAAGCAGAAGAGAATCATCTCGGAGCTGCATAAATTCGGTGCATAAGGAGTCAGCAATTCAACCACAAAAGAAGAAAAAAGATAGCGTGAATATTAACGAGTGCGGATACGTGATAGACGAGTGCGAGCGAGAGTATTTACGTCCCGTCGTCGAGCGAACTCGGCGCGCGACAAACTCTACTTATAAAAACCGCTCCACTTTTTGTTCCAGATACCGAGACCGCCGATAATCCGCGGCGAGCCGTATTTCTTCGGAGCAGCCGCCGTCACTATTTACATCTTCTTTTTCATACCTATTCTCATGTACAAGGTGTTGGATTTATTTGAATTATCGAATAATTAATTTAATTTCGGGGAATTCCCTGTTGAGAGTTTTATTAGCCTACCAATCGGCCAATCCCATTCTACCGGCCGTTTCCCGCAGAGGCTCGAGTCCTGCGGCGATTTACGTTTAAAAAACAAAATGCCTATATACTTAACAAGTCTCTCCATTATTGACAGTCTGCTGTGTACGTTGTTAATTTCTCTCGCTTTGTATATTATGGTTTTTAATTTTGTATCTCCATTTTCTAATTCGTCCCTTCCATTAGTGCCGCTGTTTATTGCGTGTAAAAACGCTTCGGTTTCCGCTAATACATATGTAAAGTTTCTTACATCTTGTCCCTCTAATGCATGTTTTATCAATTTTGTTATGTTTAACGCATACGCTTGTCCTTTCGATGCTGCAATTGAAATATTCGATATAATGTCGACCGTAGGAATTAATTTTACCGTCTGCGTCCTTGCTATACATTCGGTGTCTGAAGTTAATATTCCGGTCTTCTGTATCGTCTCTGTCTGTACTTCGTGTCCGTCGCATGTTATGTATACTGTCTCGGTCTTCGGTGTTGCAAAAATCCAGGAGTTCGTGTTATCAATTTTTGTCCAGTACGTTCTCTTAAGCATCTTTAATCTTACGTCGCAGTCTTCCGGGTTTCTAAACTGTGGGTTCACTACCATACGTATTTCACACTCTGCGTCGTCAGACGCGTAATGTCAAGCAAATGCATACCAAACATTAAATTTTTAATTTGTAGTCTGCAACCGAAGAAAACATCCCTGATCGTATTAAAATAAAAGTGTGCCAATACTATTATGACTACGAAATTTTCGTTTTTCTTTGCTCATTTCCTTGTACGACATAATTCAGCAAAATCCCGCCGTACGGTACTTGCCTATGACATAAGACATCGAACTATGTTAAAAAAATTCATATACAATTCGAGTATACAAAGATATTTGAGAAATATGGGGTGTGCCAATACTCTTTTGATCCACTGTATATCTTTCCCGTGAGTCCTGTCTGCGTCTGTACGGCGACTGATTTCTATAATATGTCGGATTATCCCTGTATTGATACAGAGAATATTTTCGCATGTTCATATTTCTGTTATAATATTGTTGCGTTCGTAGTGATTTATTAATAGGAACTAGAACCAAGCACAATTAGACTAAGGACAGACACAACCGCTCTCTTCAATGTCTCCCGCTAGACTCTGTTGTCAACGTTGCTAACAACAGCGGGCCGTTGTCCTGACGGCCAAGCACCCTGAACTCGCTCACACTCGAAGGCAGAGGTCCGACCCGCAGGCAACATCGGACTCATAAGCAGGGACGGACGTAACAATATGGTGAAGCATTTCCATTGTAATATGTTGGAGCTTTTCTATATCTTTCCCTGGAATTACTTCTGTCGCCTGAATATGTGTTTCGCGCGGGAGTGTCCACTTTGCGCACGTTCCACTTTGCGCACATGTGGATTTTCGGACACAGTGGAATTTGCCCACGTTGGAAGTTCGACACAGTGGAATTTGCCCACGGTGGAAGTTGGACACAGTGGAATCGGGACACGTTCGAACTTGCCCACAGTGGAATCAGGACACATGGTTGTGGAAACTGCACACATCATACATGTGTTAGCATTACTGACTTGTGACTGTAAAACCTAATAAGTCTCATTCTGCTTCATAGTCACTGGTCAGGTCAGTGCCAGATGAGGGGAAGGGGGCGCAACTCCAATACGTGATAAGTCTCATTATGATTTACAGTCACAGGTCAGGTCAGTGCCAGATGAGGGGAAGGGGGCGCAGACGTATAACTTACAAATAATGGCCAATTGGCAATAGTTAATACCACGGATATACCTGAAAGTACTTCAGTACGAATCATGCATGATTAAAGTTAAGGTGTGTACGCAGTACCCTGCAGCCGACACCACTTTTCGTGTGGTAAAGGTCCACTGTGAACTCCGTATACTGTACACAGTTCCCACATTTGCTGTGTGCAACTTCCACTCTACACTATTTTGACTGTGGGCAGTTTCCAATGTGGGCAGTTTCCAATGTGGGTAGTTTCCAATGTGGGCAGTTTCCAATGTGGGCAGTTTCCACTGTGCGCTGTTTCCACGTGCGCAGTTTCCAAAACGGCCCGTGTCCAAAGTGGAATGTGTGCAAAGGAGACTCACTCGTTTCGCGCGTCAAGTCCATAATCTGCATCGCGTCTATTCAGGTGCTGCCTGTCATATTGTACTTCGTTCACGTACCGAGAATTCAACTGTGGGTCGTCGTGGGAACCCCTATCGCTGTATCCGGAACGCTGAGGCTTGCGTCTTTCGCCATATCGCTCGTGGGAAACATCTCTTTGCCGCTCTGCTATCATCCGACTTATTATCCTACACTCCGTTATATCGTGGCCTAATTTATTACAATATTTGCAAAATTTACTTTTTTGTGTCCCTGTAACGTCCGCGAAATGTAGCTTTACGTTGCTTGCATTTTGTGTCATCTGTAGCTCGTACGTCGTCCTGATTTCCTCTAGCTGTTTTGATCTTTTTATTTCCTCCTCTATTTCACGCGCCATTTCAATCGCGTCCTCGAAGGATTTTACATCTCTTCTTATAAAACGTATGCGTATTTCGCTTATCAGTCCTCGTATAAATGTTTTACTTGTCGTTGCGTCGTTGTCAATCGTCCTAGCGTCTAAATACGTCTTACGCTGTACCGTGTTAAATACCGCTCTGATTGTTTCGTCGATTTTCGCTTTAATTCGTCTTATCCGCGCCGCATATCGCTCTACCGATTCTCCTATCTTTCGTGGTGAAGTCCTAAGTTGTGCTTCTAGAACGCCTAATTCCAATTGTTCCGCGAATATTTTCCGTAGTTCTGTCAAAATTTCGTCTACCGCCGTAAATGTTTTCCCTTCCATCATTTCTTGCGCGTCGCCGGAAAATTTGAGTGGTAACATTTTCGCTAAATACTTTTGATCATTCTCCGCCAGTGGTTGCTGCGCTCGCTTACATATACTGATAAAACTGTCAACTGATATACTATGTCGGTCAAATACCGGGATCGTCGCGAATACGTCTCTAAATTTTACGGGAATAGTCGCCATTTTACTGTCTTTTTCGTTTTCACTACTATCCGATAAGTCGTTCGTAACAAGTTATCTCACGCGGGGGCTGGCGGTGATGGAGCGGCGACGGAACGCTTCGTCACAAACTATACGGGTGAGTTGTGCCCTAAGTGGTATAACGGTTAAATTTTGAAAATCTTGGCCGATATACGTCTCGTGTTGTAAGTTATTATTATTATGTACTTGAGGTTCTCGTTTAGATTGTTCTGCAGTTTAGATCAGAGGTTTCCCCGCTGTATGTATATATTTTGTGTATTTAGGTTTAATTTAACACACTCCGTTGCTGGCGAATTAGGGAGGTACATCAATTCATTCTGTATTTCAATGTTGGGTATGATTATGCGATTGTGTTGATATTGTAAGTATCCTCATGCTTACCTGGATTCCTTTTGTTCTATGTTTAAAATTACTTCCAGTATTGGAATCTCAACACCTTGATGCCATATATTTATGGACCTTTTATATGTTCCTTACCAATTTAGATGGTGCATTTACGTTTAAGTTTTTCTGAAGAGGGCCACAAAACCGGGGCCGAAACGTCAAGTAAACGCTTTGGGTACACGCCTATACCTAATGTTGCATTGTTGAAGATGGCTTAAAGAAATTGTTTATTTAAATTATGCCCAATCCTTTCTCCTGTAACCGCCGCGGAAGCACCCGAAGGCGAGCCGAACGCGACGACGCGGATGACGCGTTGCGCGTGATCGACAACGTGTGGTTCGAAAGAGAGTAGACGGTTGCGACGCGAACAGGAGACCGGCGCACAATGTTCCAGAAGATCTCAAAAGCTGGCCAAAAAATCAAAAAATAAAGTTGCGAATATAAGATTCGGACTAAGGGGGTTTCAAAGTTAAAGACCTACTGCATTGAAAGCCGCTTACAAAAATAAAAAAGCCGCTTCATTTCGGCAATGAGACGCAAGCAAAGTCGTGGTATTCCGTGACGTCGAAATTTTGAAGACTGGCTATTAAAACTGCAATACTGTTTTTCATACATAAAGAGAGTGCCTATGAGTTTAAACAAATTTTTGGTTATTTATTAACGTTCATTCTATGTAAAAATATGTTTAGGACAGTAATTTTCACAGTGGTCCTTGTTCAGATTAGGTAGTTTTTAAACAGTTTTTATTTCACGATATGTAGATTCTTCTGTTAGAGCTACAAACTGACTCCAACAACATCCAGAGCTGATTCAAGGCTCACGAAGTAGGCTAGTGTGTCTATTATTAGGGTCCATTCACAGATTTTGCGCGTTTTTGCGCTATTTTGAAAAAAATGAATTTTTGTATTCGCCCGGCGGATAACGCTCCGCTAGAATACGACACCGATCGCCTGATTTACACGATTTCACTTTTACATGGTTTTTAAACTACACTTATCATCCGATTTACATGTACTTCATTTACACAACTTTACAAATATCGAATTTAAAATTAAATTGTTTAATGAAACAAATGATTGCGATAGTGATTCTGATGAAGAGGAATCTCAACCAGTTGCGTTCACAGCGTTCTGAGGCATTCGAGGATCAGGAAATTAGTTTACAACACAACTGCCTGCAGATGCCTCGCTGTCTTAGGAATCAAAATAACGGCAGTAAGTTTTCTTAATCCTCTAACAGGACACGTACCTGGTCTGAGGGCTACGTGCGCACGGCCCGCGAGCCTTCTAGGCACTTAATGACCACCCACCCAAGAAAGACACAAGGAGGAGTACGCTTATGGTACCCCTACGGCTGACCTACCGTAGGGGTACCAAAAGTCATTGGCCATAAATATATCCACGACAATGGGTTGTCAAAGAAAATCTGCTGTGGTGCCAAATTAATGAATTTCAGGGTTTTTACCACCCCCTCCCACAGAACAAGACACGAGGAAACGGGGGAAGGGAAATGTACCTAGTTTTTCTCAGGTAAAGCATGTTTTTGTCGGAAACATATTTTGATCAGTTTGAAGCTACGACTTTCAGCTACTACATCGCCTCGCAAATACATTGATTCAAAATGGATTTAAATACCACTAGAAGGTCTCTGTACGAGTTTCTACGGCTCGTCAAGGACAGTAGGCAGAGACAAAAAGAGTACTTATGTGATTTTGTGATTGAGAAGACATCAGCATCAAGCTTATCGCCTGCAACAATTCGACAGCAAGTATCTAGATTCTGCTTTGATTTATTTAAAAAAATGGATCGGTGTCAAATGAAGCACGACCGTTTACTTCAAAATCATAGGGACTGGCTGGATAGTATTATCCACATTATAATTCATGAAGACGACATGGCTTCGACATCTTCACGTGGAAGGCCTGCTGGTGATTTTGCGGATAGCAGCTCCAGAACGAAGCGAAGAAGAACTGAATCGCTGCGGTTAACGGAGACTGGGACACGCCTGAGCTTTGCAGCCTCCATGAAGTATCGGGCAGAAGGAGATTTGGATAAAGTCCATGTTTTAGAAGAAATGGACAAATCTCCATCTCGCGCAACAAAAATTTGGCGGAGGTGGAACTTACGAAGCAAACATCCTGTAGTGCAAGCATACGATGTTGACGAAGCTTTGGCCCTCTTTCTCGAAAGTCAATTAACTCGAGTACAATACCAATTACTGCGGAATAGTGCAAAGGATTTACAGCACAACATTTATCCATCGTATAACAAAATCCTTGAGGCGAAGAAACGATGCTTCCCAGAGTTTATTCGTGTAACATAGTCTGTCGCTGATGTGCCTCTACAATCGGTTCTGGATCATACCGTGAATCGAATATTAATGGTGCAGGAATCAGTTATCGCGAAAGTTCCTAGAAAATATCGCGATAAATTGACGATAATCGTGAAATGGGGTTGTGACGAAACAGCAGGTCAGTCTCAATACAAGCAGAAAGCACAAGAGGAAGAAATTCAGGATAGTCATATGTTCTTCACTTCTCTTGTACCGTTGCAACTATTTTATACATCGGACAAAGTGGGAAAAGTTGTGCTTTGGCAAAACTTGCGTCCATCATCGACAAGATTCTGCAGGCCGATCAGATTGCAGTTCGAAAAGGAAACCGCCCAACTGACGCAAGAGGAAGGAAGTAAGTAAGATTCATTGACGATCAGGCGGCATCGTTGAACCCTACTGTTATGCATAACGATGAAACTATCAAAGTCCATCATTTCCTTCAACTAACGATGGTCGATGGCAAAGTGTGCAACGCAATGACATCAACATCATCCCAATCTTGCTACATATGTGGCGCAAAACCGAAGGAAATGAACGAAATACAAATATATGCAAAAGTAGAAAATCCCGAAACATTTAAATTCGGATTATCAACACTGCACGCTTGGATTCGATTTATGGAATGGCTCCTTCACGTATCATACAGACTGGAAGTAAAGGAGTGACAAATACGCGGAGAAGACAAGAAGAAATGGATTAGTTCAAGGAAAGTGTTGATCCAGCAAAACCTAAAGAAAAAATCAGGTATTCTAGTAGACGAGTCAAGGCAGGATGGAAGCGGAACGTCCAACGACGGAAATACTGCTCGAATATTTTTTGAAAATGCCGAAATAGCTGCAGAAATTACGGGCATTGACGAAGTGCTTATCAAAAAATGTGCTGTCATATTGCGAGCATTATCCTGTAGACTGGCTGTAGATCCAGAGAAGTTTGGAGAGTGCACGAAAACAACCTATGAGTTGTACGTGAAGCTACATCCATAGTACTACATGCAGCCTTCAGTTCATAAGATTTTGATACATGGGCTATCAGTAATCGCTTCGGCCCTCTTACCAATCGGTCAGATGTCTGAAGAGGCGCAGGAAGCACGCAATAAACACATCATGGAATATAGGGAACGTCATGCTCGAACCAGCTCCCGGGAGAATACATTAAAAGATGTGATGTTGCGACTACTCCCGACATCAGATCCAGTCGTTTCGACGAAACGGCAAGCAATGGCCCTGAGTAATAGAAAGAAGAAGGACCTTCCTGCAGATGTACTAAATCTCTTAAAAACTCCCGTCGAGCAGATGGCAAAAAGTGATTCTGAATAAACTTGTTATTTGTTATTAACAATAAATAGTGTATAGTTTACAGCTTATTTTTGTTTTATACTCAGGCAACCACTATTCCTGAAAGTAATCCGATCTTAAATCTAATTAAATCTAATTAAAACTAATTAAATTTTATCCGCCATTTTGAATTTTTAAAAAGTAATGCCTAATTTGAAATCAGCGACCCCGAATACCCCTTTCCTGAAATTTTGGTTACAATTAAAAAACGATTTGATTTATGGCCAGCTTTTGAGGTCTTCTGGACCACTGTGCGGCGGGTCGGTTGTTGTTGCCCTCCGGGAAATCCGCCCCTTTTCTACGCTGTAGCGCAATAGATATTTATATGTAGTATAGTATAGTTTATTCCCGATTGCGGGGTACACGCGGACCTCCGCTCCGCTTACAACGCCCTATTCTTGGGCCTCCTTCCTCTACGCCTCCGCCAGAGAGAGAATTTGAATTTGAATTTTATTTTATTTCCGTGCTGGGGCTAATGCCCCCTAAGCACGATACATAGAATATGTTTCATAAAATATATGGAGTATACAAAAATATAAATATAAAAAATATAAAAAGATATATATGAAATGTGAAACATATAACGGCGTATTACTATAGTAATAAATTAAATTAAAGCATAGTAAAATGCTCTCTGCACTCACTCACACATAACCCGCCACACAGTCACCCACACCGTACACTCATGATAATGGAGATTTTACAATGAAGTTACATATACAGAGAATTTACAGTACGTTATGGGGCATTCACGCGGGGCAGACACATCCCTCAACACACACACCCACACAGCCAAACAAATCGTCGACATTCACACCTTACATGTAGGAGATCACACAAAGTCACAGAAAAATGATTGCACAGGCTTGTGCTGTAAATGGGCCGAGTGCCCCGCTGATCCCACCGAGACCTGAACGCTCCGCAGGTGTCAAAATGCGAACATTTCAGCCGCCGAGCCGGTCAGCCCGTGACTTCGCCAGACAAAAGAGCCCGACGAAGCCCGGTTCTGAACGACTCGACGGATTGCGCTTCGCGGAGGAGCAAGGGCAATGAGTGCCAGAAAGTAGCACCCTGCACCGCGAGAGAATTAGCTCTAATGGCAGTCCGATGCAGCGGGGTAATATACGATCTAGGAAACGGACGCGAACGCGGCGAACTCCTTGCACCACTGTCCGAAATTCGCTCAAACAGTGCTGCTAGCGAATCAGGAACCGTACCGCGATGCACGCCGAACATGAAGCAACCGAGGAAGTACAGACGGCGCTGGCGAACCTTGAGCCATCCCAATCGTTCATAGTACGGAGTGATGTGAACATCACGCCGCACCCCGAAGATGAAACGGACACAAGCATTCATAGCCCGCTGCAGTCTCACCTCATCGACAACGTTCATGCCGACGTACAACAAACAGCAATAATCAAAATGCGGAAAGATCAGGCTCCTGACAAGGCTGGCCCTAAGCGAACGGGTAAGTGCGTGTCGGTTCCTATAGAGGGACGAGAGAACGCCGTAGACTTTACTACAAGTCACGACGACTTGCTCGTGCCACCCCAGATTGCTCTGGAGGTGGACACCGAGAGACTTAACCACGTTCGAAAACGGAATTGATTCACCTGCCACGGATACGGCAGGAAGGGAGGTTAAATCAAGGCCATTGAGCGCGCGCGACGTACCTAACATCATACATTGTGTTTTCGCTGGGTTCAACGCGAGATCGTGGTCTCTCGACCACGCCACTATGCGGGAGATGTCCTCGTTGACTCTGCAGATTCCCTCCTCAACCTCGTGGTGAGGAATGTGGAGGTAAATCTGCAGGTCATCCGCATACTTGATGATACGACAGTGGCGGATCACCGCGTTGATACCCAGGAGATAAAGAATAAACAAGAACGGGCCCAGTACGGAACCCTGCGGAACCCCGGAGTTGACAGACTCCCACGAGGAGAGTACGTCACCGATCCTCACGGCTTGACTCCTGTCAGACAGATACGACCAAAACCATCGCAGCACAGGAAGAGAAAAGTTAAGATCAAGGAGGATATTCATAAGTGTGCGATGGTTGACCGTATCGAAAGCCTTCGAGAAGTCAAAACAAACGAGGATGGTGAAGCAACGCTCATCCGCTGCCCGCCTGACGTCCTCGGTTAGGGTGAGAAGGGCCGTCTGGGTCGAGCGACCCTTGACGAACCCATGTTGGAAGGGGTCCAGACGCCCAGACCGTAGTAAAAAGTCTTGGACGTCGCGAAGGACCACCTTCTCAAGGAGTTTGGACATCTCAGGGAGCAGGGATATAGGTCGAAAGTGGGAGGGTTCCGTAGGGTTCGGGATTTTCGGTATGGGAACCACGCAAGCGCGCTTCCACATACCGGGGAAAACAGAGGAAGACAAAGAGGTGTTGAGGACGTCGACAATGAGAGGAAGTAGGGTGGGGGAACACATAGACAAAAACAGAGGAGGCAGACCGTCCGATGGCATGACCATGGACGGCCTGATAGGAAGGATGCGATGGATGAGGTCTAGGGTGACATGGGGAAAGTGGTACTGGCCGTCGTCAAAACGGCCAGGGAAGAGGAGAAAGAGGGGCGGGTTTGAAGCCGAAGCCGGAAGGACCGACAGGAAGAAGGAATTGAGGGAATCAGGGGTGAGGTGAGGAGGTAAAGACGCAGGACGACGAGGAGAGGGGACGAGGTTGTGGGAGCGAAGTGCTCGCCACAACTCGGCAGGATTGCGGAGACCGGAAAGGAGTTGGCGCAGGTACGCCAAACGAGCAGTAAAGAGCGCAGACTTCACCTGGCTCCGCAAAACCCTGTAGTGGGTGAGAGAACTAAGACTCCTGGTCCTGCAATATACGCGACGGTAAGAATCACGCAACCTCATCATTTGCCTGATTTCCACTGTGATCCAGGGAGCCGGGGGGCGCCTTGCGAAAGTGTCCCGCAAAGGCGCCAGAGCATCCAAACAAGAAAGAAGCTCACCGGAAAATACTGCCACCAGTCCGTCCACTGCGTCCCAGGAGCTGTGCAGCACCCGAAGGGTGAGCTCTTCAAGGGACGCGTGCAAGGTGGGCGGGTCGATGGCACGTATGTTCCGGGAGCGGGCTCTACGCGGTTCACTCCCTGGATCACTGGAGTCGTAGACCAGCTGGATAAGGTCGTGCCCCGAGAGGAACGGCCCACCCAGCTGGCCCACAGAAATTATACGGTCCTTATCACCGACGAGACAGAGGTCGATCCTGGTTGACGAGGTTGGAGTGTAGTGAGTGTCCCCGTGAGGGGCCACCACTAAATTAAATTCCCGGAACAGCGACCGCAAGAAGCTGGTGTCCGGAGAATCCGCGTTTAAATTCGTATTGAAGTCTCCCAGGATCAACCTCTGCTCGTACCCGCAGATGAATTGATCAAAGATCGGCTCGAGTGGAGTAAGGGGGGCATGAGGGGGGCGGTAAATAACCCCGACGACGACGCGAGAAAAAGAAGTTAAATTCAATTCGAGAAAGAGGAATTCCACCGCTGGATCGGACTGAGTAAGAGAAGATGAGGAAAGAGAAAGAACACGCGCGGAGAGATGGTTCCGGATGTAGAGGCCGACGCCTCCACCCGGTCTCCCCACGCGGTCATCGCGGTACAGGGTGTATCCCTCTATAGCGCAGGTGGTGTCGTCGTCGCGCGGCTGCAGCCACGTTTCCGAGACGGCAACAATGTCATATGGCGGAGAAGCCGCGGCAAGAGAATCGCGGAAAACCGCGAAGTGTGCTGGCAGAGAGCCAGCGTTGGTGTGGCACAGGCGGAGACATTGCTGCCGTCTCGGGGCAACGGAGCGAGCGGGAAGGACATGAAGGGCACTCGGCGCGACTACCTATGGTAGCCTGGCCGAGATGTCCGAGGCTTGCGATATGGAGATAACGGGACTATCCCCATCCTTTTTTACAAAGATCGTCCCGCTTCGCTGCCAGACATGGCGATAGCCGCGAGATCGAGCCTCCGTGCGGACGGTCCTGAGGAGGGCCCATGTCTCGCGCGGAAGGAATTCATTAAGTCGCACGCGGCAGCTGCCTAGGGTAGGAGCGAAATCCGAACCGCAGAGCTCCGGCTTCGACCGAGCAGCCTTGAGGACCGAATTCCGGAGTGCGGCCGATGATAGGGTGGCAAGAATAAGCCGAGGACGTTCAACCCCCGGTGTACCTTGCATGCGCGAGACTCTGACCAGCTCGGCAGGCTGAATGGTCACGCCAAGTGAGGCCGCGCCATGGACGACCAGATTGCGAAGATGCTCCGACGGCTGCTCAGGGAGACCGGAGATGACGAGAGCGGCACCTCGCTGGGAGGCGCGAATCCGAGCCACTTCAGCTGAGAGCTGGTGAACCTCCCTCTCTAACGAGGAGGGAGAGGGCGAAGACGAGGTGCCCTTGGTATGCTGCAGGGTAGCGAGCGCCTCGGCGTAGGTGCGTTGGTTTGCCTCGACCTGCTCCAGACGGTCCGCCAGAGTGGAGGAGGTCTGGAGTTGCGCCAAGGCGCCAAGGCGCCAGAGTGTCCAAACAAGAAAGTAGCTCACCGGAAAGCACGGCCACCAACCCGTCCACTGAGTCCCAGGAGCTGTGCAGCACCCGAAGGGTGAGCTCCTCAAGGGACGCGTGCAAGGTGGGCGGGTCGATGGCACGTATGTTCCGGGAGCGGGCACTACGCGGTTCGCTCCCTGGATCACTAGCGTCGTAGACCAGCTGGATAAGATCGTGCCCCGAGAGGAACGGTCCACCCAGCTGGCCCACAGAAAGAATACGGTCCTTATCGCCGACGAGACAGAGATCAATCCTGGTAGACGAGGTCGAGGTATAGTGGGTGTCCCCGAGGGGAGCCACCACTAAATTAAATTCCCGGAGCAGCGACCGAAGGAAGCTGGTGTCCGGAGAATCCGCGTTTAAATTCGTATTGAAGTCTCCCAGGATCAACCTCTGCTCGTACCCGCAGATGAAACGAGCGAAAATCGGCTCAAGTGGAGAAAGGGGGGCATGAGGGGGGCGATAAATAACCCCGACGACGGCGCGCGAAAACGAAGACAAGTTAAGTTCAACAAAGAGGAACTCCACCGCTGGATCGGACTGAGTGAGAGAAAACGAGGGAGGAGACAGAACACGCGCGGAGAGATGATTCCGGATATAGAGGGCGACGCCTCCACCCGGTCTCCCCACGCGGTCATCGCGGTACAGGGTGTATCCCTCTATGGCGCAGATGGAATCGTCGTCACGCGGCCGTAACCACGTTTCGGAGACGGCAACAGTGTCATATGGCGGGGATGCCGCCGCAAGCAAGTCGCGAAACTCCGCGAAGTGAGGAAGAAGTGAGCCAGCATTGGTGTGACACACACGGAGACACTGTTGCCGTCCCAGGGTAACGGAGCGAGCGGGAGAGTTGTGCTGGACACTCGGCGCAGCCACCTATGACAGCTTAGCCGGGATGTCGGAAGCCTGGGTAATAGCAATAACGGGGCTATTCCCGTCCTTTTTGACAAAGATCGTACCACTCCGCTGCCAAACGTGGCGGTAACCGCGCGACCTAGCTTCCGAGCGAACCGCTCTGAGCAGGGTCCAAGTCTCGCGAGGAAGAAACTCGTTCGCTCGCACCTGCCGACTCTCCAGCGTCGCATCGATGGCCGAGGCGAGAACAAACTTCTTACGCCTCATGGCCGCAAGAACAGCGTTCCTGGTCGCGGATGTGGCTAACGAGACGAGGACTAGCCGAGGCCGGCCCACGTCAGGAGAGCCACGTAAACGGGTGACCCTGGAGACGTCAGCAGATACGAGAGGAGAGGAACCTCGAGGATAGCGGAGAGACGGACGAAAATCGCGCGCAAGTCTTCACTAGACTTCTCCGGGAGTCCGGAGATAATGATGTCGGAGGCGCGGCGACTGGATTTCATGCGCGTTATTTCCGCGGCAAGCGACTGTACCTTCGCCTCCAGGGTTGCAGACGGCGGTGGTGGTGGTGGTGGTGAGGAGAGGGCCTCAGCATAAGAGCGTTGCGTCAACTCTAGGTGGTCCAAACGGGCTGCGAGGGCGTCGTGAGTGGCGGCGTGCTCGGCGGAGCACGCAGAGATCCTGGCGTCGAAGGCGTCCAAACGCTGCTGGGTATTACTGCTCTCCTGTGCAACCCGCTTGACCAGCGAGAGGAGGTCAGCGGTCAACTGGGCAATTTGCGTGCGTAGGTCTGTCCGGAGGTCGGAGATATGCTTTTCCAGCCGATCATTGTACGCAGTTTGCGTCAATTGGAAGCTTCGGATAGAGTCCGTGCAGCAAGCAATCGCCGTGGAGAGCTCCTTGAGTTCCTTCAGCGGCACAGTTGACGACGGGCAGTGCTGGGCGGGGGGGAGGGTGGGCTTCGATGCAAGCGAAGAGGTGCCGGGCGAAGGAGAGAAAAGCGAGGAACTAGTGGCTGCAGTATCGGCATCGGTATCGTCGTTCGCGCTAGCATCAGCGTCCCCGAGACGATTTACGGCTGGAGTGGGGGGCAGTGACGTCACTAGCCCCAGGCCAGCGAGCGCGGCGCTGGGAGTACGCGAAGCGCCAGACAGCGCGAACTCGGTGCTCACCGGCGACGCGACAGGTGCGGAGTGGGAGGCCGATTCCGATTGGCTGCGATGTCTGGCAGCCGGCGACACTGGCTTCTCGCTTGTCGCGGTGGCCGTCTTCGTCGGTTTAACTGCGTTCGTGCCGGTTTTCGGGCGGGAAGGTGTCACAAGCTGGCCTGGACAGGTTATGACCTGACCATCGGAACCCCGAAATTTATGCATTTTAGCACGGAAGCAGCCTGGATGGAATGTAGCCTGGCATTCGCTGCACTTCCCGACGAGAGTGGCGACGTCCTTGCCGCAGAGGATGCAGTTTGATTTTGTCATCGTGTTATGACAGGTCGCGCGGCGTAGGAATAACCTCACACTCAGCAGGCTGCGGGAGATCCACAAAATTCACGCCGAGCACAAATACGAGGCACTTAATATATCACGTCTGCGGATCGGAGGATATTCCACTCGCGATTGCACCGAGATTCAGCTAAAGAAACTGCCACTGAGTAACAATAGTTAAAGATAATTGCGGAGCACTATTCACTTCTGTCAATCTCGAGAGAGAGAGAGAGAGAGAGAGAAGGGTCAGGCTGATGAACTCTACAATGCTGCCATAAACCTGGGATTGAGAATCTCTAGCGAACAACTTTCAATAATTTATCCTACCCACATTTATTAAAATTGTAAACTTTTTATAACGCGATATTTTCTTCGGCGCATCACAGAATGACTGTGATTTTTTTCGCACCTGAAAATGTTGCCGCTTCATCGAGAAACTGCAAGAAAATTAATAATAATGCGACTTAATAATAATTTTTACATGGTTTCTATTTTTTTCACATAGCTCCGGCCCTCCCACACATCCTAGAAAAAGACCCGTAACGCTAGCATTATCCCGTCGGAAGATATGATTTTTTAAAACTTGAAATTTCAACCCTCTGTATCTCGGAAGGGGTTGAGATTTCAACTTATTGTTCCCGGACTTTTAGGCTTCTATTGACCCCCAGAATACGCGATTTAAGTGACTGCACCCATCACTGACTCACCCTGTATATCTCCTGCGAATAATAAATTACTAACTCAATTGCTTTCTTTGGTCCCCGTTGACGCTTCAAATTGCTCAACGGAAAATATATACTCTTGCTTGAAAAATTGTTTATTAAATTTCAATATTACTTTAGATAATATTATTGGTGTAGCTAGTGACAACGCGTCTGTTATGACCGGGAATTTCAATTTGTTTTTAACGCGCCTAAAAATAGATGTTCCAAACGTAATATCCATTAAATGTACTTGCCATTCCGCAGCACTTATTGCTAGCGAAGCTTCTGAAAAGTTACCACCATCGTGCGAAAGTTTAATTCGAAGTGTTGCGACATATATATCTGGCAGTGCAAGACGCAGTACGATTCTCCGCGAATTTCAGGAATTTTTTGAACTAGAAAAAAATCGTATTTTAAAATTGGCGAAAACTAGATGGCTCGTTTTGCATCAGTGCGTCGTTAGACTTTTGGATAATTGGGAACCCTTGAAACATTTTTTTATTTTAGCCATAGTTGAGGATAAGCTAGAATTCGCGAATACAATTTTAGAACAATTAAATAATCCTGTTAATAAAGCTTATCTCTGTTTTTTAAATATGTTTTAAATTTTTTTAATGCATTCAATGCCTTATTCCAGTGGCGTAAAATTTTAATTCATAAATTATATCAAACTCGTCGTGACCTCATTGCACAGATCGCCGATAATTTTATGGTTTTTGAGGCTGTAGAGCAATTGTCTCTATTAAATCCAGATTCTGACAAGCAATTAAAATTATTAGGGGAAATTTATTTGGGGTCGGAATGCGAAGCTTTTTTATTAAGCCTGCCTGAGGAACGCTCAACTTTAATTCGTGAAAATTGTTTAAATTTTTATAAAACAGCAGTTCGCGAAATGTTGAAACGTCTTCCTTAAAATGACCCCCTTTTTGAACAGTTAAGTTTTTTGGATCCACGAATAGCATTTTCATGTCAGGCTAGAAGTACCTTTAAAGATTTGAGTACTGTTGCCACGCGTATTAACAGTCTTGACATTACACAAGAAGCTTTTGAATGGGGAGTCTTGCCACGTAGTTTTACCGATATTGGATTACAAGGATTAACTTCATTAGATATTGATGAGATGTGGGGTACAATTATTGATCATCGCGATTCTAACGGCAAGCTAGTTTTTCCAAATTTAGCAAAATTGGTTACAGCGGTTTTATCTCTCCCACACTCGAACGCGGAAGCAGAGCGCATTTTTTCCATTGTTAGTGACGTGAAATGTAAAAAACGTAATAAATTAAATACAGATACACTCTCGGCCCTCTGCCAAGTCAAATCCGCTTTCCAGACTAATAGCATTGACTGTTTAAATTTTGAAATTGATTCGCATCACTTAAAGTTACACAATGCTGCAAATTTATATGATACGCGTCGCGATGGCCCTCCGGAGTAATGTGTCAATTTATGTCAGCGCTCTAAGCCTCGCTTAATCAAGAGACGCGGTAGTGTCTCGCGCCAAGTATATATTGTAAGACCTTATCACTAGCCCGGGTTACATTCGACTTAATGTTCCGTTACGTTCCCTGCGGAACCGACACGGGCCTGAGCCCTCGACACGGCAATGTCCGACGACGGCAGAATCGACAATGGCGACCTTCCTCTTCTCCAGCCATCTCCACCCATGCGCCGCCTCCTGGTTTCTTGCGGAAACAGCCGCTGCCGCCGACGCCATCTTCTCGCGGTGTCTTACAATATATAGCCGAGCGCAGCTCCTGGCGTCGACGCTACTAGTATCATTTACGCGAGCGAACCTGTTCGCGCGGCCTATTCTCATGGTAACCCGTAACAATCTTTAAACTGGGGCGATATATCGAAAGAATGACCATGCCATTGGCCTTTATGATTTTTTCTGCGTCGATTGATAATAAACAGTAATACAATCCGTTCAGCCGTTGCTGAGATATGGATTTTATGTTGCAATTTTTCGGCCAAAAAAGATCCTTTTTTCAGACCCGATTCTTCGCAAGTCGCTTCACGCGCGCCTCTACAGGAAAAAAGTCCGCAACGAAGATTTGCCGTGGTACTCATGTGCGCCCACAGAGGTCCATAATGGCAGGAGCACTCTCGAATGGTCGCAAGTCGAGCTGATAGCGCTACCCCCTCGCGGTCCCCGTACCATCGATAGACTGTCCCGGCCCCCTCTTCGCGATTATCCCAGTTCTTCGCTCCTTGTCTTTCCTTAGCTTATCCTCAGCTTAATTATTACATAGTGTCTTGTAACGTTATGGTTCTTGTGATTATAACGCAGGTAAGTTTTGGCCATGTACACATCCTTAGGAGTATGAGATTAAAACACACTTTACGTTTTGACTCCCAGGTTTAGAGTCCCCTTCCGTTATATTATAACATTCTGTCAATAAAAATAAAAAACAAACACGAAAAACCTTATCCATTTCCTACATTTGGCATTAAGTATGGGACTAGAACAAAGTGCGTAGGGAAAGTGGCATTAATGCTAACTTATTTTAATCGAAGGGTGACGGAAAGGTTTTAAACATTAACTTGTGGGGTCAAATGAGCCTGGAACACTTGCATACAATAAATGACATAACGAGTCATAAAATTCTATATCTCAAAGAACAAAACTTGTAAACAGTGGCATTCCAATTCTGTACGTTGACAAAGTCCTATTTAAAGAACAGGGTATGTATTGGTGACAGTTAGCAAAATGCTGTGTGTGTGAAAACCAGTTCAAAGATGGAATAATTAAATGAACTTGCATGCATAAGCGGAACGCAGAAGAACAAAATAAATTGTCTAGCAGAAACACAACCGCTTCGCCTATCCAACACTTGCAAATGCTAATTAAGGTAGTACGCAACCATCTTCTCAGTGCTTCGCAGACCATTTTTTCAAACATCAAAGGAACAAGCTGTGTAAAATGGTCTGCGAAGCACTGAGAAGAAGGTTGCGTACTGTATTAAATAATATTCACAAGTGTTGGATAGGCGAAGTGATTGCGCTTTGCTAGACAATTTATTTTGTTCTACTGCGTTCCTCCTATGCATGTAAGTTTTCGCATACACAGCATATTGCTAACTCTCACCGGTACATACTTTGTTCTTTACATAGGACTTTGTCAACATACAGGATTGGAACGCCACGGTTTACAAGTATTGTTCTTTAAGATATAGAATTTTATGCCTCGTTATGTCATTTATTGTATGCAAGTGTTCCAGGCTCGTTTGAAACCACAAGTTCATGTTTGAAACCTTTCCGTCACCCTTCGATTAAAGTAAGATAGCATTAATTAGCATTAATACTTGCCACCTTCGCTGCGTACTTTGTTCTAGTCCCATACTTAACGCCAAATGTAGGAAATGGATAAGGTTTTCCATGTTTTTCTTTTTATTGACAGAATGTTGTAATATAACCGAAGAGGACTCCAAACCTGGGAGTCGAAACGTAAAGTGTGTTTTAATCTCATACTCCTAAGGATTGTGTACATGGCCAAAACTTACCTGCGTTATGAATATCTCCAATCCAACAAACTCAAACACTAATTCTTGTAATTATAGTTACGGTAAGTACATCAGAAGTGTGAGGTAAAGTTTTACCAGTAGGATTTACAATATCAATATGTAATAAATATAATTTACAAGAAACAAAATATCGAACCATACTATTTTATACGATATACATTAATTTTGTGTAATTTGCAACTCTGATGCATGTTAATCATTACTTTATATACAAACTTCTGTACGATATACTATATGTAACATGTATACATTATATCGTTTAATGTTTGGTTTCTTGTAAATTATATTTATTATATGTTTAAATTGTAAATCCTACTGGTAAAACTTTACCTTACACTTCTGATGTACCTACCGGAACTATAATTACAAGAATAATAAAGCCTTTCAAGTAGGAATTACAATATAAACATGTAAAAAATACAATTTTCAATAAAGCAAATTTGCAATATAAACATGTAATCAATATAATTTACAAGAAACCAAACATTAAATAACATTAATAATTAAACTTCTTAGATATCTTGAATGCCACTTTCGCAATCCTCGAAACCCAAATAAATTACAGTTCCGTTGACGTTTGGATTCCTTGGTACGGAATCCTCTTCAGAATTTTATTCAATATCCGAAATCTACAAAATATTTTAGTACTTAAAGTTAAACGGTAGTAGCGTGAGAATTTACAAAATTGAACAATGATTATTGTATAATTTTAAGCGTAAGTACTAAAATAGGTAATTATTTACAATTGGGCACTCCTCACCGATTTGGCTGAAATTTTAATATGTAGTAGAGTTGAATGCGTAGATGACAGATCTGCAAGTAAAAATTGTCGCTCTCTTTTCGTTTTCGAGTTATTACCAATTATATGAAAAATATTGATTTTTAAAATCCTCTGTAAAATAGTGTCCACTTGACCGATTTGGCTGAAATTTGAATATGTTGTACTCTTCGATACGTAGATTGCAGATATGCAAATAAAAATTGTCGCTCTCTTTCCGTTCTTGAGATATCAATAATTATGTTAACTAATTATATAACAATAGGTAGCGCTTTGCAGATTTGGCTGTAAATTAAATATGTTATAGAGCTCGATGCGTAGATTACATATTTGCGAATAAAAATTACCGATCTCTTTCTATTCTTAAAATATTAATGATTATATGCGCGAAAATGCACTATTCTTTACAGGCACTCTATGAAATACTGTTCTCCTTCTCGAATTTCATGCATTATCATTATATTATACGTTAGCGCCCCCTTCACCTTCTCTGGCACTGACCTGACTTGTGACTGTAAAGCATGATTAGACTTATCAAGTTTTACAGTTGCGCCCCCTTCCCCTCATCTGGCACTGACCTGACCTGTGACTGTAAAGCCTAATGACACTTAATACGTTTTATAGTCACAAGTCAGGTCAGTGCCAGATGAGAGGAAGGGGGCGCAACTGTAAAACGTGATAAGCCTCATTATGCTTTACAGTCACAGGTCAGGTCAGTGCCAGATGAGGTGAAGGGGGCGCTAACGTATAATATAGTGATAATGCATGAAATTCGAGAAGGAGAACAGTATTTCATAGAGTGCCTGTAAAGAATAGTGCATTTTCGCTCATATAATCATTAATATTAATCTACGCATCGAGCTCTATAACATATTTAATTTGCAGCCAAATCAGCAAAGCGCTACCTAATGTTATATAATTAGTTAACATAATTATTGATATTTCAAGAACGGAAAGAGAGCGACAATTTTTATTTGCATATCTGCAATCTACGTATCGAAGAGTACAACATATTCAAATTTCAGCCAAATCGGTGAGGATTTCGGATATTGAATAAAATTCTGAAGAGGATCCCGTACCAAGGAATCGACACGTCAACGGAACTTTAAGCTATCTCGATTTCGAGGATTGCGAAAATGGCATTTAGAATATCCAAGAAGTTTAATCTTACCAATTCAGAAAATCGTGCTATTCATTAGTAACTAAAAACTACCCCTTCGAAAAAGCATCCCTACATCGCTAGTTTTCATCATTTCTAAAATTCACGAAAAGGTTTCTAAGTTAAAAGTTAGATGCCTCACCCTATACAGTACTAGCTGGATTTCTGCACGAAATTCGGGACCGAAAACTTTCAATCACAAAGTACGAGTCGAGAATCGTGCCCAGCGAAGCGTGAAATCGGAGAGGTCGGCGGCTTCCTTTGTCGTCGATGCCGCGCGCGATGAGTCATAGTGTGAATTTAAAAATTGTTTTTTTCTTAATTTATTTTGTATAAAAGTTACACTATTGTATTCCCCACGTTCTGCTTATGAGAATGATACCAAACACTATGGAATTTATTAAAACAGATCAAAAGTTACGTGCGATTATCATATGCGAGTCTCGTGCAACGATCGAGACCAGCACCGTTTCGACCGTGCAGCGCGATCCTTCTATCGCACGTAACTTTTGATCCGTTCTGACAAATTCCACAGTGTTTGGTATCATTTTCATCGGCAGAACATGAGGAATACAATAATGTAACTTTTATTAAAAATAAATTAAAAAAAAACAATTTTTAGATTCGCATTATGACTCATCGCGCGTGAGCATCGACTACAAAGTAAACCGCTGGTCGCTCGGTTTTCACGCTTCGGTGGGCACGAGGAGGAACACCTAGGTGTTGGGGATGATTCTCGTGCAACTGTAAAGTACATAATTTCGGGCAAAAATCGAGAGACTACTGTATAATGATCCCCGGTAAAAATAAATTTCCGATCACGAGTGACTGACATATTATTACTGTTTTATAGTTGCTTGACTCCGGCGATCGCGCGCGGAGTGCAACTTTCGCTATCGAGGGTTCGTCTTGTTATGGATCGTTTGGGGGTAAGAAGGTTAACTTCTAATAAGTAACTATGCATTTATATATCACACTTGTAAGTTTTAATAAAGTAACAAAGTATAACATTCTTCTTGTTTCACACACAGTCTTTCGTCTATCAGTACATGTTCTCTCTATCTATTCTCAACGTCGACTGACCGCACGCGTGGCGTCGCGCTGCGTTGCTCCCGCCTTTGTTCCCGCGCAATAACCTTAAGCCTAAATCATATCACAATAAAGCCAACACACACACACACACCCCTCTTGGGTTTATTGTCTAATTATGTTCAACATATATTTTATATTATTGATTAATCTTGGTCCACTCAAACCTTTAGTCAGGCAATCCGCCTTCATGTCTTCACTTGCAACATGTGTCACCACTATATCATGTTTTTTCACGTTTTCCTTGACAAAGTAGCTTTTCCTGTTCAATAACTTTGACCTGGAGCTGAATGCTCCACCATTTGCCATCTTGACTACATTCAGACTGTCACTCTTAATATTAGTTGTAATACTACCATTTCCAGTAATTTCTTTAATTAAATTTTTTAACCAAATCACTTCTTTTACTCCTTCAACCATAGCCTCCAGTTCACTTTCTGTTGAGGACAAGGCTACTATATTTTGTTTTTTGCTTTTCCATTGTATCAGATCTCCATCTCTGAAAACAACTAATCCAGAAAATGATTTCGCATCACTAGTAATGTCCCATGACGCATCCGTTTCACAACTTATCCTATTATTTACATTTTTTCTTCCAAATTGTAACTTATAATCTATTGTTCCCCTTAAATACCGAAGTACTCTCTTTAAACTGTTTAAATGAATCTCCCTAGGGTCATTGTTATACTGTGATAGGCAACTAAGACTGTATGTAATGTCTGGTCTCGAGCTCACACTAATAAACATAAGTCTACCCATCAATTCCTGATAATATTTTTGATCACATTTCTTTGAATCTTGGAAATTATCCAATTTTACATTTATATCACATGGCGCTGATACACTATTACAGTCTTCCATAGCATATAACTCCAACAGTCTTTTTATATAGTTTCTTTGATGTACCCAAATCGCACCATCTTTTTGTTCAATTTCTAATCCTAGATAGTTCTTTGCAATGCCCATATCTTTAATATCTATCTTTTTCCGCAGCAAGTTAATGTATTCGTCTTCAATTTCGTTGTCGCTTGACACCACAATTATATCATCAACGTGCACTCCGCAATACATGAACTTATCATCTGTTCTAACAAAAAATACGCAAGGATCTTCATGTGATTGCTGCAAACCACATTTTTTAAATTCTTCCGTCATACATTCATTCCAACATTTACCCGCTTGTTTGAGCCCATATATGCTTTTCTTAAGTTTACATACTAACCCTATATCATTTCTATATCCTTCCGGCGTTTTCATATATACTTCCTCATTCAACTTTCCGTGTAAGAAGGCAGTTTTTACATCGTAGACTTTGATCTTTCTACCCTTTTCAGCTGCTATGCTAAGCAATAGTCTTATTGATTCACTACGTACAACCGGAGCAAATGTTTCATAATATTCTACTCCCGGTCTCTGCCCACAGCCTACTGCCACCAGACGAGCTTTAAATCTTACCTCATTACTACTTGGGTCTTGCTTCTTGCAAAATATCCATTTGCTATTTATTATTTTTTTATCTTCCGGTCTTTTGATCAAGTCCCAAACTTCATGTTTCTTCATGTATCTCATCTCATCGTTCATTGCTTCTTTCCATTCTTGCCACTCAGCTGAATTTCTTGCTTCTTCTACGTTTTTTGGGATTTGGTCGTCCTTCACGTGCATAGATAAATTTCTATTTTTTATTCTTAATGATCGTCTTAAATTCTCTTGATTTTCATTATCCCTTTTTGTACGTTCCTCCTTTTCCAGTTGTTCTCGATTCCTAATTACTTCAGCAGTTGTGCCTTTCGGTCTTCCTCTTTGATTCGGTCTTTCTCCTTCATTTTCATGTCTCACATCATCTTCATTCTCGATCTCATCCTCTGTATCTTCATTCATTGTATCTTCGGCTTCCATCCATTCTTCATTTCCTGAGGAGTCAACATCATTAATTTTTGCTCTCTCATTTTCAATTACCAACACATCTGGATCATCATTTGAATTCTCAATCCTTTTCATTTTGTCCTCATCTAGATTCCAATATACCATATCCTTCTTCTCTTGATTTTTAGTTCCTCGGATTTCTTTGTTGTTAAGGCCATTTAGTAATTCTATCCCATTCCTTTTTTCATCGAACTTAACGTCGCAGACACATTTGACCTTGTTGATCCCTGGAATATACACTCTATAGGTATTATTGCTTGCATAACCTATAAAAATCCCTTTGGTAGCTTTTTCAGCAAATTTAGCATGTTTTATTCCTTTATTTAGCACAAAGGCCATACACCCAAATCTTTTCATGTAACTAATATTTGGTCTTCGTCCATGCCAAATTTCATATGGCGTTACTCCATGTGCATGTGATTTTACACGATTTCTAACGTGCGCTGCAGTGCAAATCGCTTCTCCCCAGAAACTTAATGAGATCTTAGAATCGGATATAAGTGTCCTTGTTGTTTCAATCAACGATCGGTTTGCCCTTTCAATCACACCATTGCATTGTGGTGTATATGGTGGGCTAAATTCTTGCTTCGTACCTCTATCGATCAGCCATTCCTTCAATTCCCTGTCAGTAAATTCTCCTCCATTATCTGTCCGAATGCATTTTAGTTTTAATCCCATCTGTGTCTCTTTCTCTGTAATTAATCTCTTTAACTTGTTCTTCGCCTCGTTCTTTTCATTGAGCAATTCAACAAATATGTATCTTGAATAATCGTCAATTACTGTCAGTACATACCTCTTTCCACCTTCTGTGAGAGGTGATATTGGTCCCACTAAATCGGCATGCCATAAGTCCATATTATTTGTTGCTCTTCTATTCGTCAGACCTTTATGGGTTTTTTGGCAGATTTTCCCACATATACATGAATCACATACGTTATTATTTGTCTTCAGTTCTTTGATTCCAATCACGAGATTCTTAGTCTTCATTTCTTCAATAGTCTTTCTGTTAGCATGTCCTAGTCGTCTGTGCCACAGGTCAGCCTCTTCAACATTGTTCGCCCTTTCCATCTTCATGTTCTTTCCTATAATATAGTACTCGTTCCCTTTTCTTAATGCTCGCAAAGTTACTCTTTCCCCTTCCTTATAGACTACTGCACCCAGTTTGTCAAACGTTACCTTATAGCCATGGTCAGTGAATTTTGCTACTGACAACAGATTCGAGTTAATATCAGGAACACATAGTACTTTTGTTAGTCTAATTCTATTATCATTTTCCTTATCTCTGATTAGTATATCTCCTATTCCCTTAGAAGATATTGTACGCCCATTCTTATCTGCTACTGTTATACTTCTAGAGTCATATTCTAAATGATCAAATATCTCTTTTCGGCTGGTCATATGACTGGTTGATCCTGAATCTAAAAGCCATTCAGAACAACTATCGTCAAACGTTTCATTACCTTCATTTGCTCTCTCTCTCACGCTCATGACAGTATCGTTCGCACGCATCATAGTTTCTTCTCTGGTATTTGCTCTTCCTCTTGATCCACTGCTTCCTCTGTGATTTCCACGATTTCCCCTTCCTCTTGGTTGTGTAAATACTTTTTGTCTTCTGCATTCCGCAGCAATGTGGTTCATTCCATTGCAATTGTAGCATCTCCTCTTCGAATAACATTGTTCAGCATGATGTCCAATCTTTCCACACTTGTAGCACTTATGGTCATTTCTTGTATTGTCCCGTACTCTCCTTACATCTTCACTTTCTCTGTGATAGTCTTTTCTTCTATCTTTCCTTAATTCCTCTTGTTTTAAGGCGTAGCGCACATCATTTATTGAAGTACCAGCTTGGGTTTCCATCACTCTTACACTAGGTTCAAATTCTCCTCTCACTCCTTTCAATATATATAGTTTCAGTTCATAGTCCTCAATATCTTTTCCTAACATCTGACACTTGTTTTTAAGTCCTTCTGCCCTATTTATATATTCGTCGACGCTCTCTTCTTTCTTCATTCTAATGTTTGTTATTTCGCCCAAATACCTCGTCTTTAATTGTTCGTTATTCGCTGCCATATTATATTTTACTAAGTTCCATAACTTCTCGGCATTTCTTTCGTGACAATGTTTCATTAACTGTGCCTCGCTCATAGTGTTCAAAATTATAGTCCTGGCGCTATAATTCTCGTCATCCCACTCGTTCCAACGTGCAAGCTTTTCTTCGTATTTATCATCTCCCATTGAGGGTTTTTCAGGCGGTTTCATATTCATTAATTTTTTCCAAAGTTTCTTCGCTCTTAAAATTCCTTCTATCTTTTCGCTCCAGAGGAAATAATTATTGTCAGTGAGCGGTTCCACTCCTGTAATGTTCCAGTTTCCATTGTCTGCCATTGTGTGGCACGTGTTCGTTGTCTTTCTTCTTCTTAACCTCACCAAACCACGTTGTGCTACCAATTTGTTATGGATCGTTTGGGGGTAAGAAGGTTAACTTCTAATAAGTAACTATGCATTTATATATCACACTTGTAAGTTTTAATAAAGTAACAAAGTATAACATTCTTCTTGTTTCACACACAGTCTTTCGTCTATCAGTACATGTTCTCTCTATCTATTCTCAACGTCGACTGACCGCACGCGTGGCGTCGCGCTGCGTTGCTCCCGCCTTTGTTCCCGCGCAATAACCTTAAGCCTAAATCATATCACAATAAAGCCAACACACACACACGTCTGAGGAAGCGGAGATGAAGGAGAATAATTTTTATTTAACACACAGCAAATTTCAATTATCCTGTAGTTTTATTTTACTTCATACAAGTATTATTAATATATATATATATATATATATAACGTCCTCGACGAGGCAGGCGATTTGGCTGGCGTCGGCGAAGCGTTGATCCTGGAACATAGAGCACAATAGGCAAATGTCAATATTGTGCGTTCGAGCGGAACGATAGCGAGCACGAAGCACTCGCAATCGCTGTCTTCCAATTCCTTCAAACTTGAGATTGTGGACTGTATGAATTTATAGAATGATTCAAGCTAGCTCAGTAAAGTTATTTTTGGCTTGAATTTGGTAGTTTCTTACTGAGTCGAATTTCCTTTTGGCACGCAGAGGGTTGTAAGTCCTCTGCGGCGTGAATCTTTCCTTTGAGAATGATTTTCTCCAGATTCGGAAATTCGGTTACTGCTGAGCGTGTAAGGCTCAGGAGTGACTCAGCGGAGCCTGCGTTCGTCGACGCGCGAGACGGTAAGCCGTCACGCTCGTGGCCGCGAGACAACAGATAATCCAATTACCGTGCTATCACGCTAATCTGGAGTCTGACAATTTCTCTTTCTTTGCCGAATGTATTCGTTCAAAGGCAACCACAAAGGTAGTCCGTCAAAACTGGGTACATGCAAAATCTCGCGAAGCGAGTATTTACGAGCTGGCGGAATACAGCAGCGAGGAATAGCGCTCGTGTGTTTCGCTCTGCTCAGCTCGGTGTTTGGCATGCAAGTGACGACTCGTCTTCGATGCTTTCCAAAGGAAAGCGAAGGCGAGTCGTACTAGGTGGCGTTCAGTGATAATTCTATTAGCACTTACCTATCGCTCACCTTGTGGTTCTCTCGCGGACGAATTTGCTGCAATTGACTGAAGTGACCGAACACGCAACTCAGTCGGGCGAGTCGGTTTTTTCAACACTTCGTTTCACAACACTAGCGCGTATCAACGGATATTAAACAATTACTGTAGCTGTGAAATACGATTGTAGCTCGGAATTGCATTGAAAAATAAATCAACCGTAATTTGCACAATGTATAAAAAAAGTTTAAAGTGTACAAAAAGGATTGAAATCCCAACAAATGACATTACATTATGCATGTAACGTACAAAAATGCGCCAAGTATGTATATAGCTCTATGAGATGCTTTCTACAAAAATAATGCTCCCCACGAAAATAAGAATCTTATACTACAGACAAGTGTACATTACAAAAAAATCTTACAATAATGTAATAGCGTAAAAAAGTAGTGAAATTAATGTTTTCCAAGTATGTGCGCCAAAGTGCGTAGCAAATTTTGAGTCACATCAAAATCTCCACATATTTCGAAAATTATGATACTTACAAAAATAAGAATCTTACAATAATATTATAGCGTAAAAAAGTAGTGAAATTAATGTTTACCAAGTATGTGCGCCAAAGCGCGTAGCAAATTTTGAGTCACATCAAAATCTCCACATATTTCGACAATTATGATACATTCTGTTACCGCGATTATGAATAGAGTCATTTGAAAAGTAGAAAAAACGTCAAATTGGAACCTAAACAGAATCTCCGGCACCGGCATGGCCAAGGATTTCTATTAACAATTTCTATTAACCTTCTTTTATATATTTTGTGACGTTGCACTTTGCAACGTCCCAAAAATTAGTAAATTCCCGGCACGGGAGTAGCGACGAGCACACCTCGGGGCCTCACCCAGAAAATGAACGCCGACTAATGCCCGGTGAATCCTTTTTTTTATTGCCAACGACTACCACCGAGGACGACGATCGGAGCCCAAAGCCGCAGTTACTGCTTCCAGGGGAAAGAGTCTGCAGAGGAGGCCGGATTCCCGCCCGGAGCGCGGTAAATACCGGACGTCCAGCGGGGGAAGAAGTCGCCGCGGCCGAGGCAGGCCCCGTCAAAATTGGGGACGGGATACCTCGCGGTACTCCAACCCCAACGATTCCCGGGGGGAAGGCGGGTTGGAGGGACCCACCGGCCCCAGGGGGGTTGGTGCTCGGTGGCGCGGGTCGACTACCCTTCCCGACCCCGCTGGACCGGAACGAGAAAAACGGGAGGAACCTGGGAGAACGGCAGCATCCTGCGGAGACAGCAACAAGAGGGCCTATTTTCCACCACCGAGCAAGCAGAGCAGTCCAGGGCAGCAGTCAGCAATTATCGACAGTCAAATTATGGCGTGGCGTTTCATGAGGTTTCCGGGGTGGGGGTAGTCGCGTTAATTAGCATGCGCAGGAGATCCTCGCGGATCGCGCGAGGAGTCCTTTTCGATCATCGACCGTCAGAGAGGATAGTACGAATTTTGAGATCTCTTCGATCACCGACCGCCGACGAGTGAAAACGTGAGATATTAGTAGTGCGATTTTGAGAAGAAGAAGAGCGGAGAGAGCCTAGAGTGACGAGCAGACGATTGGGACCAACTGCGGCCGAGAACAACGAAAATGGTGAGGTGAACAGAGTAGCCCTTTTTCGCGTTGCGAGCTTTATTGCGTGATATTGATTATTTGTGCTATTGGGTGGTCCATTATCTTTCGTTCGGCCGCGTTCAAATTCACTTCCACGTCTCGGCTCCCTCTCCGTATCGTTTGCGAGTATTGTAAGAAAATTGTCGTCGCGGTCGTCGAAGTGTATCGGTTCCGGGAGTTGTAATAGTAGGTTAACGCGTGTAATTCCGCCTTAGGGCGAGGTCGTTTTTCAATAAATTGTGCCAACTCTCGGAGAACGAAATTTCTGTGACTTTAATTTATATTTCGCCTTATCCAGTCCTGACGATCCTCTCGAATAACCGATCCCACCCGCTGAGTTTGTTAGTATCGCGCGTAATTTCGACTTGGGGAAGAATTCGTTTTTCGGTGTGTGTGGTCGAGACTCGGTCGCGTAGACCAACTGTATCGCGATTCCAGTAGTATAAATTAAAAGCGGGAGAAATCCCGTGGCACGCGAGTGCCTGGCGCCCATAGAAGTCTCGACAGTAGAATTTGATCCGCGTTTCCCCAAGTCGAGTCCAAGGAAATTTCATTGTTCGCGTGAAGTCCCGCTAGCCAGGGCAGTTTCGCGAAGTGGGTGCGGACTTCACGTGACAATTTTTGGCGCCCAACGTGGGGCCTCTCCGGTACAGAGAGGTATTCGAGAGGATTTCGCGAGGAAATTTCGTGTTAATTATTGCGTTTTGAGGAAAATTTCGGAGTTTTGGGAATAGGAATTAACGTTTATCGAGTAATTCGAGTTGTAGGTAAAATAAAATAGCGATTTCGTGCGTGCGGAAAATTAAATCGTGATAATGAATTGTTGAGAAATTGCGAAGAAATTATTGAATTAGAGTTTTTGAATCACGAGTTATATTTGAAATTATTCGTAGCGTGCATTCACGGAGTCTTTGTAACAGCCTTCCAACGTTCGAATCTCGAGCTCGAGAACAAAGTATCGCGGCGCGATTATCATGTTGACATTTTTTCTCGGTAACCTAAGAACGCGCTGAGCCGAGCGAGTTGGATCGCCTGATTTTGTTTTGAGTTTGATATACTCGGAAATATACCGGGTGTACCGTGGTGAACCAATTTAAAATCTTACCAAGAATAATTAGTGGAATTACATTTTGTTAATTCGCCAAAGTTAATTCGTCTTTTGTATAGTCCCCTCTTTTTGGTTACTTTTCGTTAATTTATTGGGTTTCGTGGGTACCCCTATTGGTACCAGTTGTTAAAATTTCGCGTTTCGTGTTGGAATTTCGTTTCGTTCGTGCAGATTATCGCGTTTTGTGTCGAGTCATTCCGTGGGTTATTGGCGAATTTTTAATTGGATAGAGCTTAGCGGTTTTGAGAAGAATTTGGTTGGAGTTTTTTTTTGAAATTTGAATGGATCTCGAGAATGTCGAGAAGTAAAATCTGGAAGTGAATTGGAACAGCACGAAATTAAGGAACAGTGCTTGTCTTGTGGTTCTGATCACTGTGGTTCACCATCGGTCGAAATATTTATGAATTTATATGTGATTTATATATGATTTATGTGTAATATTTACTCCTGGCTATTTATTGCGAGAATTTCTGCTTTAAATTGTTATTGTGTTATTGATATTATGTTGTATGAATTTTGAATTTCGCTGTTTTCTGGCTTTTGCTTATTGCGTGGTGCCAGGTTTGAAGAATCCCTGGGCGAGTTGACGCTACGTAATTTTCTCTGCTCCTGCGATATCCTATGGCTTAAATTTTTTTGTGTATGCGAAATTTATTTATTGTTAGAATTAAGCAGCGAGATATGGAATATTGGAATTGACAGAATAGTTGAATCACACGGAATTATTGGAATTATTTGAATCATGCGAAATTATTGGAATAATTGAATTACTGACTTAATTGAATTAGTTGAATTATCGGAACTTAGGAATTATCTGGATTTTGGTGAAAATATTAGTTATGAATAATTCGGGCGTTACGAATTTCACGGTGTTACCGAATTTCGCGTGATAATCTAAACTTAGGTCATCCTACTGTGCTCATTGAAAATTTTTTGGATTCGTTCGAGACTATCGAAACGTTTTTTTTTCCTGTTTTTGTCGAATTGGGTCGCGTTGCGAGTTAATTAAGGAATTATCGAAAAATTGGCAGCACTAGGTTATCGAATAGAATATCCCTTTTTTTTGTTATTTTTATTTTTTTTGGTATTCGCCGTTGCCTTGTCAAGCTCACACGAGAGTGGCGATATCGCGTTCGGCGAGTGAATAGCACGAAATAGCGGGGTGTCGATTTCATCGTCGCGTCCGGATAGGGAAGATTCGCGTCCACGAATCACGGTGATAGTTTGCAGGAATCGGAAAGTGGGTGATCGCGCGGAAGGACCATGTCCAACCCGGATAAACAAATGGATCAAGGCGCGGACCAATCCGGGAGTCAGGGAAACAATTCGAGTAGTTCATTACAGTTTCCGCATTCGCCAGCCGACAATGTACCGCCCGCGTTCGTCGAGACCATGCAAATTCCGATTTCGGATCATTCGCGCGCGCGTCTACCTCCAATACCGCAAACGCGAGGATATAGCATGCACGAGACGACGCACCGTGATCCCCGAGGGGAAGTCATCGAACAGTTGAGACGATGGGGAGTTAAATACACGGGCGAGCCGGCGGAAGATTTAGAATATTTTGTCGATCAAATTTGGGAGGCCTGCGAACTAAAATCTTGCGACCCTTCGGAAGTGGTCCCGTATCTGCATCACGCCATGGGAGGTCGCGCCGCGTCCTGGCATTACAACGGTCGAGATCGATGGCGCACCTGGGATCAATTTGTCACGGCGATTCGAATTAGCTTTAGCACCGCACGAAAACAAACCGATTTCGAGAAAAAGATTTTGGCGCGCGTGCAACAATGGGACGAACGGGTCATCGACTATCTAGTAGAGATGCAAGGCTGGCTAAGGAGATTGAATCCCCCTTGGCCCCTCGCCCAGCAGGTAGACATCCTATATGAAAATTTACACCCGCAAGTTCGAGCGCATATCGTACGCGCGACTTTACGCGATTTATCCGATTTAGAGCGCGAAGCGTTTTCGGCCGAACAACTGCTCCTCGAATTAAAGACTTGCACGCAATTCGGGCGACGCGAAATTCCCGCGAAAGAAACCAGCGCCCGAGCAGTAGAATACCCGCCGAAATCGAGGTTCCCGCCGCCGCCCACCGCCTCGAGTACACCCCGTCCCTTACCTCGAGCCCTGTTAAGGACAACCGCGACTCCGACGTGCTGGAACTGTCAGAAAACCGGTCATTATTCTCGGGAATGTCCCGAGCCGAGTAGAGTCCATTGTTATCGTTGCGGAAAGGCCGGAGTCACAACTCGTGATTGCCCTGAATGCTCCCGAAACCCGGGAAATGCGACAGGCAGCCGGTAAAACGGGTCGTATCGGCTACCGAGACCTCACAAACGACCCCGAAGGACCAGATCGCGCAGGAGGAATTCCCGAGTTCCCCGACAAATTCATCGCGTCCCGCGAGTAGTGCCGAATCGCGCGTAGAGCCACGTCCGTCGCTGAGACTGGGCCGTTTACCCCTGTATTTACAAGTACGGGTGGAGGGATTCCCAGTAACCGCGCTAATAGACGGTGGAGCCGCCCTGAATATTATCCATCAGGAGGTCGCGAAGAGGGTTCCTAATATTGTGGACGTCGGATCGAGGGAAACCCCCTATTATTTCATAGTCGCGAACGGAGAGGTGGTAGAAGCCAGTCGACACGTTAGCTTTTGGGTGGAAATTAAGGGAGAGCATAGAGCAGTCAACGCGCTAGTGTCCGATAAAATTCCGGGACCCTTAATCCTCGGAGTTCCCGCCATCGCAGATTTCGGAATTGTTGTTCGTTATAATCGGGCCGTTTGGCATTTTGATTTTCGTCCACACGAGTCTTTCGCGTTCGAGCCACCACCAAACAGGAGACAAGTATGCGGGCTGAGGCCGTTATCCGATTGCGAACGCGAGCGCTTGGAGCACTTTATGAAAGGAGTAACACCGAAACTATCCCAAGTAGCCGCGTTGACCAATTTGATCGAGCATCGAATTGATACCGGTGATCACCCACCGATTAGACAAAGAGTTTACGCAGTTTCACCGGTCGTGCAGCAAGCAATTAACGATGAAGTCGACAAGATGCTCGCGGACGATATTATCGAACCTTCGTATAGCGAATGGTCGAGTCCTATAGTCATGGTGAGAAAGCCGAACGGGACTTATCGCTTCTGTCTCGATTTTAGAAAAGTTAATAGCGTGTCAAAAAAGGATGCCTACCCACTGCCGTTGATGAGTAGCATCCTCGATAAACTCCACGCCGCGAGATACCTGAGTACGATAGATTTGAGTCAGGCCTATTTTCAAGTTCCGCTCGAAAAGAAGAGCCGCGAGGTCACCGCGTTTATCGTGCCGGGTAGAGGGCTATTCCACTTCAAGCGGATGCCGTACGGACTGACGGGTGCACCAGCGACCTTTCAACGCCTGCTGGACCGCCTCATCGGACCAGAACTGGAGCCGCATGCCTTCGCCTATCTCGATGACATTATCGTGGTTACGAAAACATTTGAAGAGCATCTCGACTGGCTTAATCGCGTATTGGAACGAATTCGGGTAGCAGGCCTATTAGTGAACCCTGCGAAATGCGAGTTCTGTCGCTCCGAAGTGAAATATTTAGGGTTTCTCGTCGGGGAGGATGGCCTTAAGGTTGATCCAGACAAGATCGCGCCGATCATGTCCTACCCGCCACCGAAGGATGTGAAGCAACTCCGGCGATTTCTAGGGATGGCGTCATGGTATCGTCGATTCCTCGCCCAGTTTGCTACCGTTTCGGAGCCCCTAACCCGACTATTGCGCAAAGACCAACCTTGGACATGGAACTCCGGACAACAGACCGCGTTTGAAGAAATACGGAACATGATAGCAACCGCGCCGGTACTGAACTATCCGGATTTTAGTCTGCCTTTCGTGTTACACACCGATGCCAGTACGGTAGGATTAGGCGCCGTTCTGACTCAGACCACCGACGAGGGCGAACGAGTTGTCGCGTTCGCGAGTAGAACACTTACCACCGCGGAGAGAAATTATGCCACCACCGAGTTAGAGTGTCTCGCGATCGTATGGTCGGTAAAGAAATATCGAGCCTACCTCGAGGGATATCATTTCACTGTTGTTACGGACCACAACAGTCTCCGATGGCTACACAACCTCAAGGATCCAGTGGGTCGCCTAGGGAGATGGGTTCTCGAGTTGGGAGCCTACGACTTTGACGTAGTATACCGGAAGGGTGCACTCCACCACGTGCCCGATGCACTTTCGCGTATTCCGGTCGTCTCTCATTTAATCTCCACCGTTAAGCGATTGAGTTGGTACGAGCATCGGAAACAACAGATTCGCGAGCATCCAGAACGATTCCCGAACTGGAAGGTAGAGAACCAAAAGCTATGGTATCGACGCGAGAACGAAATGATTGAGACGCTATTAGGGAAATATCTGAGTTAACGAGTTCTTTAGATTAAACTATTTGGTATTATCTTGTACGTTCGAATGTAAGTCCCGCAAGGGAGATTCCGTATTAACGAGTACTAGACTAACAGTATTATAATCCGTTTTTTTTGTTTGTTCAACCCCGGGGGGGAGTCAATAAAGTAAGCCAAGGAAATTAGTGATGTTTACTACAAGGAGAATAAGTACCCCTCCACTAGCGTACGGTAACCTTTTTGTGTTGCGGAATATTTTAGCGTGTAGAAAAAGCAGAGAGTCAACTCGTCCCAGGTATGCGGCCAGGTTAGGAGTAAGTACGAATTTGGATATTTCGCTTTTGCTTAGTTCTCTCGGAAAGGAGAGAACTCCCTTCGCTATCGCGCTTGGAGAAAATGTTGGTTAATCCTCGCTAGGAGAGGACCATGTGTTGAAGATCGTATTGCGATTTATCGAATTTTTTTTTGTTGTCTGATTATGTGTGAGTTTATTGCTTTTGGGTCTTGCTTGAGTAATTATGTTTGCTAAGACCTTGTAGCGCATGGTTACCGGTTACTAATTTTGTATGTTGCCTGAAAGAGGAGGACCCGAGTTGTGCTCGAAAGAAAATGAAATTTAAAGAAAAGGGCTAGTCGCACCTCGGCACGAAGGAGACCGGGACGGTCTCCCCCAAGGGGGGGGGGGGGGGGGGGGGGTCGTTGTGACGTTGCACTTTGCAACGTCCAAAAAATTAGTAAATTCCCGGCACGGGAGTAGCGACGAGCACACCTCGGGGCCTCACCAAGAAAATGAACGCCGACTAATGCCCGGTGAATCCTTTTTTTTATTGCCAACGACTACCACCGAGGACGACGATCGGAGCCCAAAGCCGCAGTTACTGCTTCCAGGGGAAAGAGTCTGCAGAGGAGGCCGGATTCCCGCCCGGAGCGCGGTAAATACCGGACGTCCAGCGGGGGAAGAAGTCGCCGCGGCCGAGGCAGGCCCCGTCAAAATTGGGGACGGGATACCTCGCGGTACTCCAACCCCAACGATTCCCGGGGGGAAGGCGGGTTGGAGGGACCCACCGGCCCCAGGGGGGTTGGTGCTCGGTGGCGCGGGTCGACTAGCCTTCCCGACCCCGCTGGACCGGAACGAGAAAAACGGAAGGAACCTGGGAGAACGGCAGCATCCTGCGGAGACAGCAACAAGAGGGCCTATTTTCCACCACCGATCAAGCAAAGCAGTCCAGGGCAGCAGTCACCAATTATCGACAGTCAAATTATGGCGTGGCGTTTCATGAGGTTTCCGGGGTGGGGGTAGTCGCGTTAATTAGCATGCGCAGGAGATCCTCGCGGATCGCGCGGATCCGCGAGGAGTCCTCTTCGATCATCGACCGTCAGAGAGGATAGTACGAATTTTGAGATCTCTTCGATCATCGACCGTCAGAGAGGATAGTACGAATTTTGAGATCTCTTCGATCATCGACCGTCAGAGAGGATAGTACGAATTTTGAGATCTCTTCGATCACCGACCGCCGACGAGTGAAAACGTGAGATATTAGTAGTGCGATTTTGAGAAGAAGAAGAGCGGAGAGAGCCTAGAGTGACGAGCAGACGATTGGGACCAACTGCGGCCGAGAACAACGAAAATGGTGAGGTGAACAGAGTAGCCCTTTTTCGCGTTGCGAGCTTTATTGCGTGATATTGATTATTTGTGCTATTGGGTGGTCCATTATCTTTCGTTCGGCCGCGTTCAAATTCACTTCCACGTCTCGGCTCCCTCTCCGTATCGTTTGCGAGTATTGTAAGAAAATTGTCGTCGCGGTCGTCGAAGTGTATCGGTTCCGGGAGTTGTAATAGTAGGTTAACGCGTGTAATTCCGCCTTAGGGCGAGGTCGTTTTTCAATAAATTGTGCCAACTCTCGGAGAACGAAATTTCTGTGACTTTAATTTATATTTCGCCTTATCCAGTCCTGACGATCCTCTCGAATAACCGACCCCACCCGCTGAGTTTGTTAGTATCGCGCGTAATTTCGACTTGGGGAAGAATTCGTTTTTCGGTGTGTGTGGTCGAGACTCGGTCGCGTAGACCAACTGTATCGCGATTCCAGTAGTATAAATTAAAAGCGGGAGAAATCCTGTGGCACGCGAGTGCCTGGCGCCCATAGAAGTCTCGACAGTAGAATTTGATCCGCGTTTCCCCAAGTCGAGTCCAAGGAAATTTCATTGTTCGCGTGAAGTCCCGCTAGCCAGGGCAGTTTCGCGAAGTGAGTGCGGACTTCACGTGACAATTTTTAAAACATAATATTATTACTTGTTTTGTTTTTTCACGTTCTTTGTTTAGAGTTTTTAATTTTATTTTCTCGTATGTTGTAAAGAATATTGGCAATGTTTTAGCAGGTTTCCCTTGTCCTTGCAAGGAATCGATATTCTCCAATTCCTGCTACAATAAATAATTCTTTTTAGTTAAAATGAAACTGTGCTTGTGATAAGTAATTTCAAAACTTACCCTGAATAACGTTAGACTAATTTTGATATGTATGTAATATTCATAAGTTGTATAATTATAAGTTCATTTTTGGGCGATCAGACATACCAGTCCTTGATGCGATTCTGGTGCGTAATCTAGTGCGCATGACGAGATGGGTTCGAAGCCTGGCATCACTATTCGCGAGCCGGACTAGGCGGCGTGCTGGCTAATTCCTAATGAAATTATCCTACCGCTCACCTAATGGTTCTCTCACGTATAAGAAAAGGAAATTTACCACGAAATGCTCGAACCCGCAACTCAGAGGGGCGAGTCGATTTTTGACATTTCACTTGTCACTTTTACTGCACCGAATCATTATAACTGATCGATAATAAACACCTGGTGTTGCTGATAACATAAGGCCTAGGAATACGCTGCTACTGCCAATTACAACGTTAGAAGTCCTCCGGCCATCTGGTTGTTGGACTCGCGGGGGCAGTGGTTAACTCAGCATGCTTGGGAAGGAACCCTCGTGGGTCCCGGCGTGTGAGTTGCGTACCAACAACTCGGCTGCCGACCTGCATAGTCAGCAGGGTGTGAATAGTCACCCGGCTCCACCAGTAGTTTGTCTTCGGCCAGGACTCATGTTGTGCAACTGGTAGGCTACCTGCTTCGGCGAGTGCCGCGCTGATTGGGCAGCATCCCAATCCCTCGCACATGGGGGCCGTCTCGGTGGGGGCTTCGTGCCAGGAACGGGACGTTAAACCTCAGACCCTGTCTGCCCCTATCTACTCCCGGGCGTGGCTCTGGGAGCATCCCAGTCGGTGAGGGCAAGGGCTAGCAATGCTCAAAGAGTCAGAAATTATCATATCCGCAACAAAAGGCAAAATATCCAGCAGAACTGCACACAAGGCCTCATGACCGCGCAAGGGCGCATATGGCCATTCTTTCATAACGCAAACCAACACAATATAAGAATATGCAATAGCTCAAGTAAGAACATATGTCTTAAAACACTCAGAAACAAAGCAACTAAGCAGAACATAAATAACAAACGAGAGCCCATGGGGTGTGATGCGAATACACAGCCTCTCACACTCAAGTCAAATGCCACCTGTACGTTGGTGCCATGGGATGGATGAGCGTATCCTTTGCGCACATTCCACTTTGGACACGGGCCGTTTTTGGAACTTGCGCACGTGGAAACAGCGCACAGTGGAAACTGCCCACATTGGACACTGCCCACAGTCGAAATAGTGTATACCCTGATAGCCAGGCCGAGGCAAGCTTTGGATAATATGAGTAGAATTTGTGCCTCCTTCATGCCTCCAGTTGCGGTCTATAAAAATATATGACCTTTCCTAAAAACATGTTATCCGGTTGTCGCGAGCGCGGATGTTGACTGTCGACAGTCAACGTTTGTGAGCCGAACAATATGTGAACTTGGACCAGATGAGTGAAAAACTGGAGTCTGCGGTTCAATCTGACAACGAGCATCATAAAATTTAACATTGTTGCGTCCCGAGCGGTTGTGGCACGCACTTCAAGGAAAACTGTAGGATGTGGATTTTCGCCGGTGTGTCGCTGAAAACTCCGGGTAAATCAAGAGTTTTACTGTGTAAAAGGTGTTTTATTCGCGGTTTTATAGTTTCCACAATTGAAACCGCACTCCTTTCCTCTCAACAACAAATGTATGTTAATAACTAGTTATAAGAAAACCACTGTATTAGTCGCAATTAACATACGTGTACTGAGTCTCGTAGTCGAAATAACAATGAGTGTCTTCCCTTGTTCGCAATGCCTTTTTATGAACTATCCTATTCCCGCTCCGCCGCCGGCACCAAGGGTAGGAACCACCAAGTGGGGTTGACGCTACGGTGAGAGAGAGTGAGAGGTCCGGTCGTTGGGCCTGCTCTAGCGCCGACGTCACATGGCGACGGAGAGAGCGAGATACATGATAACAATTCGGTAGTCAAGAAGTTACAGGCACCACTACTAACATGCAGATTTCCAGAATCGGTCCTGCAGCCCATGATTTTAGCGCGAATCGGTCCTTTAGCCCATCATTCCCGTGCCCCTAACATACATTGTATTTGGAATCTAAAAATCATTGCGTCGCTCCTCATACTTTGTGTTTCGCTTAGCAAATCCATCGCGACATTTAGCATTAACTTATTTAACATATCTCGTAAGTATTCCACTATTCCAGTTATTATTTATGTAAATCTAGCCAGCATAATTAAGATTAGGCTTAGGAGAGGGTGTTAGGTACATGAGATCCTGTGGCTCGAGCATACGGACAAGCGCAGTCTAATTTGCAGTTACCGGCGTATGAACGAGCTGTAAATCTGGGTAATTTCGGAAGGGTTGCGATCGCCCACGCAACAACATAAATATTATTATCTAGAAATATTCGGTTTAATCAGGATCGTAGAAGAAGGCCAGGACAGAATGTATCAAGGTAAAATATAATTATGTTATTCTCTCTGATTTTAATAAAAATATAAACTGTTCGCATATTTTTCTTTCTTTTTATTAACATCGGCGTACAATCCACCAATCCAGTTTAAATAAGCAACCTGCAAAAAGAAAATATCCAATGTAACCTATGAAATATCAATCTAAGTTGTAGCAGTGAGAAAGATGATATTGTTGAGGTAAATTCAAATTTATACAAAACTCTACATCTAGTATGATATTTCTTTATCGAGGCAAACACGGAAAACTAACGGAGTTTGAGGTACATTGAGGGGTAGGTTCTACCCTATAATAAAATTTTGACCAGGTATCCAGCGAGGGGTACAAATAGCCGTGATTCCGATGCCTCGATGGTCACTTGTAAACGAGACGCTGTTAGGTTCAATAGATACCGCATAGACTACGATTTCTTTCTTGTATAACGTTTATAACATATTTTTGAATATAATCTCTTATTTGCACATTTCTCCACGAGTAAATATCTTTCACATCTCACATAACCTCAACAGATATGAACTTACCACTTTTTTATATTGCTCTTCGGGAACTTGGTTAAAAGCATTGAGCTCGGCTATGTTTTTAAGTTGTGACGGGAGATTTGAATTTCCCTCGACAAATAAAAGAGTCCCCTCCTGATTGACAAGGAATTCGACAAGTACGACTAACAATAAGGAAGACCCCTAGCGCCGAAGTAATAATTATCGCGACACCGGTAGAGGGCTATCACCGGAGACGTTCGATCCGAGATCGAACGCTCACTCTCTGACTCCGACCACCGAAGAGAACACCACGTTCTCAAATAAGTAGCGAGATCACATAATTGCGTAGTGCGCGGGTATATTATAAGCACGGCTGCGTGCGGGTTTTGTCAAATAAGGCTATTTGTAACCGTAGTTGTTCGTCAAGTTTGTGAGACGTTCAACCTCTTGGAGAATCTGAAGCACCAGTTGACACGTAAGTCAGTAAATCTATAATTTGCCTGAAATCTGACTGCATTATTTTGCTTCCAAACGGGTCATCCAATCCTCCCACTTCCCTGGGATATCGTTCTATTATTTCTTCTCTTTGCCGATTTGAGGAAATCGGCTGGCGCCCAAATTATTAGTCATTTTATATAGTAAATTATCAATTCTATCCTTATGAGCCCCGGCAGCCCTTGACCCAGGCCGCGCCGGGTGTGGGTTTCTTTCGAAATAAATTAAGTCGCTTCACGACCATATCGAAGAGAAATAAAAACCGGTCCCAAAGTGGTATTATATCCGGCTTCTCCATCACACCACTGTTTTCTTTTAATATTTCTAGCATTTTTGCCATATTTTTATTTATGTGGGAGATATTTTTCGCCATGTGCGACCAACTATCTTGCAGTTTTGACAGAGTCGCGTTCTGTTTTCTGTGGGAGTACAAGGGGCTTTACTGACATCTATATGGACATAAGGAAACAAGTTGAAAATGAAGACTTACTGCATCTCTCGTTCCACTGCATACATTCTCCTGTGCAATTGCTCTATTTTCTGCTCTACTGTTGCAGCTGGCCTCCTGGGGGTAAATCGTGAACCACCGTATGTAGATCCAGCATACGAAGAGGCTGGGGATTCCTTCTGGTCCACAGTCGATTCGTACAGCCATTCGGAACTGGCTGTTTCCGCTCTTGTATCTAGCTGGCGTCGTTTACATTGAGGCCGACGATCCAGTAGGGATTGCGACTGCAAGTTTTTAATACACATTATCCAATTAATGGTGGATCTCTGTCTTCCTCTCCTTTCTTTGTTCAATAGGAAATGTCACTTACCATATCGTCTGTGTCCAGGAACATATGTTCCTCCTCGGCTTCCTCTGGTTCGAACGATGGCCCTGCTACTGTTCGGAATGCAATATTTTGATTGTGGTCGATCGGGACCACGCTTCTCTTTCTTCCTCGTCCTCGTGACAGCAACGATTGTGACTGTAAGTTTAAAAATATACATACATATTAATTGCAATTTCTGTTTCTTCTGCACGTTTTTTAATTGTATCGATAATGTTACTTACTATATTGTCGGTGTCCAAACCTTTGAAATTGCTAACTGCGTGTGGAAACAGAAAGAAAGCGCGCCTCTGTCCAAAGTGAAACTAAGTAAAAACTGCCTCTGTACAGCGTCAAACCGAGTAAAAACTGGTCATCCCCACCGAAGGGTTCGGGAAATCCGACCATAAAATATTACCTGCGCTATGTATCCGAGCCGAGAATCATCGCTTCATATTATGGATTTAGTCTAGTTTCCTAAAGTATTCAGGCTTGTACAGAACCTTCGTGCTCTTACTGCGGCTAATTTTGATAATGGTGTCGAACACGTTAAAAAAATCTGTGTCGCGGAAGCGGTTTTCGCGGTTGTCGAGTGCGCAACAACAGAGAATTCGTCGGGAAATATTAGAGAATGTTCGCGTTCGCGGTACCGTTCATTTACCCCCAGCTACTCTGGGTCCTGTTATTAGGGAACACGTGCGCGTTAATCTTTCGCCTATCCCTCGCGTTCCTTCGACCTCGTCTCCTCCGTCTTCTTCGTCTCCTCCGTCTTCTTCGTCTCCTCCGTTTTCTTCGTCTTCTCCGTCTTGTTCGTATCATTCGTCTGCTTCAGGCGGCTCTAGTGAAGCTGTGGTTGAGGTTCCATTTGTGGAAAAGCTCGCGTCTTGCTTTAATGAAATTTAGATTCCCCATGTTCACGCCAATAAAATTTTAGAAGTTCTTCGCACACATCCGTGCTTTTCGAATTTACCTAAGGATGTTAGAACCGTTTTGCGTACCCCGCGTGCTCCTGTCCATATAATTAGCGTGCCACCAGGCGAATATGTCCACTTTGAAATCGAATCGCAGTTAGTTAGATCCTTACATAATATTAGAACCACCGATTTTACAGAGTTATTATTAGATTTTAGCACCGATGGATGCGTGTTAGACCGGGGAAATATTATTCATGTTTGGCCGATCCAATGCAAGATTGCAAATTTGCAATCTAATGCAAGGCCCATCGTAGTCGGGGTGTATAAAGGTAAGACGAAACCGGGTGACGCACGTCAGTTTTTCAATCCCTTTATTTCGGAATTTCAAAGTATTATTTCAAGGGGCGGCATAGAGGTTCAAAACGATAGAATCCCAATTCAAATTAGGTGTTTCGCAGCTGACGCACCAGCTACGGCGTTCATTTTAAATCATCGCGGACATAATTCGGCTCACCCGTGTTCAAAGTGCAATGTTTCGGGTATCCAGGTAGGTGGTCGATATGTTTTCCCTAACGTTTCGTCGGGTTTACGTACCGATGACGAGTATATTAGGCGCGTAGATCAGCAACATCACAAACCGGGTAGTAGTATTCTTTCTCATTGGCCAATGGGACTAGTTTCGCAAGTACCCTTTGATTATATGCATTTAGTCTGTTTAGGGGTCGTCAGAAAACTGTTATCGGCGTGGATAGCCGGGAAGTTTGCGCGAACCGCGAAATTAAATTCCGTTAAAGTAAGTATTATCACCGCGCGATTAAATATACTGGAAAATTATTGCCCCTCGGATTTCGCCCGCCGCCCCCGGGCTATAACTGATTTCACGAAATATAAAGCGACCGAATTTCGGCAATTTTTGCTTTATACGGGACCTGTCGTCTTAAATGATAATCTTCCCGATTCAGAATACGCGCATTTTCTGTTGCTACATTCCGCTCTCCGTGTTTTGATTTCTGCCGCTCCTTCAGAGCCGCAATTACAATTCGCTCAGGCCGCGTTAGAAGAATTCGTCCTTCGGTGTCCCGACCTTTATGGCCCAACATTCAATTCATACAATGTCCACGGTTTGCTGCATCTGACCAACGATGTCAGGCAGCTTGGCCCCTTAGATTCCTTTTCCGCGTTTCCATATGGAAACCAGATGCCCATATTTCGGAAATACCTTCGAAAACCAAACCAATTTCTACAACAATTTTCAGGAAGAATGTTCGAAGTACAATATTCTGTATCAGCGGTTTCAACCAAAGCTGGATTATCTTTGTCTGGCGGCACACGTTTAGGGACAATTCAGAAAGATAATTGTTGCATTTTAAATAACGGTAAAATTTGCGTCATATGCGATATAATTGAAGATAAATTAGATTTAAAATTATTAGTGAGGGTGTTTCGTGACGTCCGTGATTTTTATAACGTCGGGGAGGGGTCTTCCGCGTTCGAGGTATATTGTTGCTCCGATTTAAGTGGAAAAATAATTTCGGTTAGGAAAAGCCAAGTTCGCGCGAAATGTTATAGGATGCCATTTTTTGAAAAAAATGCAGTTGCACCAACAGATTGTGACACAGAAATATATATTGTCGCTGTAATTACACACACCGAAACAACATAGGATTTGTATTTTGAATTTTTCATTGTATTTCATATACTTCGTACATTGTACAATATCATATTATTTGTAATATTATTGGTTTACATAGATCTTATGTTGCTGATGTCAAAGTGGGTCTCGGATGCTGCAGTCCACGATATACCTAAAAGAAAGAAGAGACAGAAGATAAGTATTACTGATTTCCATATTACATCCATTGTTTTTTGAAATTAATTATGACTCGCTGACTCTAATTCGTGCTAATTTCTTCGTTTCATGCTCCTGGATCTTCAACTCATGACGAGGGAAAGAAGATAACGTTTGTGGTAAATAGTTGAACTTGACTCATTGTTTTTTGAAATTAATTATGACTCGCTGACTCTAATTCGTGCTAATTTCTTCGTTTCAGGCTCCTGGATCTTCAACTTATGACGAGGGAAAGAAGATAACATTTGTGGTAAGTACGTACAACTATATTCATTATTTTCGAAGATTGATTACAAGTTACTGATAATAATTGACATTGTTTAATTTGCTGTTTCAGGTTCATGATTCATCGACTTGTGGCGACGGAAGACAAATAAGAAGTACATCGCTCCTCCTGCTACACACATAATTCTAAGGCATTAGGTTAATAATAAATGTATTAGTTAATGTAATATTAATAAATAAAAATAAATTAAATATATTTTAAGGTACTATTTATTTTTGGGGGGGAGGGAAAATATATTGCGAGTTTAAATTTGGCGCCAAGGATACGAGCGACCGGTGGGGGCATGTTGCGCATCTGACTGCGCAGGCAAATCCACACTGCAACAAAGCGGGGATTTCATGCCAAAGAGTGACGACTACTACAACAACATGTCCAGATTTCTGCACAGAATTGGATCGAGTCCATGCCGACAGGGGGCAAATGTCGGTGCGGATTCTATGCCGACATCGTGCCTCTGTGCTATCAGGGTAGTGGAAGTTGCACACATCAAATGCGGAAACTGCGCACAGTATGTCGAGTTCACAGTGGACCTTTACCACACGAAAAGTGGAAGTCGGCTGCAGAGTACTACGTACAGACCTTAACTGTAATCATTAGACAGCGGATGTTCATGCAAATGCATATTTTTATAGGAAACAGATAAAGGACTGGGACCTGGACAGAAATTTGTTTTGTGATTAGAGGATTCTAAAAAGGCGTTTTCTATTTCGCATTTTTTGCATAATGCATATGTTCTGCATATTTGCGTTTGAAAACATATGCAATATTATATTGCATATGTTATTTGTCTTGAATATGCACATACTGGGTCACTGTGGAATAACTGTATTGTTAAATTAATTTAGTCTATCAGAAAACTCTCATACCATAGCTATGTAGTAAGGTATTCCTATTACCAGTAATAGCCTTGCTATTAGTAAGAGCACATGAATCATAACAGTATGGATAACAATAGTATGTTATTGGTGCTAATAATAAATCAAAGCAGATCCAGTCTTCGTAACTTTGATTTGCTGACTGGTACACGTGACAGTTCCTGCTTAGAATTTGAGTGGTTCGGATTGATTGTCGCAATTAACGTGAATATATTAAGTGTTCCTCCGTTGCTTGAGAAATGCCAAAAGTTCGCAAGTGTCGGAAAAGTTTAATGCGAAGTTGGATCGAGAACGATTCCAATTTTGTTATTAACGACGGTGACGATAAAAGCATGTATGTATTGTGACGTTGCAGATCTGGCAACGTCACAAAATAGTAAATAAAAATAATAAGCAAACGCGAAACTACTCTCGGGGCCTTCCGTGAATAAATTACCGAGGCTAATTCCCGAATTTTGTGAGTCGCGTGGCAGGAGAGACGGCGGAAACACCGGCGGAAGGAGAAGGAGGTGCGACACCGGTGCCCTGCGGAGCCTCCGTGTTGGGCCACCCCTATTGGTGACCCACGCGGGGCACGGCGATCCCGGGGGGATCGAGGCGCGGACGCCTGAGGGCCGATCTCTCCCCACCCAGCCTGCCGCAGCAAGAGTTCCGCGAGCGGCGACCACCAGCCGCCAACCTCCCGAAAAAGGACCACCTGCCGACATCTGTGGAGGATCGACAGGACTCACAGTGACGTCACCACCAGCGTCGCGGGAAAAGCTTCTACTCATGCGCGTGCCGAATGTACGGCGTAATTGCCGAGCACGCGGTCTCAGTCGTACTACACCATTAGGATCAATTAGTGATCTCAGTCGTACTGCAACCTTAGAATCGATTAGCGATCGTTTTGTGAGAGGACGAGATCGAACGAGAACAATGGAAAAGATATTTGAGAGTCTACGAGAGGCCAGCGATTCGGTAAGCGAACTTAACTAGCCCTTTTCGTTTGTGTCGAATGTAATGAAGAATTGTACGCGTTAGAATCCCGTTTGGTATCGAAATTATGAGAGATTTTCCGGCTTCACCGGTATTGCGTAGTGTTTTTCCGTATCGAGTCCTCCCGTAACGAATGATGTAATCTAGTGCGTCGCGTGCGTTACCGCGTGTAATCTCGAGGGTTGTAATTCGATCTTCGCGTTTGTAATTCCGCCTTCGGGCGATGACGAAAAATAAAATGTGCCGACTCTCGGATTTATTTTGAATCGTTGTGTGAGAATTATTTTGTGTGTGAAATTCCTGTTTTGCGTCGTCACTCCACCCATGCTCGATAGAATCGAACTCATTCCGCGTAGTCCGGCCCTGGGAGAAATTTCGACGTTTCGATTTCGTTAAGTAAAGAGATTCTCGAATCACTTTTTGGTAGACTGGAGAGTAGAATTATTTGGTAACATTTCGAACGAGCCTCGGCTCGCGGCACTTCGGTGCCTGGCGCCCAACGGATTAAGGATTTTTGGATTTTGGGAAATTTGGAGGAGAGAATCTCGCGCATTTTCTTTGCTCACGAGTAATTTTCGGGTTAGCCGGTGCCGAATATCGAAGTAAGGAAAATTCTCGTGACAGTATGTACGTATATTTCAATTGATCCCCTCAAAGTTACAATTCCCGTTTAACAACTATCCTTAGTAACTATCCGCACGCTTCGCTCTTACTCCTAACCTTAATCTACTGCCTTAATTCTAAAACTTAACCTACTCGCCCTCCTCACCGCTCCTTAGCCGCTCGCTCTCTTTCTCTCTGTCGCTCTCGCGCTAGCGCGCCTCCTCCTCCTTAGCCTCAACCTCGGCTTCCGGTTCCACACTCACTCCTTCTCTCACTCTCGCATCTTCTCCCCCTCTCTCCGACCCTTCCCCTCCTTATCTCTCCGCCCTCCTACTCTCCTCCATTTCCCTTAACCACCCCTCTCCTTTTCCCTGTTCCCCTAATATCTCCCCCACCTTCTCCTTCCACTCTCCCTTTCCCCCGCCCCCGTCATTACATCACTCCCAGACGTGCTCCCACGATTCCTCCTCTCCGCAACATACCCTACATCTCTTCCTCTCCTCCTCCTCCCAGTATCTGCTTTCCCTCACTGCATTCCCTAGCCTCCACCTTAATAACCTCCTCCATCTACCCTTCCCCCATCCTTCCTTCAGGTAGCTCGGCACTCCTTCCCCTTTGATCTCCTTATACCATCTGTTGCTTCTCGAGCTCCGAATCCTTTCCCACCTTTCCTCCCTCTGCCTCTCTCTTTCCCTTTTTTCCACCTCCTCCCAATCCCACCCCCTCAGTCCAGCTCTCCTCTCCATCTCTTCCTTTTCCACTCCTATCTCCCTTAATCCCGCTAACCTTTCCGTCTCCCACCTGGACAGTCTATCCCCCCCCCCCCCCTATCGCTCTTTCTCTAATCTCCACCCAACATCTTCTGGCCCACTCATTTCCCCCTCCCTCTTCCAGTTTCCTCTCATATGCCCACGCCCTTTTATACGCCCATGTCCTCACTTTTTCCTTCTGCACCTCCTCCCTGATCACGTAGCCCGGCGTCCACCTCTCCGCCCCCATAACCCATCTCAGGAATCTCTCTTGTACCGCCTCCACCTGAGCCCATTCCCTCCACCCCCACACTTCTGCCCCATACTCGATAACTGGTTTTACCAGCCTGTCCCCCATCCATATCCTACTTTCCCACTCCTTCCCGTACCGCCTTTTCCCTATCCCCCACACTTGCCCCATCACCGCCGCTGCTCTTCTCACGCTCTCCCTTATCTGTCCCTCCTGCGATCCATTCCTTCTTATCACGTACCCCAGATACTTGTATTCCCTCACTTCTTCTAATTTCCGCCCCTTCCAAGTCCACGCCACCTCCTTCATTCTTCCTCCACCCTTCCTACACCTCATTACCTTACTCTTTTCCGCGTTCAGCACCAACCTCTTCCTACCCAGATAACCCTCTAATGTTTTTATCATCCTTAGCATGCCCACCTCCTCCTCCGCTAACAGCACCAAGTCGTCCGCGTACATCAATGCATAAACCTTCTGACCCCCTATTCTCACCCCTCCCCACCCCTCCTCCCTCAACTCGTCCTCTAAGTCCGAAGTGGCCATATTGAATAGTATTGGGCTCATTGGACAGCCCTGCCTGACGCCCCTCACCATCCAAAACTTCTCCCCCACCGATCCTCCCACTTTCACCCTGCTCCACATTTCTGCCAGTACCTCCTCCACCCTACCCACCAAGCCCTCTCTTATCCCTCTCCTCCTCATCGCCCCCACCAACTCTTTCCTGTCCATCATGTCAAATGCCGCCTTCAGGTCTACGAAGAACAGTACTAGCTTCCCGCCCCCTCCCTTCTCTACCTGCCTGTTGATTACGTAGTTCAAGACGTACACCTGGTCTACCGTCCCCATCCCCTTCCTGAACCCGGTTTGGCATTGCGGTATTACTCCTTTCTCCTCCGCTTCCTTCCGCAACCTTTCCGCCAACACCGCCGCGTACACTTTGTAGAGTGTCGGCATCAGGGTTACTCCCATGAAGTCCTCGACCCTCTCCCCTGTCCCCCTCTTCCACACTGGCACCACGATCCCCCCTTTCCAGCTCTCCGGTCATCCTCCTCCCTCCCACACCGTATTGCAACACCTGTCTATCCACTTCCTCACTTCTTCCCCTCCGTACCCCCAAACTTCGTTCGTGATTCCATCCTCCCCTCCCGGCTTGTTGTCCTCCAAACCCTCCACCACCTTCCGTACTTCTTCTCTTGTAATCCCTGTCTCTTCATCCTCCCCCCTACCTGCCCCCGCCCGCCAAATTGCCCTTTGCTCCACCCCTCCCAGCAGCGTCCTAAAATATTCTCCCCACTCCGTTTCCTCTATATTTTCCCCTAGTTTCCTTTTCCTCTTCCTTTCCCTGTTAATTATCTTCCATACATCTCCCTCCCTCCGCGCCTCTTCTACATCCTTCTCTAACCTCCTTTTCTCTTCCTCCTTTTTTCCTTCGCACATCTTCTTGTATTCTCTTACCTCCCTTTTGTATTCCTCCTCGTCTCCCCTTCCCTTCCTCCATTTCCTTAATGTTCCCCTCGCCCGTTTTTTCTTTTCCCTGCACTCGTCATCCCACCAACCCCTTCTCATTCTTTCCCCACCCACCTCTTTCCAACACTCATCTCTTGTCTTCCCGATTGCCTTACATTTCTCCTCAATCTCCTGGTCTATCCCCTCCTCCTCTCCCCAATCCCTCGTTTCCATTTCCTCCTTGAACTTCTCCTTCATCCTTTCTGTCCACCCCACTCTACCCTGCCTCTTACTCTTCATCTCCTTTTCCTTCCTCCTCTCCTCATCCCTCGCTCCTATTTTCACCACCAGGTGGTGGTGATCCGAGAGGATCGCTTCTCCTACCGCCAAACTCTCCAGTCTTTCCCATGCGTCCTCTCCCCCTAGCACATAATCAATGACTGTGTTCCCCCTTCCCCCGGTATATGTGTATTCACCGTACTCATCCCCTCTCACTCCTCCGTTCCATGAGCTCCAATCCGTCCCATTCAACGCCTCCACCAATATCCTCCCCTCCTTATTTACCTTCCCATCGTTTGATTCCCTCCCGTACTCCTCCTCTACTCCTTTTACCCCCCCCCCCCCAGCCTGCCTGTTCTCGCATTGAAATCCCCACCTATCATCCTTATCACATCTCCCGTCCTTTCCTCTGCCCACTCTCTTACCCTTTCCGCCTTTCTCTCCACATCTCCACTTACATATACCCCCGCTATCTCCCATTTTTCGCCTGCCAGCGTCACCACCCTTCCCATCCAACCCTCCTCCTCTTCCTCTCCCTCCGCGTCACCGTCCTTCAGACACTCCCACCTTGTATCCCATTTGTATCCCTTCGGGAGCCTCTCCCACCACCTTGCCCACCCCTTCTCCTCCACCCACGTCTCCAACATTATCACCGCGTCTCCCTCGCTGATTACATCCCAGAATTCCTTGTCCTTATTTCCCAGCCCGGATACATTCCAGAAGATGACCGTCCCACCACCTCCTTTCCCTTCCTCTCTCTTACCTTCCCCAACGCCATTCCCCGTCCGCTCTGCCATTACCCTTTCCCTTTTTCCCTCCGTTCCTGCTCTTCCCCCGGCCTCTCCTTCTCTTTTTCCCCACCCCCTAACCCCGTCGTTCCCACCCTCCTTTCCACCACCCTCCCTTCGCCTTCATCCCAAAACCACCAACTATGTCCTACTCTCACCTTACCTCTTCCTATCCACACCCTTCTTCCTTTCCTTCTCTCTTCCTCCGCCTTCTGCCCTATCCTCCATTGAATCTTTCTCTCCGAAAACGTCAAATCCTCCTCAATCCAAATCTCCCTCCCTCTAAGACCCTTCTTCTTGTCCATCACCTCCCATGTCTTCTCACGCGTCTTCAATCTCACCAGTGCCATTCTTGCCTCTGTGTCTCCCCTATCCCCTCCGATCCCCCTCACCTCCTCTATTCCCCCCTCTACCCCTATCTCTCTCAATATCTGTTCCACCGCTTCCCTAATCTCTTCCCGTCTCACCTTCAGCCCTCTCAGAATCACATTCCTCTTCCTTTCTTCTCTCTCTCTCATCTCCATCATCCTTTCTATTTGCCCTAACCTCCCCTCCATCCTATCTTCTCTCCTCTCCTGACCCTCCTCTCCGCTCCTGCCTCCTCCCTCCTCCACCCTTTCTATCCTCTTCACCAACTTTTGTATCCTCTCCTCCCTCGCCGCATTATTTTCCACTATCTCTACAATTTCCTCTGTATCCTTCATTTCCTTTCCCATCTCCCTCAACTCCTCCCTTACTTTCTCTACTTCCCTTCTTACTTCCCTGCCTATTTCCTCCTTTAATTTCCCTATTTCTCCTCTCACCTCCCCCAGCTCCCCTCTTATTTCACTCTTTATTTCCTCCAGTGCTCTGGAATCTCCCTCATCATTCCCTTCATCATCCCTTCCAAGTTCATTCCATCTTCCGCTCGTTCGTCCGTCGGGGACCTCTCAGTCTTCCTGCTCTTTCCAAACGCCCTCTTCCGTTCTAACTCCTCCTCCACCTGAACCACCCCGGTTTTATCCTCATTCTCCTCTCTCTTTCTCTTCCACATCTCCTCCAGATTTCCTAAGCTTGCGCTCCTCTCTCTGCCCCACTTTTTTAGTCCTTCCACCGCCGTCGGCCTACCCTTCTTCCCTCCTTCCGTCTCTGCCATCTTTCAAACTCGTCTCCTACTTTACCTACTCTCTGCCTTACCTGCACCTTGCCGAGTCTGCCCTCTATCTACCTTCACCTACTTCTCCCGTCGGTGACGCCGCCTACGCCTGCGCCGCCTTCCCAGCCCGCCTTTTCCTTCTCCCAGTAAATCAACCCTGTTGCCACTCTTTTCCCCTTAGCTTCCACCCTTCCACAGCTCTCCCTCCCTCTCCTTTTACACACCCTTCTGCCTAAATCCCTCTCGTTCACTCTCACACTCCAAATCTCTCGTCACACGCTGTCACTCGACCACTCTCTCACCGTACCGCTCCACCGGAAGCCCGCACAGTTTTTTCGGTGACGATAAAAGCATTTATTGCCAAATTTGTCAAAAAAATATAACATGTGAAAGGAAATCGCAATTGGTACAACATGTAAATACTGCTGCACATAAAAGAAATCTCGACAATGCAGATAATACTTGTGATACAGAAAATTTTGGGGGTCGGGGCAACGAGTTCAAAGAAAAATGAATTTTATGCCGATTTAACGCAAGCAATGGTGGCAGTCAACATGCCTTGGCGGGCATTAAACAATCCTACGTGGCGGAATTTTCTGGCAAAATATACAGTCGATCAACCCATTCCAGAAGAGTCAACATTACGAAAGAATTATTTAGATGACTGCTATAATTCGAGTATTAAACTTATCAAGGAAGACATAAAAGATCATTATGTATGGATTTCCGTAGATGAAACCACAAATAAACAGGGACAATGTGTAGCAAACTTAATAGTAGGAAAACTCGTCGAAAATGAAGTGACAAAGCCTCACTTATTAAGTTCTCAGAAACTACAAGAAACAAATAACGTGACTATAGCTCGGTTTGTTAACACGGCCGTACATATTCTGTTACCTAACGGTGACGAAGAAAAAGTCGTTTTGCTTCTTACTGACGCAGCACCGTACATGATCAAAGCAGGAAAAAACTAAAATTGTTTTACCCAAACATGATACATGTCACATGTTTGGCTCACGGCTTACATCGGATTGCCGAGGAAGTGCGACTTCACTTTTCACTGGTTAATTCGTTGCTATCATCTGTAAAAAAAGTATTTTTGAAAGCACCACTGAGAATTGAGGAATACCGGAGGCAATTAGTAAATACTCCTCTGCCGCCAGAACCTATCTTGACCAGATGGGGCACGTGGATCGAAGCAGCGTTATTTTATGCTGACCATTTTGACGATATTAAAAAGGTATACATATAGGGCCACGGATTTCGTAAATTTCCGTAAATTTTAAGTAGATATTCAATTTCACTTATGTTAATAGGTAATTCAATCGTTCAAGCAAAAGGATGCTGCCGCAATTAAGATAGCACAACAAATAGTGGAAGAGGATCGACTCAGACAAGACTTAGTATATATTAGAGCCTATTTAGACATCTCACCAGTCACGATACGGAAACTCGAAACAGTAGGCTTAACGTTAACTGATTCAATTGGAATCTTTATGAATTGCATAAGTCAATTAAAAAATATGCCCGGTGACTTTGGAAACAAAATTAAAAACAAGGTAAATGCTACATTGGAGAAGAACACAGGGTTTACCGATTTATTAAAAATGTCAAACATTTTAAATAATGAGGGTGGTCAAGGTCCGATAAACGTACCACAACGGTGTTGGAGTTGATCTAAATATGCTCCAGTTACATCGTGCGACATAGAGAGGTCATTCTCCGCTTATAAATTAATTTTTACGAACAAGCGGCAACAATTAACTGCGTCTAATCTAGAGAAAATGCTAGTAATTTATTGTAATACTAACTACAATGTTGATTAACTGTGAAATATATTGTTAAATATATTGTGTATGTTACCTAATATATTAATATATTGCTGATCAATAGTTAGCATATGTATTATGCAGATCATATTTTGGATATTTTTCATGCAAAAACATCATATGCTTTCTGCATATTTGCATATCTTTTCTGCATAAAGATCATATGCTTGTTGCATATTTATTGTGCATACACATCCGCAGTCTAGTAATCATGCATAATTCGTACTGAATGTTTTTCAGATATATCCGTGGTATTAACTATTGACAACTAAGTGTCAAAGAGCCATTTCAACAATCCACAAAGGTATAGGTCTTTGAACCAAAACTTTTTATTGACGTTTCGACCAACTGGTTGTGGTCCTCTTCAGAACAATTTTAAATATAAATTTCTCCATCTAAGCAAAGTTAGAAGCAACAAATTAAGACATCAAAGATGGTAAAAGAATATAAACCAATAGGGTTATTTATAATAATCAAGAAAAAAGCTCATGAAGGCGCAACTTACAATTAGAAGAACTAGACACCAACGCAGCGCAATAACATCCAAAAAAGGATGAAAAAACCTCCTCGTAAACGTACAAAGGCGTGATAGAATTAACAAAGATAAATATGTAATAGACAATATGGCATATAACTGTAATAAGTTAACGAAAAACGGTTATTTCAAAATCCGAACTAAGTAACACCAAGAAGGCAAGAATCGATAATAAGGGTACTCACATGTCAATAAACAGTATATAGAGCTTGTTATTGTCACAGATGTAACGCATTATGGCATACAAAATTCAAGAACTAAACTGTTAACTGGTCGGGTATAAAACCATAACTTAAACTAAAAACCGTGAAGAGGCTAGGCTGCACATTAATTGGACTCTCCAAAAGCTCACAACACTAAATGCTTCCAGATCAAAAAGGAAAAGAATATCAAAATTAGTTCTGTTAAACTCTATTATGGAAGAAACGGACGAACATCGGTACGTACGTGCGTTAATAAGCGTACGACGTACAAATGAACGTGCTGCGAATGCACAAATGTGGAAACTGCATAAAATCTTCGCAATAGGTTCAAATCAGAACAAATATCAAAAAGTGTTACAGAAAGTGGAAGGAAGAAGTATTCCAAACTCACTTAAGCTAAGGAGGCCTGTGCACGCCTAGGTCACATTTTCCCGACTGACTGCCTCGTGGGCAACTAAGAGAGGTGTGTAGCAAGGTGGCGCTTAATGATAAGCAAATTCGAGCTATGGATGCTAGATCGCCGCGAAGTTCAAAATGAATCTGAAGGTAATCGACTATACAAGAGTTGAAATATTTCAAGGTGCGAGCGAATACATATTAAAAAAGGAGTACCGTATGCTAATATACGCAATGATTAATTCAAATGTAACAAGTTGTACGCTGAATTTAGATTGTCTACATCAGTTCGGTTGTTAACGGAATTAGTATGTAATTTTATGAAAAGCATCTCAAGGCATAACCGTTTAAACAAATCATCTTCGAAGGCTATAATTCTTGTATTATCAAAATCAAAGCTGTGAAAATTATTTAACATGTGGTTCGAGAGTGCAGTATGGAAATTGCTTGTATTGTGAACAGAATTTTTATGTTCTCTCAGTCTGTCTTTGAGATATCGTTTAGTCTGACCTATGTACACACAGTCACAATCTGAACAATTAATTTTGTAAACAACACCAGAATTTAGTAAAAAATCTACTTTGTCTTTCAATGTGCCTATCAACTGTTTTATGTTGTTGGTATTTTTACAAATAATTTTAATGTTGTAGCGTGCTAGAGTTCGTTGAAGCGATTCCGTGAGGTTTTTGATGTAAGGTACAACAAGTAAATTATTCATATTATTATCAGTATTAGGGGTGGGGGTAGGGATGGTAGGCTTATGTCGAAGAAACTGGAGTCTGTGGTTGACAAATTTATGGATGATTCTAGTGGGGAAACCATTAATGAGAAGAATATGCTTCACGAGAATAATATTATCAGAATGAAAAGAGTTGTGTGATAGGAGAATGGCTCTGTCAATTAACGAATATATAATTGATAACTTGTGTTTAAACGGATGATTGGAATCGAAATGGATGGTTTTTCCTACCCAAGTCGGTTTGCGATACCAATTGGTCATAATGTTGCCGTTATCATTGTTGCGTAAAATCAGAATATCCAAAAACGGTATGGCTTTATTAATTCCTTCCTCAATAGTAAATTGTAGTTTGATGTGATAGGCATTGAAGCAGTCAAGAATTTTCCTGGAACAATCTACC